>CAJNDT010005468.1:116852-559404 GCA_905221615.1 Symbiodinium sp. CCMP2592 | reverse complement strand
CTGCCTACATATCATAAAGAAACATGCTACTTTACTTTGAAAATTTCTACTGACAGAATCACAGAATCTTACAACTTCGTAGACAATGATGCGTACCAAACAGATAGCTAAGTTCGTATTCCAACAATATTTTGAAACATCTAAAATTTTGTATCCTCATCCAGCTACGAACTAAGTATCGAACCCGTCTTCTACTTGAGCCGTAAGAACTCGGGATGTTTGAAGCATGACAATACCTCTTACCTGTCTTGCCGACACCTTTACCCCATCACAAACATCACGCGAATTTTCCTAGTGGTCGATGACTTCAAAGCCGAGACCCTACCATTGACTTCAAGAGCAGAGCCCGTCTGTCCACCGTTGCATGCCGCTCTGGGGTGTTTAGGGTTTGGAGGTGAATGGTGCGCAATCTGATAGCGAAAAACTATGCCTTTCAAGCCTTAAGTCCTAAGCCCTAAACCCTAAGCAAGGCAGGTCTTGCCATGACTCTCGAGGATTGAAACGCGGGGAGCGACAGAGCGGCCCTCAATCGGCATGTGCGTCCTGACAGGGCGCCGAACAGTGTGAAGCCTCAAGCCATCGCGCGAGGAGAGCCCAACCATTTACCGCCAAGCCACCAGGTTTATGCTTGCAGCAATGTGCAAATTTTCTAATCTCTCCAGAGCTCTCTGTGGTTTTGTGCTATTGCTTTTCTGCCTCAATTTTCGCATAAAACGCAGCACTACAACTTATCCAAATCAAAAACCCTAGCAGGACTGACACTCAGGCCTTGCACATCTGCCGAGCTTCGGCTCAAAAGCTCTATGATCTCTGGTTGAATACACTGCGGATTTCGTAGGTTTGGGGGTCCTGGGTTGTGGGCCACTGAAGCATCGGCATGAGCGTGACGTTGTGCAAAGTCTTGCACAAAAGCAGCAAAGTCTTGCACAAAGGCAGCACTACACAACTCTTCCTAATGGTTGATTCCTTGCTAATGTAAAGCCAGAAAGGCTTGCAGCTAAAACTTTTATAAAGCCCGAAAACACCTTGTCAAAACCCGGGCAAAGCCGGAATGGACCTGTCATAAACACCGTTTAAAGCCTCAGGACCCTGAATCTTTAGAACCCTTAGAAAGGAAACACTGCAAGCTGTCCCGGTCGCGATTCCGATGCCTCGGGAAAGTCACAAAGTTTTTTCAGGATGTAACGAAGCTTCGTGCCGCTTGGGGCTCGGGGCAAGTGTTCTGGTCAGCACGAAACCTGCGTTGCATGACATTCTTGACCTGCCGATACCGGAAAAACCTGCGGTACGGAAGCTTGGACGCCAGGATTTGCTGGATGGTGCTATGACCGACAGCTTTGCCCGTTTGTGTGCAGCTGGACTTGCCAGCTCAAACCCGTTGAAAATTTGAAGTGAGGCCAATGTGGATCAGGTAGTAGTTCAAGGTCTTGAGTTTGCCACAGGCGACTCAATCGTGACGGACCAATCTGTGGGAACGAGACTACTGACCAACAAGAATACCTTCCTCCTGCTACTCCTCCGGCGCCTCTCGTTCTCTTCCTCCACTTCAGTTAGCATCATCACCGATCGTCATTCGGTCATCGCAGACATGGGGTAGTCGCATCAAACTACCAACTCAGTATCCAAAGCAGTAACTCCTAAACCCCTTAAGCTTGACATAAACCCTAAAGGGACCGCTAAGCATGCGGCTTCCGCTTCTCGCGTGGCTCTCCATTCACAATCTCCTCGAACCAGGGGACCTGAAAGGTTTAGGACTTCAGGGTTGCAGGCTTTGGGTACCAAAGTCTTAAGGATCTAGCTTTAGGCTACCGACCAAAACCTAAAATCATGCTAAGTCCCTTGACTTGAACCACAGACCCGACACCGTAAGTCCCGAACCCTAAAACCCCTAAACCCCACAACCTCCGGGCTGAGAAGATGCATATGCGCCTGGTACCCATGATCTCGGTTCCGGTCGACAAGGCGTCGGACCACCCATCCCTCGTCCTGACCAGCTCGGCAGAATAGAATGGAATCTTACCAATGAGCACATATAAACTCACCGCGCACTTGCACTTTGGAGGCTTTCGGCTCGTAGGGGGGAGGTCAGCTAAAGGGAACATCGAGGTCGAGGCAACATGAAAACAGAACCATCGCATCCGGCAGAAGCGCAAGAAGTGCATAGCCTACCTTATCTGCTTCTTGGTGGGGCGCAGAAGCCCCCGACCTCATTCTGAACTTGTGCAACTCCTGCCATCCTCAATGCAACATCCCGAATCCCAAGACTCATTCTGATCTCACGATTCCCGTAATAGCACTGAGTCTACGAAACAGCCCATGTCTTCCCAAGTTCAACCTTAAACCCTAAACTCCCTAAACCCTCAACCCTAAACCCCAAAGACTCCACCCTAAACACCTCCAAAAGGAGAAAAGGGGCTCACAGACCTGCTCGATTCTGATGGGCATCACCATGTAACCTCTCACCTTCTTGGAGTGGCCGACCTTTCGCTGAGAGTTCATTGGAAAATCAAGGTTCTTTGGGGTTTTGCGGGGTTTAGGGTTCAAGGTTCAGGGTTGTTTGGGATTTAGGGGTTTGGCCTGGTTTGGGGGGGCGCTCTTGCGGGTTGAGAGTTTGAAGGGATTTGTGCGAGGCATCGGAACTGAAGGAGCTCTGGCGCTGGCGCGCGTAGGGTTCCATAGGCTGCTCCCCCATAGTATTGGGTTCGTTTCGAGCATATGTCATATGTACCGTGTTTGAAAAAAAAACCCCAACTTGCAAACAACTCCCCGCCATCCCCATGCTAGTGCTGAGGCAGCACTGGCGCTGCAACTTATTATCAAAACACAGTTAGTCAGCCAAGACCAGTCCGCTGCACAGATGTTTAAGGTTTAGGGCTTGTATGAATTCGAGCCTGTAGTTCCCAAAACTTGCATGCGAATCAGGTGCTCCTACAGCTTTGTTCAGTGGGGACAAGTGAGAGCCTTACTGACATGTGATGAAAAGACCTCGACCGCTGAGACTTTCGTTGGCAGCGGTAAGTCGTCATGTTGATGCCTGAGGGGGATAAGGTCTACAGTTTGAAGTTTAGAGTTTGGGCCTTGGGCTTTGCCTGCACGGGAAGTTATTGTCATGTCGACGGATGCATCGATATGAGGAAGACATCACCAATTTCAAAGCACCAGCTTCGGCAAAAGGATGTATAGGTCGGCGCTCCCAGCTGAACTTCTGACCCGGAAGTCGATCTTGAAACGTCTCATCGGGCTTAGGATTCTTCAGGGTTGAGGCGGTTCGGGTTTGGCTTGTTTAACAATCGGCTGCCTCAAATCGAGAACACCCGCTCCCTCACGGTTCAATATAGGGGCCTTTAAATAAGGTTCTAAGACTATACTGCTTACCACTTCTAAACCGCCGGGACCCCCTTCCCAAACATGATTTGCAACAGCCTTGATTGCCTGGGCCTTGTAGGGGATGCCTTATTTCAGGGCCCTCCTTATCCTTTATAAGGACCCTAACCTTTGTGGTGTCCGTCGGTTTTGAACCTCATCTCCATTTTAGCAGCCATCCCGAACGATTGCATGTTTGAGAACGAGCGTCACCTCATTAAATTCTTACCGAACCACCAAAGATAAAAGCTGAGTGATCGCAGGGAGCCATGCTGAAGCCCAAACCGGGCCTGATACACCACGTCGCCATTTCCCAGATGCCTGCCGAGCTGGGATGTGGCGTTCGGTCTCCCCGCGCTCGGGACCGGCTAAACCCCAATTTGCACGGCCCGAAAGGCACGGAAACAGCGCCTTTACAGGAACACTTCTGAAAGTCTATCGAATCTACAACAGGATCCTGAGCCCCGGGCGTCCGAATCCTAAACCCCGAAAATCCCGAAGGCCTCACCAGCATCTCTGGGGGGACGACTTTGCCCGAGCCGGGCGCGAACCTCTGCGTTCAGGGTTATTTAGGGTGTAAGGTTCGCCTAAAGTCCAAGAGAGCAGATGGTTTAGGGCTCGGGAGTTTCAGAAGATCAAGGACTTTGTGTCGAGGTTTCCAGGTCGAATTAGGGCTTAGGCCTTGGGAGTCTCAGCAAATAAGCCGTACTGATACCCACACATTGCAAGATCCCTGCTATGAGTCACAGAGCACCTGATTCCAAGACATTCGAAGACGAGATTTCAGGTTTTAAGGTGCAGGTTTAGGGTGGAGGTGTTGAGGTTGTGGATTTGCCTTCCAAGACTTGTGCTCTGGATTGTGTGATTTGGCATATCTATGCACTCACCAGCGATCGCCATTTTTGCTAAGATACAGACTCAAGGGCCCACACTCAAGACTCAACACCCTTCTCCAGAAGATACCTTCGACCTTTGCAAGACGGTACCTGCCTGTATGTCTCCAAAGAAGACGAAGTTGCAAACTGGTGCGATGATGTATTAGTAGAAAATATAAAATATAGAATAGACAATAGTGGGAACTACTGGACTCTGGGTGGTTGAGAGGATAGAATCGTGGGTGTGTGGGGGTTGAGGACAATGTACCTTCAGAGAAGGCCTGAAGATTAGAGTAGAAGCCTTCATGACTATGACTGTGCGGACTCTACGATAATCCGCTCCGAAACTCTTTTCCAAACATCAACAGCCCCTATCTGAGTCCACTCAAAGCCAAGGGAAGGAAGTTCGGAAGCTTCAAGGGGTTTTCAACCCATGGATCTTTGGAGCAGGGTTCTTTCCTGGGTTTTATCGAGGGGTCCTAGGGAAAAGTCTCGCGAATGAGTGCGGATGCCGACGCTCTCAGGACCTAGATCGGGGGCACGCTCCGATTCCAAAAGGACCCTTACGAGAGAGACTGCAAAACCAAAATGTAGAAGCCGGAAAGACTAGTAAGACCATGCCTCAGGGTTTCTGATTGCAGCTATAGCAAAATGTACCCAACACTCCTATTTTGATTGAGATCCCCATATTGTCCAGCTCTGGGTGCGCAGGCGGCTCGGGCTTATTCACAACGACGAGATCCTTGGGATCCTGTTAAGTGAGGATCTTTTTCAAAGCTTTGGAAAGCGGGGGCTACTGGCCTTTATCAATCAGATGCGTCTGCTGCGATGCTTCAGATAGGGAGTGAGGGATCTCTAGCGTTCACTATTCGTCTTCGGTGGCAGTTTCTTGGGCTTTGGGGTTTCGAATGTGTCCAGCCTCACGGAAGCTTGACGGGTGCTTCCTCTTGGGCTCGGGGTGATGTACATATATGTGCACATGGGTATCTACGTAGATATATACGTGTATATGTAAATACTTGCGTGCATATACATACACATCTATAGCGAACATGTGGTGTTTGTGATATATAGTTACACACATGCCAGGATAGTTCGGGTGTATATTGACTTGGCCTTCGAATGCTTTTGGGATGTGTGGGTGTTGGATGTGGGGAACTGAACAGTTTGAGAATCCAGGAGTGGCATACTATTGTGGCATCCAAAGTTCTCATGAACAGGTCTTACATTTACAACAGGAGTCTTTACGGGGTTTAGGTTTTGAAGTCTGTGCTGTGCGGTTGGTCCGGTTGGTGACGAACCTGTGCTCTACCTACGGCCAGACGTCTAGATGACGTGCTAAATAATGTTAACTAGAACTTCATGCGCCTGCTGTGAACTAGCTACCAGATTGTTGGACTTGGCTTTCTTGAATACAGACGCTCTTTCGGCTTATGTCCACCAGACCCTACTCCCTAGGCCTTATGCCTTGCCCCCATCAGCCCGAAAGCACACCGAACCCTCAGCCCTAAGCTCGTTGGGAATGAATTGAAGGTATTTCTGCTTGTGAAGCCAAGTCCAGCCCAGGCTTCTACCTTGGTGTTGATGCATGGTTTGGGTTTGCTTTCGACTTGCTGGCTTTGGGTGTGGGTTGGTTTGGGCCTAGATTAATTTAAGGTTGAAGGTTCTGGGTGCTAATCAGCGTTTCTCCTGAGACCCAAACCCCTGAACCGTGGCCTGCAGATTCATCACACGCCAGGTGCGGTTGGAGTCCCATGCACCTCGGAACTGCCAGAGATGGGCTTGAAGCTTTGAGGAGTTACATAAGCTGTAGAGTGTTTGGCTTGTGGGCTTGCGGTTCTTCAGGGCTTCCCGAGTCCGGGACTCTTGTCTGGGGTTCCATCAATTGACCCCGCAAGCGGGGGGCCTTTGAAGGTTCTGGGTTTCCAGCCTTGGCCTTGCACTTGCTTGGAGGTTCACGGGTAGTTGTAAGTGGGGTTATAAGTAGGCTGACTATACTTATAACTCATATCAGGGGACTTATAACCCTACTTATAAGTACCCATGTACCTCCAAGTGCACATTTCGCATGAGAAGGAAGAAGCTTCTCTTCGCCAGAAAGGATGAAGGCCACCTGGGTGTGCCTTATGAGTACCTCGACCTCGCACTGCTGGGTTGGGGTCTTCAAGTTAACGACACTGCCCACAAAGGACCCTGAAAACCTAAATCCCCAACAACACTGCATCTTGCTGGCTCCCGCAAGCTCCGTAATCTTCTACAAGACTACCAAGCCTTCTGAGAAAGGTCGCGACTTACAGCCACACCTAACGTCGAAACGTGCCGTCTTGTCGGCTTGTCATCGCCACCAAACCATGTAAAAAAGTCAGGCTAGAATGGCATTTGTGCACAGACGTGGAAAACAATGGTCGCGAAACGCTGTGTGCCGAGTTCAGCCGTAGCAATGACTGTAAGGAGACACTATTTCCAGTCATTCCGCAAGCCCCTAGGATTTAGGGGTATAAGATATCATAAAGGGCGCCTTAACGAATCCCTACACTGAAACTCCTAGCAAAAACCACCCAACCCCCTATAGAAGCCTCGTAGAACTCTAATTACGCAACTAGTCTTGCGGATCATTCACCGGACCCCTATGTGAAATCCTCGAAACCTCTTCTAGCTAACCCTTTAGTACTTGGAGATTCATGGGTAGTTGTAAGCAGGGTTATACGTCCCCTAATTAGGGCCAGGGTTATAAGTTATGAGTATAATTAGTTACCCTAATTATAAAATCCCACTTATAACTGTGCATGAACCTCCAAGCAAGTGCAAGGGCAAGGACCTTCCTCGGCTCCACCCTGATCTGGATTTTCCGCCTGTCATCTACGAGCTCTCGGCTTTGGGTGTACGATTTACATTTCAGTGCCTGAGGCTTGGGGGAGGGTTCAGGGGTCTTAAGGCTCAGGGTCTAGGCAACTGCATTGGCGTTGGTGATTTAGGGTTTTAGTCGAGCGGTGCTTCATGTTTTTCAGGTTTAGGGTGCCAGCGTAGTTGTCGCGCTGAACAATGCTGGTTGGCTGGTCATTAAGCCTGGAGCCGTGTAAACAGTGTAGTAGAGGGGCCTTAATAATTAGAATAGGGTTTTGGGGGATAGTATACTCTAACTACAATAAGGAACCCGCAAAATAGTATAGGTACTTATTAAGGCCCTTTATTAAACCACTCATGGGCCACCCAGGAGAACCATCGAGCAGTCGGGCCGTTGAGAGCATCTGAAAGCCCCAGGACCACAACCCCGCCCTCCCCCAAAAGCCCAAAACTTGGGTACTGCCCACCATACAGTAACAGTCTATAATCGGGCTACTATTAAAGTCCTACTACATCTATACTATGAATATTAGCCAACTGTTGCTGAGTCGGGGCAGTACCCAACACAAAACCCTGAAGCCCGAAACCTTCCCCCACACACCTGTAAAATGACCTAAACCTGTCTGCAAAGCAAAAAACACTACGCTGGCAGACTTGGGCGTAGCCGCTAAATTCAGCGTTCCGGAAAAAATAGCCCAGGGCTAAGGGCTTTTCAGGTTTACAGGCCGTAACTTGAGTTGCTGTCTGGCTTCCGAAAGCTGCAAAATGTCGAACGACGCATAAATGAACACCAAAACGGAAACGATTAACCTGCACACCCTGGACCTGCAGACTAAAACCACGGAACCTACACCCACAACGCACTGAAACTAGCGGCATGCTGGGAGTTTCAGAAAAGAAGGGACCCTGATAACATTGTAGGATTGCAACAAGTTTCTTGATTAAAACGAACCCTTCATTTACGGGATCCCTACATGAAGAAACACGCAGATCTTCAAAACCTCTTACACAAAACTGATACAGCGCTCAGCGACAAACCCGCCTAGAACTCATTGCAACCCTTAAAAAAAGCCTTTGCAACTAACCCTCATAGAAACCTCTTGCAACCCAAAGGAAAAACCCTTACAAACCAGCAAGGACCCGCATAACGCTTTACTTCAGGGCTGGCCTTCGTGGGCTTCTGGGAGGTGTCATGCGGATCCAAGGGCTCGAAAAATCTCGGTCCGCCCTGCCGGCAGGCACTTTCTCTGCCAATGTTTGTAGGTGGTCTTGCTGTCGGAAGCCGTCAGGATTTCAGGATCTTTATACATGATTGCTTGGTATGTATTGTCAGCGACCAGGAGCGTGCATTGAGCTCCGCGCCTGAATGCCGGTTCGATATCTCGTTTATGACAATGAGAGCAAGCATGGACCAGAAGATGTTGCTGCTTTGCTCGGGTCGCCTCTGGTGTTAACGTGCATACGAGAACCAATACACAACCCTGAACTTCTAAACCAACCCTAAGCCACAAACTCATCCTAAACCTTAAACCCCTAATCTTAGCGTAAACCCCAAGAGAATGCAGACTGTCTCGTGGAAGCCGGCCTGAGATGTGGCATCGCAGGTGACCCAACCTCCGTTGTCGACTCTCGGACTTCAGAGGTCAGGAATAGGGCTGCAGGCTTTCGCGCTTGGGTATTGTCAGTGGTTTCAGGATTCAGGATTCAAGGCTTAGTTAGGATTTGGGTTTTAGGCTCTCTGTTCGCTCTTGGGCCTTGGGGTTTGGAGGAATGAGGCATTGGGGTGCAGAGCTGTCAGGCGTTCGAGCTTTCTTAATGCCGCAAGTGTCTCCCATGCAAGCTGATATGCCATGAGGCACCCCTGACAGACCGCCTTAAGCCCCGAATCTTCTCCAGTTTCGCAAAGATGCTACATCTTCCTGACACCTCAGCATGTAAGAACGTGAAAGATTGGACTCAACCCCAGATCTGGACGTGTAGCCAAGGATCCATGCAAACTCCTGATGCTGCAACAACCCCGCTGCAGCCTGCAACAGCCCTGTACCCACGACAACGACATGAATCCAGAAAGTCTGCCCCAGGGGACCTTGGCGCACTCTTGACGACGAGGAGGGCTGACCAGGGGTCGTAAGCAGCACTTTTCGCTCGCAACTTCGGGAACTTGTCTTGCTTCTTGGGGACTTGTGAATCCAACGCCCTCGATCCGAAATCCTTCAAACTGTGTAATTGTTTTTGACCAAACAAATGGACAAGGGTTGTTCTTCTTGGCACTACCAGCGAACTTGCGGGTCCCTTTCCGAGGGCTGTATACTGGCGAGGTCGCGCTATGAGTGTTTCAGGAAGGTAGGGTCAATAATGGTGTCTTTTCAATTTCATAGTGTGCTATGAGAGCCGAAAGCTCTAATTTCTGGTCTGTTATGGAATGCGAAAACTGTGATCCAAAATAGGAATTGGCAGGCTAAGGGTTTTTTCTTGCTGACTTGGCGCGTTCTTGGCTGTCTGAACCATAAACTTCTGGTGGCTTATGAATAAAGAACGGAACTGAAAGTTTCAGGAAAAAGAAGCAACACTTCAACGCCCATGAAGAGAAGCATCAGAACAGCTTCAAGCAATCGAGCTTTGGCAGCACAAGTTGAAGAAAGCAACCGGAGCGATGCTATCATGCTCATTGCCACGACGCCACGCACTAAGCTTGTCTACGAATCCTTTCGTAAGACGCGCGAAAGTTATTGCGCGTGATGACGATGACAATAAGCGTGGCGGTCAGATCAGGATGATGATTGCCATCGTCGTTGTTGGTCCAAAGCTACTTTTACTATGCCTTTGACTGCTTCGTTGTCGATCATTCGGAGCATTTCTCGAACATCCGCGGCAGTTGTGGCCGGACCTCCCTGCTCGACGTGTCCAAGAAGGAGATGTTCATCCGGACGATGCCATCCTCGGGACGCTGTCTTCGCGATTTTGGCTTACAAGGCCCATCACACGACCATGGAGCATCCTTATTCTGAACCCTCGAAGTTCCGTACATCCGAAACCACTAGTGCAGAACGCACAAGATCCGGTACTATAGGGGCCTGAATAATTTTGAAATTTGTTTGGCCCCAAAATAGTATAGGTAATTATTCAAGGACCCAGCAATCCTCAGGGTCAGCTGTACAAATGCCCGCGCCTTGGATCCGAACTCAGCATTAGAAGCGCTGGCTGCGGACTCAGTTATTGAGTCATTTTCAGTCTTACATATTTTATTAATATTTATTGGCAGTTGTTGTGAACAGGGGTGACTTCTGAGCAGCGATTCCTTTCCTGCGTGATTGTTGCGGACCTCCCGAGCCTTGCTGAAAGCAAAGCTGCTCTAAAGCATGGCTCCTTGTTCTAAACCCCAGACTCTGAATCCAACGGTGAGCCCGGAATCCTGACGTAAGGAGTTCGGAGAAGTTCAATTACCTAATTATCCCGACCCCTAACCCTAGAGAATCCTGGTTGAAGTCATTAAATAATCTCAGAAGAGTTCTTACAGAACCCTGACGCCTGAAGCCCTCAACCCTCGTGCAACGAAGTCCTCGGTTTCCTCCAGAGGAGCTGCCTTCCATCGCAAAGGGAAAAGTAGACTGTAACTACTGGGTTGAGGGTCATTTCAGCTCACATGAAGGGTTTCTATAAGCAGACTCTAAACTCATGAGCTACTACACTTATCAGGCTTGTATGGCTGCTATATAAGGGCATTCATGAGTATAAGGTTCGAGTAGGACTACGATACGAACGTTCGTAGGTTCGGGACTGAACACTGAGGGTTTTTCAAGGGTTCAGGGTTCAGGGCAGAGCGTGTTCCAGTTGAATGCTTTTGACAAGCTTTTGGGCAGAAGCTGCATTTCGAGGAGGCTTGGCTTTTTGCAATCAAGGATTTCCGGTTCAGGATCGCTAACCTTACAGACCCCAATCTCTCACTCCTGGTAACGACATTAGAAACGCGAATGCTAGCAATCGAGCAGGGGTCCAACTCCCATGTGGTGGAATGATGGGTTGGAATGATGGGTGCTGGTTTCTGCTCCCTTCGTGTTGCAGTCACTGGAGGCCTACGCTCCCGCTGCTAACTTCTTTGGCCCCCTAATGCTTAGCCTCCACATGTCTTGCCCATCCGAGAAGCAATCTGAATCAATCGGGTTTTACACCACAAATGCCAATACTATCGCGGAAGACTAAAATGGAAAGAGCCATCTTCAGTGTTGCAGAAATAGGGATGGACGCCCAGTCACATTGAAGACCCCCCTATGTGACTTGTGTGCTAGAGCCCTGTAACGGGTTGGAACCCCAAACCCGAGAGAGCATAGTCTCCATGGAATGGAGCTGAAACCCTGAAGCCCTCAGCCCTAAACCCAAGGAGCTTAAACCCCAAGACCCCTTCGCTGAGAGGGGTCATACAGGCATCATATGAAACAAGAAGATTGTTCTAACAACATTATTTTGCTATACAGTAGTTACTCATAGAGGAATAGTAAGGAAGTTCAGTAGTAAGGACATTATACAGTAATTAATCACATAATTACTCATAGACTAGTTCGGAAGTTCATGCGCCTGGTCCACGACTGTCCCGCAAGTCAGAACTGCGACCTTCGGGGGTCCAAAGAGGAGGCAGGCGTTTGGGGCTTTAGGGCATGTGGGGTTGAGGCTTTCGGGCTATCGGGGCTTTGAAGTTTCGGGCTTAGGTTTCTGGGTATTTAAAGCTTAGGATTGAGGCTGTTGGCGACAAAGTCATTCATTGAAGTTACCCGAAACTCTACAGACTTCAACCAGACAGCCTTAAAACCAGATGCTAGTCGTAAGCCCTTAGAAAGCCATGCGAAGCAGCGCCCAACGCCCTTTCTGGAATATTACGTTTCAGCCTTTGTGCAGCCCTGAAGGCGAGCAGGCTCTGGCACAAGAGTTGGGCCTCGTCACTGTCCAGCGACACCTCAGAGGATGCTTAGGAAGGCTGGAACGCGGCGAGAGGAATACTTCAGCTTCGCTGTAGAACTTCGAAAACTAGAGGTTTAGGGTTTAGGACCCGGGAGGCATTCCGGCAAGATCGCTGGAGGACTGCCACACCGAGTCTCAGCAAGGGTGCAAGTCACGAATTGCCGCTGCAGGAACGCTGACACAGGCAATATCGGAACTCGGAACCTTAATACGTAGACTAGGCTTTTGGGGTATATTCTACTGTAACTCTATATATACACAGATGTGTAGATGCATACGTATATACATCTAATTACTTACTTACTTACTCTTATATACGTATATTTAGTGTATATGCGGCTATTTGGATTTATCAGCTGCTTTCAAAGGACCACATCTGTTTATTCGCCGCGTGACCCTTCTCGCCTCATCTCAGGGCCCCCGGCCCCCTTCCTGACAACGATGTCCCCCTTCTGGGAACCGCTGTTAAAGACCACCTGCGGTTTCGGCGGTAGATGAGATATCTGGTGGTTTAGATTTTCAATAGACAAAGGCATGACAACATCGAAACCTCTCTGAATGCTTCCGTCAAGTCAGACACTGTTGAGCTGATGAGTAGTAGTAAAGCTGCAAGAGCCATGCCTGCCATCGTGGCAGCTTGACCTTAGGATCAGCTCGGCCCTTCTGCAGCTATTTTGGCTCCACGCTTTACCTTAACCCCCTCAGCGCGTGATCCAAAGTCCTTGATTCTTCAACCTTAAAAACCGGATCTTAGGATCGGGCCTTTTCCAAGTAGAGAGGTCCGCCTACGGCGGACGCGTCGACGGTGACCCATCCGCGCGGCTGCCAGCGAGATCACTTTGCGTTTGCAAAACCACTGCCCCCAAATGCTTCAAGCCGAAGAGAAAAATGGACCGGCATGCTGTCATGCGCAAAAAAGAGCAGAATAGAATTGTGACTGTTGCTTTCTTCTATGGCAAACTGGCGAAGTTATCTAGCAATCAGAGCGAGCTTTTGGCACAGCTTTGCTGATTTTGAGATCTGTTGGCGAGGCACAGAAAGTGCTGAATTCCTGGAATCCGAAAACCCATGCTCTGCACTCCAGGACCCAAAAACTCTACTTTAGCAGGTCACAGACTTCGAGTCTTTGTACTCTACGTTCGCCATCCTGACTATCCTCAATCCCGAATGAAAGTAGGAGCCTGATCCCTATGAGTCTTGGTGTTAAAGCGATGGCGCAGCAAAGGAGGGACGTGGAACCACGCCAGCGCGAGGCATGAGCGGAATCCAAAACTGCAACCCACTTGGACAGGTAGAGCCAGGTCCCAAAACGGCGATCGCTAGAGAATCTCTCCAGGCAGCTCTGAGAATGAAAACGATTTCAAGGATCTCGGTACCCGAAGTTTACAGAGTTTAGGGGTTTAGGGTTTAGAGGGTTTGGCAGTGTGGTGGTGGAAATCCTCTGAGAAGGCAACCCATGACATTTGCGGGCGCTCAGCGGGTGATGCGGCAACTACGTTCGGACGAGCTTTTGACCCCTAATACATAGGCCCGATGATGAACATAGTGTTTGGGGCACTGTACCATTAGCATAGTAAGGATTCCCAAGGAACGCTTTATGAAGTATCCAGGCTTCTATGTTATCCGAGAACACTTCGGTATGCATTCGGAGAAAATGTTGTTTATCATCCTTGTCACAGTAGTTGTGTCACATGGCCACCCAAAGTCTTGAAATCTTGAGTAGCACTACATCCTAAAGTCTACAGTCTCGAGTAAGATTGACCCGTGCCTGCACGGGCATGCGCTGCAATCCCGATGCAGGGCCCGAAACGAAGACCTGGAGGACAAAGGAAGCTTCATGAAAAGTATACGTGCTTGCAGGTAGAGTGAACCCCGAATGTTGGAACATAGATTAAGGATGATTGGTGCCAGGAGACCCAATAATTTCTCTCTTCTACTCTAGTTTGGGCATATATGACAGAGCTCAATGCAATAAGAGATGTCCTACACAGGTTTGAGGCTTTAGGCTTTGGTTTAGTGCGTAGGCCTTCGAAATCTTGTCGGTTTAGAGCATCAGGCGTGTGGTTTGCGCGTCGGTGCCCAAGGTTTCGAACTTGGAGTTGCGAGTTCGGAGTTCCGGTTCTCGCTTGAAGGATCCAAGCTGAAAAGTTGCAAGCACCTGATTTCGTCTGTATGTTCCACCGCAGTCTATCGAAGCTCAAGACAGACATGCTGCGATGCAAAGGCACGAGATCGAGGACTTTGGCCTCCGTTTGTCTACTTTCAACTCGGAGGTTCATGGGTAGTTATAAATGGGGCTACAACTACAGATAACAACTATAGTTAACCCCCCACTCCAAGCCCGTATCGCTGTCAAAAGCCCACTCTTCGGGGTTTCTGGTTAAATTCATGCTGTACTTTTCTATACTAGAGAATGCTGTATTATGCCATACCCCAAAACCTTATTGTAAGTGCAAAGGCCCGTATTGTGGTCCTCAGCGGCTAAAAGATTCTATTGTGATCCGCAGTCGCTCGCCCTGCTCCCTGAATGCACAAGCCTGGCGATACTCTTCCATCCAAAACAAAGTCTGGGCGCCTCATTGTTTCTAATGGGAGTTTATGGGAGCGTGGCGCATGCTATCGCTTTTATTGTTGCTATTGTCATTACTCCTGAGTACCTTTTTATGAAATCATGATGGCTACTATTTTGCTATCATAGTTACTATGTCTGATATTCTAATTTTGCAAGAAGTGTATCGTAAGCGCTCAGGGCTCGGATTTCCGGTAGCCAAGCGCCATGGCCTCAAGAGGTCCAGCCTGCAAGACCTCAAGCAGTCTGAGAGGCGTCCCATCATGTCTTGTAAGGGTTAGGGTTTTGGGCCTAAGGGTCTTTAGCACTTGGTATGTTCAAGGTTTTGGGTTCGGGGTTCCTCAACCCTAAGCCTTGTCATGCCTCATTTGCATATGAGTATTGGGGTTTCGTGTAAATTTACTTTGATGCTTCTATGTGTGTGCATAGAGTTTGGGATTTTGTGGGTGCTTTGCGTCTCGTCTTCAGGCTCAGACTTGGGCTTTGGTGGCTTGTGTGTCAGGTTCAGGGTGGCTTTGTACGAGTTGCGGCTTTCAGGGTTTCGGATGTAATGGTTTGGGTTCCATGCTTTCAATAAGGCTCCAAAACAGCACATAAGGAAAAAATAGGATAGGGATATCCCATATAAACCCTCTGATAGTGAAGCCCATTAAGGTTGGGATGTCCTTATAACACGCTTCTGCTTATGTCCTGCTGGCGTCCCTAATTCAAATTCATGGGTCGTCGGGCTCGACAAAGATCGCGGTTGCTCTCAGAAAGTGTGGGATTTCAGCTCCACAGCGAAGTCTTTACCGTTTCCTTTAAAGGCCCCGATGTTAGGTCATGGCCGGTCATCGTATTTGGGCAGAAGGCTCCTTAAAGAAGGGCCCAGGATCTGGTAACCCTAAGGCCTAAGCCCGACCCCCGCACAAAAGCCTTAGCCCATTAGGACTTAACCTCCCGTAAGGCAACACTTTCAGCCTATGCTTCCGACTGAGGTCCGCGCATACTGGCCAAACGGCACCTCGAGAGAAGACCCGCAGGAGCACTTGTCAGAACTCTTAGGGCGAAGGTGTGTAAATCCAAATTAGAGCACCCATTCAGCTCTTGAATTCCATACCCTCGTGCATCCCCTACCTTGACCCCGAGGAAGAACACTTGCTCTCAGATCTTCAGGCCCTGCCCCGCAATCCGATGCCCAAGATTGGGAAATTGAGAAAATTGCCAGTATTTCGGTGGGCTGGAGGCTTTGGTTCTTTAGTTCACCAAGGTTCAAGCTTCAGGGTCCAGAGTCTAGGAGTCTGGAAGCATGGGAGCCGCCTGGAAACCGAAGCTGAGGCCTCGACTCGAGACAACAGAAACCACACCACAGCACAGCTCAGCTCTTACAACCGCGTCAACGTCCGAAACCCTTCAAAAAACCCAGGAGTTTATCATGAGGCCCCCTACAAAGTGGCCCCAACTCCTCTGGAACCCTGGCAAACCTCTAAAGCCCTGAACGACTTAGTATAGGCGGCTTTAATCATTAGAGTAAGGTTTTGAGGTATATCCTACTTTGATTATCATAAGGTTACGGGAACCACCAAAATACTTATTGAGACCCCTACAGTAGGTTTCTCAAGGGCTCTTGGGGCTCGTGCCCTCGTGATCTCCTCGGAGGTGAGGAGGAACTGCTCTCGGATGATCACTTCACCCTTGTTCGGACAGCAGTTCCTGTGAGCTGGGTTTTCAGGGGACTTTGGGATTTAGGGTTGCTTGGGGGGGCTGCAGGGGTTTAGGGATCTCGGCTAGACTAGGACGCGGGTAGGGCTTTGGGCTGTCTTGTGCCCTTGGTATGAAATCGTTCATGGGTGCACACTTATCCACGCAGCTCCAAAGACACAAAGATCGTCTTGGGAAGCCTTTCCATTGCAGGTCCGCGGGACTTTCCGCGTAAAGCTGAGATTGAGGGCTCAGGGTTTCAAGTATCTCAGAGCTCGAAGGGTTTCCAAATTTGGGTTTGGGGGACAGGATCATCGCATGCAAAGGTTGGCAAAAGCGAGGGCTATTACAGGGGCCCTAAATAAATTCCAATACTATGGTAAGGGTTCCTGATTGTAGTCATAGTATAGTATACCCCCAAACCCTAGTCTAACTATTAAGGCCCCTGCATCAAAACCCCTTTGCCCTAAGCGGCAGCTGGGCTGTCCTCCACCAGGTACCACGCTGCGGTTTGGGGACGATTTCTGTTCGGCCCATCTCAGGGATGAACCTTCCACAGTGGAGTTCGGAAAGGGCTTTATGAAGCTTTTACACTGGGTTTAGGATTTAGGATTCCGCCGTGGAGTTCGCTAAAGGGCTTTATGAAGCTTTGTTCAAGCTCTTCGGGGATCTTTAAACCGCAGAGTTCTGCTTTAGGCTTCTATGAAGCATTTGTAGGGTGTCGTAAAGGGCTTACTCAGGATATGTACATGTCTGTATATGTATACGTATATGTAGATGGGGATGTAGATGTGCGGTAGATGTAGAGCATGTGTATGTATATGCATGCAGTTTAAAGAGAGAGAGAGAGAGAGAGAGAGAGAGAGAGAGAGAGAGAGAGAGAGAGAGAGAAAGAGAGAAAGAGAGGGAGAGGGACATAGAGACAGATAGACGGATAGATTCGAAACAGCGCCGTATGTTTTTTGGGGATCCGACCACAAGGGGCTTTCAGGGAGGTCTAGACGTCGAAGCATTTCTGTTACAGCCTGGAGGCTTAATCCTCGCTGTAGGGCAGGTCACATGGGAAAGACCAAAGGAACATCTTCAACTTTCCAACCCACGATGCCTAAACAAAAATCCGAGCCGAAACCCCAAAGCTCTGAAGCGCCGGATCCTAAACTCCTAGGGTCCTAAACTCCTGAAGGAAGCGGTCCGGTGGGTGGCCTCCCAACGGTTTCGGAACGGCCTTTGCCCTCCTTTCCTTTCCCTTTCCCCTTGTCGCGGCCTGCAGGCATTTGGCATCTCACTCGTTCGGGGTGGTGGCTTTTAAGTGAGGGTTTAGGGTTCAAGCTTCGTTTAGACTTTCTGTTTGGAGGTTTGGGATCGTTTGGGCTTGGCAATCTGCTCCGTGGTAAAGCAAAAATGTCCGAAGCCAAGGTCCCGAGAAAGTTGAAGGGTTGCAGCATGAATCAACTTCAGGGTTTGTGGGCCACTCGTGTGCCTACTCGCATATCTACTCCCTCATCGACCTACTTGATTTTGTGCAGTGACTACTCTCAGTATCCTAGCTTGGCTTGCGATGTACACGGTCCCTGGATTAGTCCAGGATTTAGATTTCAGTTTTGCTCCTTGCCGATACAACTAAAGGGGAAGTAACGATGAACCTTTGGGATTATGTTCGGGGTTATAAATACCCCACCACCCCACAAACAACGGTAAGGGTGTACTACCCGCCCAAACATGTAGGGATATAAAGCTGTCATACCCCTAAACCCTAAACCCCTATCCCCCCAAGAAGCTACTAGCAAGAGAAGCTTAGCTCGAGATTGGCTTTCCTCCTCCTCTGATTCGATCTCGATCTCCCTCTTCTTCCTGCCTGGGACGCGTGGCTCGGGGCTTTGGTGGAGGAGGGGGATCTCAGTTATGGGGTTCCAGGTTTCAGGGGTCTCGGATTTAGGGTATGATCTCGTCAGGATTCGGGGTAGGCCTCGCGTGAAAAGCCCTCGCTACTAATTGCAGAGTTCAATATGGGTAAGCTCGTGTCTACCCTGAAGCCAAACCGTCCAGGATCCAGACGAGATTGAGACCAGATGACTGTGGATTGGCTTGCAGTTCTAGTCCAAAGCGTTACAGGGAAAAACTCCGACGTTCAGCTGAGGGTTCAGACTGCTTTTGGGCACCTGATATGAAGACCTTCTAAAGCTGCAGCGTCCGGAACCCTGCATTGGCCCTGCATGCTTCACCTAGACCTAGGCGTACCAAATCGACGTCTGCTGAGCTCCCTACGCCATGTCAGGACCTTGGCACGCGGCATTCGGGCTTTGGGCCCCGCGAGGTTTGGGAATGACGGTTTCAGGATGTGAAGCCTTCTGAACTTGGAAGTTTGGGCCGCCAGATTCCGGAAAGATGCCAAGTCCCGGGGGGTTGATCCCTAAGTTTAACGGTTTTGGGGTTGCAGCTCAGGTGCAGAGGGTGCAGAGGGGCCTCAGTCAGGGTTTGCTCTTCGATTTCCCGCCCTCAAACCCAGCAAAGTGGAAGGCAAAGGCTACACCCTTACAAGCCCTTACACCTCCAGCTCAATGACTGCATGCAAATCCTCAAGCCTGCAACCCAAGAACCCTAGTTTCCCGACTTTCTGCCCTCCTTATCTTCTTCGGGGTTGAGCGGGCCTAGAAGGAAATCTTTTTGCGGCACTTGGCTAGGTCTCATCAGACGTCAGGCCTTGCTCTCAGCAAAGAAACCCAGACGCGCTGGGGAGCCGGCAGATCAAGAACTTCAGAGTTGCCACCTGCGGGCTTTATGGGTTTATGGCCTTTTGGGTGAACTGCTGAGGGCAGCATGGCTTGGTTGTTCGAGGGTCCTTACACATATTGGCTTCTAGTGTTTGTGTTTAGGATCTTGAGGATTCTACTTCTGGGGGTCTGAAGCTCCCACCTCTGGCGGCTTTGCGATGGGCATCATGGCCTGGCCACGTGAGGGAGAGGAAATCAGAGGAGCGTTTACAGATGGGTTTGGGTTTAGGGGATCTTTGGAGGCTTAGAAGGGGTTGTTTCCCTGCTTTATGCAGAGAGACAGGACCCCATAGCTTTTACACGGTTTCAAGCTTCAGAGCTGTTTGGTTCAAAAGTGTGCAGTTGAAGGTTTAGGACCTTCAAGCTAGCGGTTGCCAAGGTGTCGTGTTGAAACTTCTCAAAAGAAAGGGGGGGTACCTGTATTAGCGATCCTTGCAATAACGATCCTACGATTTGGGCTTCTTGCGGCTTCCTTATTTCCTTCAGCTCCCATTCGGGGCTACTGCTGGTAGGGGTTGTCGTGCCCGCAGGGTCTGACCGCCTTTGTGCGCGGAGCACACATACTCTAAGACAAAGCGCTTCGAGTAGCAAAATAACATTTTTTTTTGCTTTTTGGGCCGTCTCTTTAAACTCAATAGAGGTCAACATGCGGGCCGGACGGCGCGAACCTGCAGCATCCAAATGAGGCCGTACCTGGCACAGTCAGTCTGAGGCTTTAGGTTCATGGGGCCTGAAGCCTAAACCGAAACCCTCGACAACGTGGCACGGCCACTGAAGATCTTCCTGGTTGAAGATGCTGGTATCGAAAGGTAGACTATCCTGAGCAAGCTTCACGCTCTTCTCGCAGAGGTACCCTAAGGCCTGGCCTGCTGTCGAGGATTCTCAGGCTCAACAGTGACTTAAATGCAGGAATCGGAGTCACACAGAAAACCCTACTAAAAAAGCCGAAATGCCGAAGCCGCGGAGGGAACGATCCCCTGAGCCCCTGCACCGCTTTGCGGGGAAGACACCCTGTCGGTCGTGCTCAAGCCCTCCTCACTATGCAGAGTGTAAAGGGAGCTCACCATGCGGCCGGCCCACTCCAAGCCGCATGGTGGCTTCCACGATTGCTCCTCCCCAAGAAAGGGTGCCACTTGACCTTCAACTTCTTTCAAGTAGCCCAGTGAACGCTCCGTAAACTGCTCATCCCGTTGCGCTTCTATCTGGTCCTTGAGCAAAAGGAGCAACTCTCCCGTATAATAGCCTTGATAATAGCTTTCCTCATAGAACTTCACGGCCTTCTCCACCCATTCGGATCTGTGAAGTGACCTCACAGTTCCCATCATGGGGGCTCCCGGAAGCTGTTGCCTCGCAGGCCGCCGCCGAGGACGACCGTGTGACGCCATGCCGGATACCCGAAAACCTACCCGCCGAGGCCTCGAGCCAGCGTCGAAGCCGCGGTCGAAACAGCTTTTCTAATCAAAGAACACCTGCAATGATGAAGCTAGCGCACCCACCGCTTACGCCATGCCGGCGGGCCTGAGCGAAGACGCTGACCTGCGTCGCCACTTTGCTCCAAAAGCTGCGAACTGCCACTGCTCGACCCCGGCTGAGGCGGAGACCTCGCGGACCACCGTGCCGCGCAGTGCGTCGCCTCTTGGGCGCGGATGCTGCGGCCGCGGAAACCTCGGTCTGCGACTCCGACTCTGCATCGCTGACTGTCTCCAAATCCCTGCAATGCACCAGCTTTGCGATGCCGCATAGGCCGGAACGTTTATTGTACAGTCGCAACTTGACATAGCGCACCGTCTGAAAACCCTGCGCCTTCTGGAAGGCGGACCACGGCTTCCGCGACGCGCTTGCGCTCTACCTATCACACCGAGGATGAATGCAGGGTCGGTGGCTCCGGAAAAAAAGTAGACGTCGTTGATGACCCGCCGCATCACTGCATCGCTGTATTGGGCAATCTCGAGCAACAGCCGTGCCTGAGATACATGACTCTGGACCAACTGAGTGACTACTTGCCGCTAAGTCCAACACAGGCTGAAAATAGACTGCCTCCCCCACCTTCTCCCCGCCGACTGCACCGAGAGCACCCCTCTGCAAAAGCAGCTCGCCCACGTACTTGCGCATCTCCGACACACGTGGCAGGGCTGCATTCATGGCGTCGGAAGCGAAATTCGTGCCTCTCGCAGCTATAGCTTCTGTCCTCCCCACGCATGCTACTGTTGGACACACCCTGCATCGCAACTCCGACGACAAGGTTTCTGCTCTACAAACTAACTCAAGTCAACTGCTTGGCCTGGCCAGTGGCCGAAACCTCGGGCCGAGACGGAGAACGCAGAAGAACCGCATTAAGAAGACCAAGCGCACCTCTGCAAACCAAAAAAAACAGCGGAGCTCCGTCTCGTTTCCTGCGCCTGCTGCCCCAAGCACTGCGACTGTGACCAGCGGGACGTACTCGTACTCATTGAGACTTGCAATCCTGAGCCGGATACATCCTGCCTGGATCATCATCAGACAAAGGAACGCTTCGATGAGCCTCGCGTCGCGACCTTCTAACTGGAGCTTTGGCCTTGGCTTGAATCCCTGCAGATGGAGACGATATATTCGACTGCTCCGACTGCAGTGAGCTCGCAGAAGCGGACACGGGAATCCGGCCTAACGACTGCCGAATTGATTCCGCTTCTTTGAAGTCAGCGTGGGTCATAAGCCTTCTCTCGGGAACCGGCAATGGCTCGAATATCGTCTCCCTGAAAGCTTGCCTTTGCTTGTCGTCGTCAACTACAAAGAAAGGTTGACCCGCAGAAACCAACTCTTCCTTGCGCCAGCACACATCGGGCTTCTGGGCATACTTTACAATCCATGGCTCCAGCGCATACATGGGTGCTTCCCAAGTCCAATTCTTGCGCCTGGGAGTGGACTCCTGCTCGGATCGGCCCTCGACCGACCCTGATTTTCGAAACCGAGTCCCGAGGCTTCTGAGCTGCGGCTGCTTTCGACTCAGTCGCAAAATGAAGAAGAAGCTGAATCAAATCGGATATGTCGAGCTTCATCTGCAGGTTGACACTCATGCAAAGGCATGGCCGCCCCGAAACCGGATCGAGCTTCATCTCTGCCTTTGGAGCTGCCCCGATTGTCAAGGTCAAAGGTAGAAATTCGGAAGCCATGGCCGCACAGCACAAAAACAGTCTGCTGCCGTAATATGAATTGCATGGCATGGAACACCACTGCTCGCGCGAGAATGCCTGCTGCCTCGACTGCAACAAAACGACAACTTGACCTGGCCAGTGGCCGAGGCCTCGAACCGAAAAGCGATCCGCACTTCAAGCGACTGCAAACAGCGAGAGAACCCTCAGAGCGGATGAGTCGTGCAAGAGCCCGGCCTTGCAAGCTTTATCGACCTTCCTGCCCTTCTCCTCAGAGCTGCAACCTCGCGAAGCTGCTCATGGAAACTTGCGATGCTTGACTGCTTGTTTCTGCCTGCATCCTCATGAAACGCGGAAACATGTCCATGACAAACATCCAGCAACGGCACCCTCGCTCTCTTCTTTGAACACCTTCACTCTGTTCAAAGCGACCTGGAACGGACGACTGCTATGTTACTCCTGAAGAAACCTCCCCGAACAACCGGCTGGTAATCGACTGCAACCCAGCAAGAATGCTCCACTGAAACTTCCGAACCTCGCAACCCGCTGAGGCCCCCGACGAGCGACGAGAAGCGAAACTCCCGCGGAAGACGACAGCGGAGAAGTGGGGCTGCTTGTTGGCACAGCAGCATTAGACACTTTTGGTTCAAGCACATGGAACGAAACCTCCGAACCTTCCGCAAACTTGCCTTAGCCTGTCCTGAAAGCCTCGTTCAGACCTCAAACTGAGACACCAAGAGGACTTCAGCTAAAACCTGAACTCAACGTAAAGGCTGCTGCCTTTCGCCCCGGATGGCTCGCTCGTGCATGGTCCCACATCAAAAAGCTCTGCTTGGCCTGGCTAGTAGCCGAAACCACGCATTGGAGACGCATCAATAATACCTCCCGCCGCGCGCCAACTCTTGGGGGACCTCCAAAATGCACTTTTGCAGCCTCCAAAAGCACGTTTTGGACCACTTGCAGCGAAAGACCTTCGGAGCCAAGGAAAGCAACGCAACCGCTGCTTTCGCCCGGATGGCTCGCTCGTGCGTGGTCCCACATGAACAAGCTCTGCTTGGCCTGGCTAGTAGCCGAAACCTCGAATTGGAGACGCATCAATAATGCCTCCCGCCGCCGCACACCAACTCTGGACGGACCTCCAAAATGTACTGTTGCAGCCTCCAAAAGCGCGTTTTGAACCATTTGCAGCGAAAGACCTTCGGAGGCGAGGAAAGCAACGCAACCGCTGCTTTCGTCCGCGTGGCTCGCTCGTGCATGATCCCGCGTGAAGTAGCTCTGCTTGGCCTGGCTAGTAGCCGAAACCTCGCATTGGAGACGCAACACTAATACCTCCGGCAAAGCACAAACTCTGGACGGACCTCCAAAATGTACTTTTGCAGCCTCCAAAAGCACGTTTTGGATCGTCTGCAGCGAAAACGCCCGGAGGCGAGGAGTCTTCTCAGCACAATACTGCAGATTTTCTCTGCTTGAAGACACACTTTTCCAGCCTGCAAAAGCACGTTTCCCATGGTTGTGAAGAAAAGAACACCAGCTGAACCTGGGAAACACATTGGCGCCGCTGCGGAGCTTGCTTTCTGTCGTCTCGCCGCGCGACTGTTCCGGAAAAGCATTGAAAATGTGCTTTTGCGGCCTCCAAACTCACGTTTTGGATGGTTTCCGACAACGGAACACCTGCGGAATCCTGGGAAACGAACTGCAGGGGATAAGACTACACATACAAAACACGCGTTGTTTCAACGATCCGCCACCAACCAACATCGTTTTGAATGCATGCGGCATGCAGCAAAAACACCCACCCTGCCGAGGTTTTCGCGTCGATCACTTGCCTTCAAGCGCTTGAACAGACGCGCAAAGCACCGATGCGGCGAAGCCAAATCCTCTGGCCCTGCCAGCACTTTCACAACTTCGCAGCCAAAAAGCGCGATTTCAAGCATGCACGCCGAAAGCCGGAAACCACGGCCCTGCCGACGTTTCATGCACTTTTCAAGCTTCCAAACATCCCCAATTTGCAAGTAACGAACTGCGAATTCATTGGCCCTGCCGATGCAAAACGCACCTCCGCGCGTACAAGTGACCAGGCAACTCTTTGCACAAGTGACCCGGCAAATCTTTGCACAAGTGACCGCTCTGCCAGCACCATATTCATTAACCCAAGGCCGTCGATGGCCGTTTTGGGTTTGTCCTATCAAGCTGGGAAACAACTGAGACAGGCTGCACCGGACAGACAACATCTTGCAGCTGAGCCACCATGTATGCTTCCGCGTCCTGGACTTCACGTGAATGCGCTTGCCAAATCCAGCAATGACTGATGATTCCCGGGCTCCCAATAAGATCAACAAAAGGGCCCAGGGACTCGGAATCTCTGGGTACCAGGCCCGTACCATGTCGGGGTTTAGATTTTGCATGTATGCACACATAGAGCTGGGTGTGTACATATACATATGTGGGAGTTTCCGAAAATGGGGGTACCGAATTTTGGCGGTCCTAAGAATAAGGATCCTACTATTTAGGGTACTATCTTAGGGTCCCTATTTTCGGAAACTCTCATGACATATAGGTTCCCACAGACTTGGGACCTCCTCTCCAAGACACTGACAACCAACACTCACCGAGCCTCTCCACTGAGCAGATCGACTCTACCCTGTTATGCGGGTGGTCGTCAAAATTAGGATCCCTTGTTGGGTACCCTAAATATTAGGTGCCGCATTATAAATAAGGACTCAAGCTGGGACCCTAATTTTGACAACCACCCATGTAGCCCTTCAAAAAGTTTCAGAGCTGCAGGAATCAAGTGGAGAGCTTGTTTGGCCTCGAATGGATGGCGGCATAGGGTGATGATACTGTAATGCCCTGCAGAGGCCTTGAGCAAACCACAACATTTGTCTGCCTCCCTGTCTGTCTCCGTCGATCTATTCGACTGCCCGTCGCAATTCGATAATACTTACAGGAGTTGGCCAGTAAATTCCGCACGCCGAATACGCTTGAAAAAAGGAGCTGGTGAAGGAACGTACTCGACACATCGAGGGACTCGACCATTGTCTTGGATACATTCCCAACCAGGAACCAATCAGATGCATGAGGGAATTTATAAGGATCCTACTCTTTAGGGTACTATATTAGGGTACCCTATTTTCGGAAACTCCCATGAAGTCAGCGCCACGGCCACACTTGCTCTACAAGCTGAAAAAGTGCCCTTTCGACCTGGATCACCCAAGCGACTCCTTGGCATCCTCGTCGTCTTCGTCATAGGCGATGCCCAGACCTGGAAGCAGGAGATCTCGATTTAAGGTCGCGGGATTGAAGGATTCGGGGCTCCGCGGCCCTAAGCTTTGGGGCTCTGCTTCTCAACAGAGGACTCCGGCGCACAAACGGAACATGACCATTGCAAAGCTAGGAACTGTAGATGCATCCCAGAAGTTATGCAGCACCGTTCACCCTCATGGAACTTCGACAAGAAGCCCTTCAACGCCTCCTTCGTTTTCAGCATCAAGAAACCTCTGCGAAGCCTGCTGAATCCAAAATCCTCCTGCCAAAACGGCCCTCCATCAATCTTACAACAGGTAGGGAGGGACTATTCGGACACCAGCAGGAAACCCCAAGCCTTTTTCTGGAGCCTTTCGCAGAACCTGGAGGCCTGAACTTTGCCACACCCCAAATACAACATGTACAACATGGAGGCTGTTATAGCTTAAGAGCAAGAATTGAAGTTTTTAGGGTGTGAAACATAGTACCAACACATGGAGCCTTCAGGAATAATGTGGGTAATTCTATTTTGAAGCTCCCAAAACGGCCGTGCACTTCCGCGCCTTCTGCTACCAAGGACATGGCTGTCGGCAGGGTGCCCCAGCCCCCCCGACCCAAGCCCCTACAACTTTGAACAAAATCAGCTGCAAAGGGGTGAGAAGAACAATCAATAAAGGAAAAGACGTGTCTGTCTTTCGAGCTAAATACCTGGCTGTCCTGAAGGCTGGGAGTGAGAGGAAAGTGCACTGCTGGGGCCTGATTGTATGGGATCTTGCGAAGACCCAAAATACTTCTGTACTCCAAGCCCTACTTGGAGGTTCATGGGTAGTTATAGCCTAGTTATGAGGGTGGATATATCTAGGGGAAGTATACTTATAACCCCAATTAAGGACTTGTAACCCCACTTATAGCTACCCCTGAACCTCCAAGTAGGGTCCTAGACCCCACTCCCAGCAGTCTTTCGAAGCCAAGCGAGCGGAGTGTCTGCCAGGCGGGGAACAGCGTCCATACAATATAGGGGCCTGAATAATTAGGGGTTTGGGGTATATTGTACTATATTTATAGTAAGGAACCCCAAAACCCATTAAGGCCCCTACATTACTTTCGCAAATGAAAACACTTCTGCCTGCAGCAGGTCCTGAGGGCAGGTTTGATAAGATGCAGCCCTAAACCCAAACCCCCCAAAACCGGGCCTGTTGCCAAAGGCATGTTCGCAAACTCTCGTGTGCATGGCAGCCGTAAACAAAAACCCAAAACCGTCCGGAGTTGAAACGGGCTCCAAGCCCCTGTAAGGTCTGGGACTCCGAGGTTCGGCTTATCAGCTGAGAAGGGGTTCTAGGTCCGGAGCTTGATACCTAGAGACCCTGATCCCCTAAACACACGAAACTCTAAAGCACCTAAGCCCAAAATCTCCCTCTCTTTCTATATATATGTATATGTACACATATTAACACATATATTCATGCATACATATGCACATAATATATATATATATATATATATATATATATATATAACCAAAACACTAAATCCTCAAAGGCCAAACCCTTAAATCCCTACCAACCCGGCAACCCCAACACCTCCCCTTTTGCACCAACAACTCGGACACACCAGCGCGTCGAAGTGCGTGAAGAGCATTGCCTGGGCAAAGAAGCAGAACACCAGCTTTAATATAATTTGTAATTCGGATGAGACGGCCAGTAGTATCGCCATTCCCTTATCGCGCTTTTGAGTAACGGTAGAATCTACTCCACAAACCCAGTTCTGATGGCGAAGACGTTACGATGGGTTTGGACTTTCGGTTGGGGCTGTTGGGGTTTAAGATTCAGGGCTGGAAGGGCGCGGTTTCGTTTGCTGAAGGTTCAAGGCTCTTTGTGGCTTTGTAGAGGCTCAAGGTTTCGGGCTTCGGGACATTTAAGCTTAAGGTTTAACGGTCCCCGGAGCCATGCTTGAAGTGGAAATCTTCAAGCTATGAAAGCAGGCCAGCTTTGTGTGAGCCAAAACGACCGTAGTACACGATCCTATGCAAGTATATTATTTTTATAACATATTGTATGATATGCGTAATGGAAGCCAGTAATTATGGCTAGTACCAAACCAACTCTAGTTCTACTCAGTTATGACTCCCCATTACGCTGCTTGCAACCTAACTTACTAAGTCCCACCCTCCGAGGTAGATAAGCTCAGTCCTTTGGCCCAGATTGATACAGCGTGCGCCCGCGAAACTGAATTACCTCAAAACCAAAGACAAAAACCCAAGACTCTGACTCGAAAAAGCCTGCGGAGCTGAACCAATGTAGAGCCCGGCCTTCAATAGTTAGAGTAATGTTTGTTAGGGTTCCTCACCACAAAGCTTTGGAGTATACCTACCACGGAACCTTGTTCTAACTATGCAGGCCACTCTTTCCCCCCAGCTCTGTGATCAGCACTCGGCCTTTATGGCCTGAATAAATGGGACAGGTTTTCGGGGCACTTTTATTATATACCGATAATGCGGGCGATCAGGGGATACTAAATGGAATAAGTAAGATACCGACAGTATGCTGCGAAGCGGCGGTCTAGCTCAAGATTCTGCTGCTGCATTGTCTGCAAAAGTTCAAGGGCCTCCTCCCAAAGCACCTCAGACGGAGAGTCCAAGACTTTTCATATTTTTTCAAAACAGGGGCATGAATGATTCGAACACAGCTTGGGGGTATGCTATACTGCGATGAGAATGAGTGAATCAGACTCGTAATTCTTCAAGCCTCTGCCTTAGAAGCTGCCCTCACCCTGTAAAAGTGACTTAGGGCCCTATTCTATTCCTATTATACCACTATTACAGGGTGGGGGCAGCTTCTAACCTCTGCACTTCAAAGTTTGGGACTCTTTTGAATCCTAAACCGCAAAGCAGGCTCAGGACCTGGATTCGACGGGGTCGATCCCCTGAAAATGCTTCAGCGAAACCGCACAAAGCAACATAGAAGTCAAACCAAAATTCCAAAATTACCACTACAGTAATATTCCTTCGGGTTCCATACTTTTCTCGTAATCTACTCCAAAACCCGACTCTGATCATCAAGGCCCCTTTCAGACCTGACAGCGGTTGACTTGGAAACCTCAGAGCCTAGCATTCTAGATATCTGTAAGCTGTAATTATACCGCAATACACGCGGACCTATTCAAATCAAAACGAGCCCAACAAAAGAAGCTATTGTAAAACCCTACCGAGACCCCATAGACCCTTTGTGTGTAAGTATATGTCCGAATAGACCCTTGAGAGCCCTACCAGACCCTAAAATCTCCCTGAACCCTAAACGCTTTACCCTATTCGACCCATCAACCCCTTGATAGTGGCCCGTATGGTACTTCGATACGACCCTTGCAATACCCGTCGTACACTGTGACATCGTTTTGAAGCTCAGCGCCGGCTGGGCATTGCCACAGGCGGTCAAGGCCACGGTGTAAGTGATGAGGTCTGGCGTTACCTGCGCTAAAGAGTGCCTTCGGGCTGGGCTTAGGGTTTTAAGGTGTGTGGTTTAAGGTTGCTCACGCTGAAGCACTCGACACGCAAGGTCATCGAGGTACACAAGAACTGGGGTCACCGCCGCACAACTGTAGTGGCACTGGCTGGGGAAATACACCATCAGAAATGACGAAAAAGTATACACATCGCTTTAGGCCTCGCAGTAGAGCGGCTCCAAAGGTGATTGATTGGTCTAACCGTCCAGTATTTGAGTGCATTACTCAAACCATATCTGGACTGCACTCCAATGCAGCACTTTGAAGCTTCCGATGCCACAAAAGGCCCTTGAAGCCTGGCAGTACCGCGAATCCGTAAACCTCAAACCCTGGTGCCTGTGCGGTCTTCATCTCCTCCATAATCTGCAGTACAAGATTCAGGCGTCCGAGCTTGGCGCAGGCGTTGGCAGCAGTGTTGAAACCTGTTCTTTTTGCTTCCGGCAGTGGGCTTCCTGTTCAGGGCTTTAGTTCAAGGACAAGCTGTCAGGGTTTGGGGTCCAGCGCCCAGATTTTCAGATCTGGCATTAAGATGTGGGAGGGTTCAGGGCATTCATCGGGGGTCTGTGGTGACTTCAGGTTTGGGGCTTGGGGTTTGCGGGCAAGGACTTGCAGCCCAAGTCATAGGCGAGAAGCCTTAACACTCCTAAGCTCAAAGCCGCTGACCATAGCGAAGACGATGATGCAGACGCCGATGATGGGGAGTGATGAGTGATTTCTGGAGCCTGAACCCCTTAGCGTTTAGGGTTCCTGCAGAAACATCCCCAAACCCTAAACCTTAAAGCACCGAAACCCTACTAAACCCCACGACCACACCGAAATTAAGCTTCTAAACTCCGAAAGCGGTTCTTGTTAAGGGGCTTATATAATTCACAGAACAAGGAAACCACATTAATTACTATAGATCCCTACTACGGTAGCTTAAGCCAAGTTCCTTAACAAGAACAGAGTCATAGGCGTAAAGACGCCCCCCTGTTGGCTCGGGCCGGGGCTCACATCGTTCCGCTCCGTCATCGACTGCAGCCAGACCAGCGCCTTCTCCGCGTCACCGGATCTGGCGTAGGCCTGCTGAAGTAATGCAAGGGCCCAAATAATTGGACTAGGGCTCCGTTAAAGGGGTCTATAAAGGCTACTACAGGGGATCTATAAGGTTCAGGGGGTAGTTATACGTAGGGTTATAAGTCCCCTAATTGGAGTTATAAGTAGAGTTGCCCGAGTTATAACCCCAGCTATAACTATCCATGAACCTCCATCTAAGGGCCTTAACAATTAGACTAGGGCTCCTTTGAAGGGGTCTAGAACGGCTACTGTAGGGGATCTAGATGGGTACTATAATATGGGGGACTTAACAATTAGACTAGGCCTCCTTTAAAGGGGTCTAGAAAGGCTACTCTAGGGGATCTATAAGGGACTATGATATGGGGGCCTCAATAATTAGGCTGGGGCTTTGGGATGTTTTATTATCCTATACTTATATAAAAAGGAACCGTCAAACGAGGATAGGTAATTATTAGGGCCTCTATGGTACTGGAAAAACCTCCACCGAAAGCTGACATAGAAGCCATCTCATAATCACCATAACTATAGCCGCTATAATATCACAGTACCGTTATGTCGAGAGACTAGGAAAACACCAGAAGTTACTACCGCGAATCCTCAGCCCTTGACTTTGAAGCCGCGACCTGGACCCCTTACCTCTGGCCGAATGCTGCAAACCGGAGTGAGATGTGCAGTGTTTCAGGTTTGGATTGGTACGGGTGATGATATCAATCCTGCATTACCCATAATAAGGAATATACCATAATTCCCATAGTTTAGGGTCCTTAAGGTAATGCAGAATTTATATCATCAACCGTACGAATATGAACTACCAGCAATCCACGCCTTCAGCACCATGTTGGAGCTCGCCACGTCTGCATCGAAGCCGTGCTGCTGCATGGCGTGGATCCACATGCGAGTGGATGCAACGTCACCTTCTGGGTGTTTCGGTGCAGGGAACCCTAACTTGAAGCAAGCTCTACAATGCCTGGCCAAGTAACATCGCAAATACTGGAGCCTGAGCCCTGGACCGCAGCCTTTGAGTTCATCCGTCACCACGGTATAAAGACCCTGAAGCGAACACTGCAGCCCATACATCCCCGAACCTGAGCGGTAAACAAACAATCATCGGAGGAATTACCTGAGGCTCCCATCCAATCCATTGTAGTTTGGCGCCGGTCAAAAAAACAGGGTCCAGGGGCTTGCGCACTCCAAACACTTGCAGGACGCTTCTCAGACCAGAGCCCGCCCAATATAGCGGTCTTAATAATTAGAACAGGGCTTTGGGGTATAACATACTATAACCACATATAAATACACGACGGAACCCCAAAAGTGTTGATAACGCTTTTTGCCCCTATTTGCTGGGCCTCTTCCTGCACAGGAGTTCATGACCGTCTTGAAGAAGACCCGGTCCAGACTCACTTCGGTCTGCGAGGAAAAGGCTGGGGAAGTAGAGCCAAGATCTTCAAAGACTCAACCTGGGGCCTTGGTTCATAAACCTCCACGAACTGACTTGTACTGTATTATGCTTTGCTATAGTTTATGTGTGCTCTTTACTACTCTGTATCGCAATATAATATACTGTATTCTACGGTACACGTCCTCATCAAGCGGTTGAGGACATGGGAATGAGCCACGGTAGCTTCGTGTGGAAGACGGTCCGAGACATTGAGGCTTGTTGCAAAGTCAGGGATTTAGCCTTCGTTGGAATTCACTCAGGAAGTTTTGGAGGAATCTTCCGGGTTAAGTTGGCTAAGAAAAGGAATGGCTTCTCTTTGCCTTCTGCGGCTTCTTGGGGTCGTTATGTTTATCCTGAAGTAAGTGAATGGCTCGTAGGTCGTCTCCCGGAAAAACCGACCTGAGTTATGTTTCCTTCAGAAACTCCAGACGTCCTTTGTACCAAACTTAGGGTTCACAATTTAGCTGTGACTCCCGCCGACTCCCAGTACTATCCTTGCGTGTCTGAACGAAGGATTCAGGATTTCAGGACTCAGACCGCCGATTTCGTGGGCCAAGCATCAAGCGGCAACCCTAAGCCGTCAACCCCAAACCTCGAAACCCCGAAAGCCAAGCCAAGGCAAGCCGAGAACCACCGGGCTCGAAGGAATTCTGCACTGTGCGAGCCCCCTCAAAAACCACACGCTCTAGATCATAACCTCCCTCTATAGTAACCCTGATCGCTTCCCGTCATAGTATCCCCTTTAATTGCAGCATCCCTTGTAGGGAACCCCTGATCGTAACCCGAAGTGCACCTTGAATCGCTCCAGGCACTCGAGGGCGCCGTCGACGTCGCCACGGCGGGTGTAGCATTCAGCTACTGCCTCGGTCCGAACAGCAAACAGAACTTAGCAACATCCATAATGCACTGTTAACACTCCCCCCTCCCGTATTCATGAAGCTCATGTCCCGAACAGGTGTATGTAGAGTCTATCATCCACTCGGATCTGTGGTAATTTTGGCAGCTTTCGACCCTTGTCGCTGGAGCTTTGCAAGGCTCGGTCTAGAGTAGCCTTCAGCTTTCAGGTTCCAGTTGAAGAAGCTTGCCTCATTCAACTAATCTCTGCAGTCTCGGATTCCCGGGACCCTTTTTTAAGGATCCCTAGGTATATACCCTTAATGTAGCTATTATATACCCATTATATAGCCCATTCTAGGGTAGGGGCTCATGGTTCCGGGGCTCGGCCTGGGCTTGAACTTATGCGTTCGGGCCTCTGGGATGATTTAGGCCCAGCTGTGCCGCGGGGTTCCTTCAAGGGATCCATAAGGGCTCTATAACTCTATAAAGGCTCTATAACTCTATAAGGGCTCTATAACTCTATAAGGGCTCTATAACTCTATAAGGGCTCTATAACTCTATAAGGGCTCTATAACTCTATAAGGGATCTCTAGGGTTTAGAGGCTTGGGTTTGGGGTTTAAGGGTTTAGGGCTTAGGGCATGAGGGTTTAAAGAAACCCTCACCAGAAGCCGGGCTCTGGGTTTCGGCTGGCACTCGGATCTACTTGGAGGTTCATGGGTAGTTATAAGTAGGGTTATAAGTCCCCTAATTCGGGTTATAAGTATAGTTACCCTACTTATAATCCCACTTGCTTTTACCCGTGAACCTCCAAGTAGGATCCATCAGCTTCATTCGAGCCTTCGGCCCCCTTCGCTGCAAGGGCTCCCGCAGCTGAGGGCCAGGAGAAAAGCCTCGAAGAGCCTGAACCTCCGAAAGCCTCAAGTCCCCCATTCTAGGCTTCGCCGCAGAGGACCGGAAGCTTGATATAGGGAGTCTAAGAATTAGAATAGGGTTTTGGGGCCCATCATACTATCATCGTTAGAAGGCACCCCCCCAAGAATAGAATAGGCCACTATTGAGGCCTCTATATATTAAACGCATCGTCCCTGTCCAAGGGACCGTGAGAGATACCACGTCGGGCTTCAGAGTCTGCGCCCGCATTGCTTGCAGCAGCTCCCTTGCCACAGACGCGTTCTGGGATTCTGTCTGAGCTGCTTTGAGGTTCCTGGGTAGTTATGAGTAGGGTTATTAACTAGGGTATAACCCTAATTAGGGGACTTACATGTAACCCCGCTGATAACTAGCCATGAACCTCCAAGTGGAGGAGGCCTCAGAGTTGATCATGAGAGCCGTAAGGGTGTAGGTGCATGTTCCCAGACCGATGATGTGTGCGAGGCCGTCTTCATGAGTGCGCTTTGTCAGGTGTGTCTGAGGGAGCAAGCTTCACGCAAGGGCGTGCCTCGGGGGAACTACGGCTGATGATATAAATCCTGCATTACCTTAAGGACCCTAAACTATCGGAATTATGCTATATTCCTTATTATGGGTAATGCAGGATCTATATCACCAGCCGTATTTAGGGCCTGATTCTTGCAAGCTTAGAAGTTCCGGGAGAACAGCTCGGTGATGAAGATCTCAGGTCTGGGTGTAGCATCCCTAAACCCCACTATGCTCCCTTGGGAACCCCTTCAAGGCAGCCTTAAATGAACCCTTGAAGGAGCCCGATTCGAATTACCAAGATCACACGGAAACGACGAGGCCTCGTCTCCGTGATCCGGCCCTCCTGGTAGAGATTGGGCTCATGCACTGGGGAGTAGGGTTGAGGGTTCAAGGTTTGGGGTCGGCTGTGGGCTTCCTGCTGCGTTGCCTCCTGGTTTGGGTTGACGGATCTACCTTAGTGTTCCTGACTCAGTTAAGTATACTAGATACCCCAGAGCCCTCTTCGAGTTATTGAGGCCTACCTTCCCTCAGATAGCCTGTCGGTTTAAGGACCTATGAGGACAGAAGTCATAAGAAGGAACACCAAACATGTAGGGTTCTCTTATACTTCTAGTACAATGGACCCCAAAACCTTATTCTAATTCTTCAGGCCCAAAAACTATCTCTGGGGTCCAGGTAGGGTTTGGGGCTTTTTTGTTAGAGCTTCGGCCGAGGTTGGTGGCCGAAGCGGAAAAGAGTCGGACGTCCGAGGATATGAAAAAACAGGAGATACGGTTGATAATATAAATCCTGCATTACCCATAATAAGGAATTTATCATAATTTCCATACTTTAGGATCCTTAAGGTAATGCGGGATTATATCATCAACCGTAGTATCGTGTGATATTATATAGTCCAGTGTAACATAGCTTGCTCTAGTGCGATATAATATGAGATAACAGAACATAAGTCACAGTATTACATAACATAGCCGAGTGCAACACTAAACTAGTGAGTTATAATATGAACAGTAGTGTAGTGGACTCTGGCAGTTGGATTCTTGGCCCCTAGACGAAGGGAGATCGAGCCACAGCTTAAAACCTTCTGCCGCTGAACCCGGACAACCCTGAAACCCTCAAGATACCGTTCATGATATAGATCCTGCATTACCTTAAGGATCCAAAACTATGGGAATTATGGTATATTTCTTATTATGGGTAATGCAGGATTGATATCATCAACCGTATGAAATATGGTGACCCACGGATGCCGCCTTTTGACTGCATCTCTCCCATGCCTGCACTGGCTGACTTTGGCCGAGGTTCCGAGCTCTGAGATCCGGATCGTTGCCACCCCAAGGGTGCTTCTGTATGGAATCGAAAAATCAACAAGACCCTGTATATATGCAACACTCTACAGAGGAATATGGTCTATCTACACGTCGATCACAGCCTGTCTGCGTGCTTTTTATCTATTGTTTGTCTGTGTACCATAACCAGTGACCGAAACTGACGTATGTGCTACATCCATCCGCATGTGCTTACACCATCAGGAGTGGCTGCTGGCTAGATACCCCTCACTTGAGTAGAAGAAGTGCATGTATGCCGTCTGCCTATATCTGTGTATGTGCAGATGGGTGTGCAGATAGAAAGGGCCTAGCCGCCTAGCCTAACACTCGAGAAGTACCCATTTCGAGGGAGCTCCCAGACAGGCCGGAATCCTCACCTCCTCCTCCTTTTAAGCACTCCTCGTTAAAGGGGTCCTTACAACCACCAAAGGCCTCGCGATGTAGGGATGTATATAAGGGTCTCTATTCTCTGGAAACTCCCACGGTAAGATAGATCCTGGATCGACTCCTTCTTGTGTCCATAGAATTTGTTCGCACCAGCGCGAGAATGCCGGAGGCAGTCAAAGATGTAGGCTGGTTTGCGACAGTTCGAACTCAGCAAGGGCATTCATCAGCAGGAGGGACGCCAGCATGACTATGAGCGCGTTCATCGGATGATCCTCTCAGACCGCATTTACGGTTCGGGGGTCTTAGATGCTTAGCAAGCTCTAGCTGTCCTGAACGTAGCCGAAAATCGCACCGAGAGTTGTGGACACAATAACCGGCGTAGGTGTCGACCTGCGTCATCAGTTTGATGGGGCCTCCATGTTTGAGGGGGGTCGGGTTCGAGAGGTCTTGTCCTTCGGGCGCCTGCAGTTCATGGGATCACGGCATAGCGCTTGCAAACATGCTCCACCGCGAGATGCAGACGGGCTCAGGAAGTTTAGGGAACTGCTGAATCAGTCGAAGGCACAGTGCATCGTCGACTTCAGAGAAGATCTCGCCGAAGAGAGTGACTATGAGCCAAATGAGAAACACGTAGCCGGCAGCAGCAGCAAGAGCCAGAGCAGCAGCTGTGACCACAACCGTGATGCAGCAGAATCGATAGCTGGATCGCGCCATTCTCGCTTTGTTGCTTCGGGAGCCCCGTCTTGGGGATCCAAAGACAGTGCGGATCTTATGGTGCCGGCGTGCCTAGCAGCTTATCTGTCGTTGTGTGGTCGTTCCCATTGCGGATAGGGTCGAGTTTGCAAGTGTGACTGTGATGCTATCGTCACCTATCTGTCCAGAGTCTTAACTCAGCCTGAGGTTCTCCCAACGCTACACCGACTCCGTGACCATGCAACGTCAGTGCGACCATTCTGAAACGATGGTTGCTTGAGCCAAACGTTTGAACAGGGTGCCTGCCTTTCAATCTACACATATCCTGCAAAGGCAATAATTCTTGGTAAGGGTTTAGGGTTTCAATTATTGGTAAAAGGGCTTTGGGATACAAAACAAGCACTTTCCTGTGATGATCTCGCCAGTATTTTGACCTCTGTAGTATCGTACCCTAAATAGTAGGAACCCTATTATAAGGGACCCCAAAGTAAGGTACCCCTAATTTTCGGAAACTCCCATTTTGACCTCTGTAGTATCCTGCATCTAGGCCTCTGAGGTCGGTGACCTTGAGGCTGAAGCTGTTCGCCGGGGGTTGCAGTGGGAACTGCTAGGTTGACCGGGGAAAGCACTTGGAGGTTCAGGGGTAGTTATAAGTGGGGTTATACGTGGTTTAGGGTTCCTTTGAGGGTTCCTTTAAAGGTTCTATAGGGATTAGGGTTTAGGGTAGTTAGAAGTGGGGTTATAAGTCCCTTAATACGAGTTATAAGTAGAGTTGCCCTGTTATAACCCCACTTATTACTACCCATGAACCTCCAAGCAAGAGAAGACGAAGGATGCACCCGTGGGGTGTTCGGGCCATTCCGAGCTCACAGACCTGTTTGCAATGGGTGTGGTCTTGTGCCAAGCAGAATCCAGAATCCAGAGCTCCCCGCCCCATTGGTCGCTTATGTCCCTGATGCCCTTTTCAAAGCTACTTACGGCTTTCTCGCCATTTCCTGAGAGCTTCAGTCGAAGAGCTGCGGGACTTTTCGCCTGAATACGGAAGGAACCTCCTTTTTGAAAAGCCTGTATAAGATCCCCTATGCTACCCCTTCTAAGAACCCTTTTGGTACCCTTCCCTCCCTCTTAAGGACACTTGTAGTAGAGGTCCAAGATAGCGGGTCTCCTTGGCAAAACCATTCAAAAGCACGTTGTACTCGTGCAGGCCAGCAGTGATTCCACATCTGAGTGCGCATCACACAGGGACAACTGATTTACGGTTTCTATGGTGTAGGGAGATGCTGAACTTAGGATTGCATTCCAAGTTCCTGAAGGAACATGAGGGAAACTGTAAGCCGAAAACAACCGCACTTTCTCTCTTCTTCTCGCAGTAGTGATGGGGGAGTACTGTCGCTTCGGCTTCTCTAGCTGATAGGTGGCCAGGGCACTGTTCAAATGTGCGAAGCCAAAGCAGTGCTGTTGCGCAGTCGCCACTTCGAGTGAAGGCGCTGACCTTGATGTCTGTGTGTATGTATACACACATACACACATACATGCACACACACACACATCCATCCATGGCAAGAGTGATTCTTTTTTGCTGTCGCTATTTTTTTTGCTGTCGTTGCGCGGCGCGCTTCTTTTTTTGCTGTCGTTGCAGCGGCGCGTTTCTTTTTGCTGTCGTCCCTGCGGGGCGCGTTTTTTTTTTCGCTCTGATGGCGGGGGTGCGATTTTTTTGTTTGCTGTCGGGTGCTTGTTCTTTACTACTACTACTACTACTACTACTACTACTACTACTACTACTACTACTACTACTACTACTACTAGTACTACTACTACTACTACTACTACTACTACTACTACTACTACTACTACTACTACTACTACTACTACTTTGTCGTTGCGGGGGCGCATTTTGTTTTTGCTGTCGTTGCGGGGGCGCGTTTTTTTTTGCTGTCGTTGCGGGCACCGGGGTTCACTCACTCACTGGCTTCCTGGATCCGCGCAACGAGAACAAAAAACATGAAGGCAACTACAGCAAAAAAACACTGGTTCCATCCATCCATCCATGCCTGCATGCATACATAAACATGTACATATATTAGTATTACAATATACAAACAAAAACATAGGTTATAACATAGCACAATGAAATATAACAATGTCATACTGTGCTATATTGCATTAATTTTATTATATATATATTAATATATATATATATATGTATAAAATATAAATACTACATTATGCTGTTGTACACAGACATACGCCCACAACACACACTCACACTCACACCAACAACATCACTTGCAACAACAACAACAACAAACAACAACAACACCAACAACATCACCAACGCAACAACAACACATCAACGACAACAACGACAACAACGACAACAACAGCAACCTCAACAACAACAACAACACATGTGTGTATACTTATATACACACATATAGATATATACGCATCTGCATATTAAAGCAGTTGTACAAGTATGTTTCATGCTGTGCCTTGTACACTCCCATGTATACATGCACAAGACTGTTTGACTGTTTGTATATACACTATACAGATATGTGTATGTGTGTGAACAGTAGACTATCGCATCATTAAGATAGTATAAGATAAACTGACATGACCTGGATGCCGACGCTAAGGGCAGGCTCGAATTTGGGGTTCTCAAACAGAGATGGTACGTGGGTGAAGGGCTGAGTCTTTTCAGGGATACGGCTCCCCGGATGAAATACCTGCCGTCGGCACACAGGCCCAACGCTTTTTTGTGTTCGGTCAGCCCTGTCTGGATCACCAACAGAAGATGCACGCACGCTCTACAGCTTCGGAGGTGTTTATGCGCTACAGAAGCTGCAAACATGCTCGTGCCAGATTGGGGGTGACATCGTGGCCACGAGGTGTAAAGTAAGCAGTAGATAGATAATTTTTCTGTTGAGAGGTCCGCCCAAAGCACATAGGCCGGGCGAGGATGTCACTAGTTCAACCCAGTTTACACTGATCCTGAATTCAGGACTGTACATCCTGCTGGCATAAGCTATGACCCTTCTGCAACATTCCACGAGATACCCAAGGCAGCCGCTGAGGGAGGGCCAAGGGTCAACTGAAGCACCCCGAAGATGCAGATTAGAGCTTGGAGTTGGGAGATGGGCCAGGACAGACGGGATAGTTCATTCAGTACACAACTCAGGTCGAATCACAAGTCGCGAGTCAGAACATCCGCACCGACTACGAAAGCAACGGTCGAGGTCGCAATTATTACCGATAACATCCCGTTATGGTCACTGTAGTACAGTCGAGCACCCCCCCTAATAGTCCTTGTTCTGAGGATAGTGTACAAAGCACCCCCCTTCTTGCTCCAATTATGTTCATGCTTACTTGCCAAAAAGTTAACCTTCGGGATGAGACGGGGACTTTTCAAATAGTACCGTAGGTCAAAGGTCACGGACGACCAACACGCAACTCGAAGAGGCCTCAATCTCGAAGTTCTTCGTCCCCAGCCCGAAGAAAACAGTCTCCATTCGATGGCACATACTGTATACCGTATTGCCGAAGTACAGAAATCTATCTATATATGTAGGTACACATGTGGATGAGCCATATGAATGATATGTAACTATTTATACATGCACACATGGATGTGTGTATATGAACATATGCATATATCTATATGTATATGATGTGAGTCAAAGAGCCAGCAAATGAGAAGTGATGCCGTTGGCTTGAAGCCCATCCTCGGGAAAAAAAAGTGAGCTTCCTTCTCTTCATCATTCGTCGTGTTGTCTTTTCTTGCACTTCTGGTGGTGGTTGCCTGGTTTGGGTGTGGGGAGTAGGAGACTTGCAGGGCTGATCTTGTGACCCCTGCTATATTTCATAGTAAAGCTTGCTTGGCGTTATTGCTGCGACTCCCTACGTACTCTCCTTAAATCCTAGAGCCCCCAACCCAAGCGACCCAAACAGGATGCTCATATCTGGGAGGTTCATGGCTAGTTATAAGTAGGGATATAGGTCCCCTAATATGAGTCATGCGTATAAATCCCCCTACTTATAACCCCACTTTATAAGTAGGGCTATACGTCCCCTAATGTGAGTTATAAGTATAGTTACCCCACTTCTAACCCCACTTACTTACAACTACCATTGAACCTCCAAGTGACAGATTCTGAATACACTTCGGTGGCAATCTCAATGCTCGCATCGCAGGAACCCCGGACATCGAATCTATTGCTTGTGTATACATGGCTTCCCGAAGGTGTTCTGAGGCCTATTCAAGGGTTCTGAAGCCAGGAGTACCTATTTTACGCGTCCTCGTCTTACTTGTCCAGTATCTTCAGGGAACCAAATGTGTTTGGGACTTTGTAGGGCTTATACTTGTAATACACCCCAAATTAGTTAAAGCTGGACTATTCTACTACGAAGCTCTGGTCCTTGTTACTCCCGCATCTTCGAAACTTCCAGATCTGAAGTGCAAGTTGAATCCCTAGAAATTCCATGTACTGAAAGAGTATTATATACTTTGGCCCCCAATGTACCTAAGTGGGGACTGGGTTCAAGGTCAATGTACATATTATTTGGGTACATGGGCCCTTGGGGAATGGGCGTTCGGCTTCGAAGGGCAGGAATGCGAAACGGAACTTCATTGACGTGGGAACCTTGATAGTGATAGTGAGAGTGGGGTCTAGAGCTATCTTCTAGTAGAACATCCATGTAGGGGCCGAAACGGATTTATATATTATGAACTTGTCGACCTCTAGATTCGGTCTAGCTGAGGAAGGGTTCAAACAGCTCAGTCGAATCCGTGAGGACGTCTGTCGAAACCGATTTACGGAAGGATTCGGAGGAACTCAGTGCCGCGACTCTTCCCATGAAGCACGGCATGTTGGATATCTGGATACCGGATGTTGGGAAGGGGTCCCTTAAGCCCTGAATCCGTACACCCTATACACAGCACCAGTAAATCCCAAGCATCAAGACAGTGCTGCACTCCAAAAGCCTCGAAGCCCTAAAGCCCCAGCCCTGAGCCCTCAACTCTATCAACCCCTGGCCCTAAGCCCTAAATCCCAAACCCCAAACCCTAAACCCCAAACCCTAAACCCAAAACCCCAAACCCAAAACCCCAAACCCTAAACCCAAAGCCCCAAACCCTAAGCCCAAAGCCCAGATTGCATCCCTGCCTCGACCAGCCGCGCCAGCGTCCGCACGGCGTGAGCAGGCTCTGAGGCCCTCTCAGGTGAGGAACTCTAGGGTTGCTATCAGTAGTCATGAAAATAGTAAGAGTAATTGTGCTAGAAATAATAAGAACTATCAAGATTTAGTTGTCATAGGTAGAACGAATAGTAAGTAGTATAATAGCAGCAGTGATTAGCCTCATTAATGATTGGAACAACGATAACAGTAATGTTAATGACTATGATTGTAGAAAATGATCAGTATTGTTATTCTTTTTACTACGACTACGCTGATGGTTATAATGTCAGGGTTGAGGGAGTGTTCTGGGAGGGCTCAGGTTGAAGCGTGCAGGATCTTGGGTTCAGGACTTAAGGCTGCGGACTTTGGGTATTGGTACTGACGGCTAAGGGCGGAAGGGTTCGGGATGTTAGACCGAAAGGTCGGGTTTAGAGGGGCTGTAAAGATCGCTGAAGATGACGCTGCCCAGACCTCACGTAACGAAACCAGTGCTTTGCCTGAGCACCTAATGATTCGAAGGTGTCGCAAAGATCGACACCGGCAGCCCATTGACTTTACCGGCTGTTTTTGCGAGGGCGAGCCGTGCACTTAAGGAACGTGGCTTAGGGGGGGGGCTCAGTCTGGTGTGCACCGTGGACCCTTGAGATTCATTGCTTCAACAAGGGGACGTTGGGCCTTGATACCCCGGCACCCCGAGTCATGACCCCTCAGCCCTATAACCTCAACATCCCCGAACTCGAAACACCAACCACCCCCACACAGAGCCTCGCAAAGCCTTGTAGGAGGGCGTTGTACGATGGGAGCGTAGGCTGTAGGCTCTGCCGTTTCATGGCTCGCAAGCATTCCTGGCATCAGTACTTCCAGCCCCCCGCACCCTGAAGACTTCCTTCCGAATGAGGTTGCTTTTTTTGAGGCTGCTTCAGGGTCTTCGGATTTCGCACTTGGAGTTGCGGGTTTTGGGTTTGCCCAGAGACCCAGAAGCACGAAGCCCCCAAATCCCTAAAGGCCTAGGCCGAGCGAAAGAGCTGCCAGAGATCGCGGCTGATGCGACATAAAGGCCACACACTCCTTTATAGGCTCCATGTAGCCATATAGTATATACTTAGGCCCTAAAGTGCCTACATAGGGACCCCTTGAAGGCGTAAGTCTCTATACATAAAGCTACATGGAGCATTTGGGACTCTGACCAGGCTGAACTCCAATCCGTAGCTGTCAGCCGTGGCGATATGTGTTTAGGTTTTGCTTTTTTAAAGTGCATCGGCCTTTTCTCTGTGCAGCGTCGGCCTGCCTCATTAAGGCCTACACAGGGTTTAGGGTTCTGTGATAGTTGGTCAGTATGTAAAACTGCGAAGAAGGGCAGAAAGGGCAAACAAGTTTCCCTTGAGGGGGGGTGGGCGTGATGGGACTTCATGCTGACGCAAGCGCACTTTTATTCGGTTGGGGGCGCACCCAACGCACACACACTCAACCCTAAACCCTGAATCCCAAAACCCTGAACCCTAAACCCTGAACCCCACAACTTAAACCCCAAACTCTGAAACCCTAAATGCCACACCCTAAAACCCCCCGTCTTGGAGCTCCTCGGCTCGATCCATGTGGCCCTTGTCTGAATAGCAGGCGATGACCTGAGTAATAATAATAGTAATAATAATAGTAATAGTAATAGTAATAGTAATAGTAATAGTAATAGTAATAGTAATAGTAATAGTAATAGTAGTAGTAATAGTGGCCAAGAAAGGCACCCAGAATTTCTTGAACAGGCCGTTTCGGGGTGTAGGATGGCATGTTCTATACGAAGGAGCCCAAGCTGAGACTTGCATGCGAAAGGAGCACCAAAAGCCACGGTAGTCTGCCTTTACGGAACAGTTGGTCATCCCGAGCTCTCGCAGTGTTTTTTTGAGCCTGTCTGGGTATCAGACGCTTAGCCCTCAACCTGAAATCTAGAAATCCACAAGCCCCGCATTTGCGAGAGGCATACAGCTAAGTCTTGAAGAGCGCAGAATCCTGTCCCACCAAGAACCACCAAATCCGAGACTTCGGATCTTGGCGTTTTAGAGGGGCCTTACTGATTGGAGTACCTCCTGTCGTTAATTAAGGGGCCGTAAGGAATAGTATTGGCAATCATTGGAGCTTCTGCAGTCAGTTTTCACGATTGAGGCGAACGCTTAGCTCTGCAGGCCGTTTGAAAGATTCAAGTTATAGACAGATTCAAGGGGGGATGTTCTGACATCTGACGAACTCTTCGCCACCCTACCCCCCCCCCCCCCCTCCAAAAAAGAAGCCTCCGAAGGAAGCCCCTAAACTTTACAACGGCTGCCTCGAGATTCATTTCCCCCGAGTGGCAAGAACAGCATGCATCTGAGAGGCTGTGTTGAAGGAGATCGCATTGGGCTGCACGCTTTTCTGAGCAGTGAACATATGCGACTCACGTGGTTGACCTTCCGTGATATTCTGCTCCCAAAAGAGCAGCAGACATCGCCATGCTAAGTGCGAAGGCTTTGCGATGATACTGTGGAGAAACAAGACGACCACACGATGCACGACAGTTCATATACTGTGAGAGAGCAGGCGAAGAGCATGATCGTTCGGGTGCCTTTTGAAGCACTTGCACTGACTGTAGAGCTCTCAATCTCACCATACATCCTGTTCGGACCAGCGCCCTCCCAGACCTACGGTTGATGATATAAATCCTGCATCCATAATTCCCATAGTTTAGGGTCCGCCCTCCCAGACCTACACTTACCTTTGGTTAGTAGGGAGTGGAAGAATGGGGTAGAATTATAGCTACTATTACTACCATTCTTCCATTCCCTACTAACCAACGGTAAGTGCAGCCCTCAACCAGGGAGATGGAAGCGGAAGCGGCTTTAGGTAATTGGCTGTCCAGACGTTTCCAGATTGTGCTCTGGGAGTTTAGGCTTTAGAACCTCCACGCCCCACAACCACAACCGCTGTGAAATCCCCCTTAACCCGACTCTTCCTTAGCATCAGAGGCCTCCGGAAGCCGCGAGAGGAATGCCTCCGCCTCTGTGCAGGCCGCCGAGCGGGCGAAGGCGTGGAGGACCTCGGAGAGTGTCAGATCATTCCAAGCCCTGGAAAGACCTTCATTAATTTCCATGAATAGACTCCAATATATGATCATTCCAACGCCCCATGCAGCAGGATTTGAACTGGTTTTCTGGTTTTCATACTCGTGTGAAATAGGAACAAGAAGGGAACTTTATGAACAGTATATTTACCCGGATCCCAAAACGCCCACCCCCAGGTGCCAGCTCAGGAACCCGAAACCCTAAACTTTACAGGGGTTTCAGGGTCTAAAAAAGGGCAGGGCTTTGTTCGAACTGTTCAGCCCATGAAAGCCCACATCTCTCCGAGGCGCAGTGTTCAACATCACAGGATTCGCGGCATCCTCTTTCCTAGCTCATGGTTGGCATACTATCAAAAACTAAAATTCAAACTTGTATTCCTTGTTGGGTCCATAATTAAGACCCAATACTATTACTATTACTACTACTATTACTATTAAAATGTAAAATGTTACCCAACTACGAGAAAGTGTCTCTGCCAGCCATTCCAGAGCCAGACCTGCCTTTGGACCGGAAGGCTTTTGCTAAGGAATCGAGATTTCGGACCTTACTTGGAGGTTCGTGGGTAGTTATATATATATACATATATAATATCAAATATTATATATATAAGTGGGGTAATTAGGGTTGTAAGTATAGTTGCCCTAGTTATAACCTAACCTCCAAGTTGCGCTTCCGATTTGGGCTTTGGGGCTTTAAGGTTCCAGGTAGGCTTTGGCTTTGAGGGCTCTCAGCTCAGAGCGCGTAGATCTGGGAGTGCCTTTTTTGCTTTCACAAATCTTCCGGAATAAGAGTTCGTCATGTTCGCGATCTAACACCAACGACATAGCCAGAAAGTCATTCTAAATCATCCCGAACCCAAACACCCAATCGATTAACAAGTCTCTCTTCGACTTCGGCCGGCTTAAGTATGCATTTTAAGGGTCTAGGGTGCAGGGTTTAAAGGTGGACAGCTTGATGCTTAAGGTTTACATCTTAGAACTGTAAGTTCAGTTTTTCGGCCTTAAGCTTTGCGGGTTCAAGTTAACTTGGGGGGTCACGCTTCAGGAGATGGCCTTGAGCGTGACAGCCACCTCCAGACGGTATGCACTTACTTGAGTATCAACATATGGCTGCATTTTCATCTGTCTGTCTTTGCCCGAGAAACGATATTCATGCATTGCGCTTTAACATCAATGTCTGTTGGTATGCTTGCGGCGAATACAGCGACAGCATACAGCTTCGCACAATATGAGTGTCGATGGTCGCTTACACCTGGTAATGTCCGATGTAGTAGAGAGATGTATGCAACTGAGCATGCGTACCACATTCTGTTCTTCTCATATTACCATATAAACACATGATAAACACATGACGGTACAGTGCAACAGGTACACAACAGGTTGCAACTTGAGATAAAGGGGTATATCTTGATATCCTATATATTGTCTTCTTGGATCTTACCATAAAAGTGGCTATATATTGAGATACTTGGAGGTTTATGGGTAGTTATAAGTAGGGTTATAAATCCCCTAATATGAGGTATAAGTATAGTTGCCCTAGTTATGACCCTACTGAAAACTACCCATGAACCTCCAAGTGTTGCCAACATAGCCAGGCGGCCTGGCCAGCTTTAGCTGCAGACTCGATGAGCTTTCCGAGGGTCTTTGTGTTCGTGCGCACGCTTTGCCGATGCATCTCCTCGTGCCAGTCGTAGAACAAATCTGCTAAAAGGTCCTATTGAGTTATAATCTGCTAAAAAGTCATAGATTGCGTCATATGAGTTGATACTCATCATGCTACATAAAACACTTACGTGATCAGGAGGACGGTTGACAAGGAAGCAGGACTCTGTGAGAGCTCTTTCTGGCTCTGAGAGGCGGTCATGTGGGAGTTTCCGATAAGAGGGGACCCTGATATAGTACCCTAAATAGTAGGATCCTTATTATCGGGACCCTACAATAGGGGGACCCATAAGTTTCGGAAACTCGCATATCTCGGACAACATTCTGGCAAGCTGCACTTGGTGGTTATCAAAATTAGGGTCCCTTTTTTGGGTCCCTATTTTAATACAGCACCTAATATTTAGGGTACCCAAAAAGGGCCTTCATTTTGATAACCACCCACTTGAAATCTGGTGCTGTGAGGTATAGGGTTTAAGGGCGGAAGTGCCTCAGAACATCCTGAGCTACATGGCCAACACTCTACAGCACCGATCCCCAAACGTAGTCCTTGTTCTATTTAAGTTAACCACCCACTCACTACAACTAATTTATAATGGTAGATCTTTATTACCAATATTAGTTGATAGAACACACCTAATTCCTAGTTCAGATCACCATGACGACTGGTCCCCAAGACCGGAAGAAATGAACCACAGAGTGCCCACCGGACCTTATACTATCATACAGAATTTTATAAGATTAGATAGTACAGTATGGTATACCAGACCCTATACTTATAATATCATATAGTACCGTATAATATCATACAAAATCTTATAAGATTACCTGCTACAGTATGGTATGATAGAATATACCTGCCCCTCCTGAACCCAGCGGCTGGCACCAGGGAAATCGCCTGCGTTGGCGTAGGCCTCTGCTTTCGACCACATCGGATCAGAGTAGAAACCCTGAACTTGGGCTCAGGGCTAAGGTAGTTGCTTCCCGCTTAGGATTTTGGGTTCAGGGTGCAAGGCTTACGTAGTGTTTGGAACTTGGAGGGTGCTCCGTTGCACCTTTTGAAGGTAAACTCTAAACCGTACGGAAACGCCCAGTCATCTGCGCAAATACTGGGACCTTCCGAGTAAGCCCTCAGAGTCATTCTACGGCCCTTAAAGGGCTCCTTCAAGGTTCCTTTAGGCTCCAGCCTCATCAGTCCATCCTTAAGGATTCGAGTTGGGATCCTTTAAAGGACACGATGAGGTCTAATGTAGGCTGTTCTATGCTATAGGAGCTTTCGTCATAATATGAAATCAGTATATTTAGAAGAACTAAGGAGCACTCTAGGCAATCATTCAAGCTTCTATGTTGCAGACTTCAGTATATAGTTTATGTGTATATGTGTATATGTGTATATATATATATATATACATGTGTAGATTGGTTACTTACTTATTCATTAAATGCTTCTGTTTATACACACATATATACACATATACATGTAACGTTTAGGAGTTGAGGCCCCAAGATACTTCTGAGGCCGGAGACTCGAACCTAAGCCTACAGGGCAAAACCTGAGTCCTGTATCGCTTCAGGCCCTGGCTGATGAGAGTGAGGTTTTAGCAAAAATAGGCATAGCATTGCCATACTAAGGTGCCCTATGCCATAATTACCTCAGTTGCTGAGTTCATAAGCTCAAAAAGTATACACTTTTGGCTTTATAGTGGGTAGTACTATCCAAAAAAGTGCAAAGTGTATCCACTCAGCTACTAAGTTACCGGACCCGTCAGGCCGCCCCGTATCTTCTCGGCCCGAAAGCGTAGTCACCCAAAACACTTACGTTTGGTTAGTAGGGAACGGAAGAACGGTAGTAATAGTAGTTATGGGTTTAGGATTTAGGGTTTCGGGTTTAGGGTTTAGGGAATGGAAGAATGGTAGTAATAGTGGTTATACTTGTACCCCACCCATTCCTCCCTTCCCTACTAACCAAAGGTAAGAACAGCCCGGTCTCTGCCTTGAGCATGGTGTTGCAAAACATCGTGGCGCTGGGGTGCTGCGCTCCAGCCCAGAGTTGCTCGAAGATGGCGGATGCCTGAAAAAAGGCTTAAGCGTCACCTGAGAATATCTACGGGAAAGGGGTTTAGGGTTTGTTTCAGGGCTCCTCTAAGGGTTCTACAGATTCTACAGTTCTATCACGGACTTAAGGGACAGGCTCGATGTTTGTGGATTGCACCGGGTGCAAGGGGTTTCCGAAATTCACTCTTTGTTGGGTATGTCTTGACAAAGAGTCTGTGGATCTCTGCTGGAGTCCTTCGTATTTGAAGTATCCATCCGGGCAGGCTTACAGCTTGCAGAAACGAGCGTGACGCAGTGAGGTTCTCGAGACGTAAGGCGTTTCTAGGGTTCTATGTTGAGGGGAAAGAGTGGGCTCGACGTTCAGGCTTTGGGAGCTTGAATTGAGGTATCAAAGCCTGAGTTGGGCTCCTAAGGCGAGACAAGATGAATGAAGGTGGGGCAATCTCAAATAAAAGCGCTTCATGATTGTAATGGGTCCTGAATCCTACCGGCATCCCAGCTGTTGAGATCCTCGCAAGCAGCGGCTGAGGGAAGGTCGGCCTCAGACACGTTACCCTTGGTCGCAGCGACGTTCAGCTTTGTCGAAAGACCCGTCCTGGTCATACAGAAGCAGACATCACAACACGGCTTCCGGCTTCACAGTTTTTCAACTCTTTGCTTGTTGCAACATGAGACGAACCACCGTGAAGTTTCAGCTGGGGTGCTCCGGGTTTGACGGCGAGGACCTGGAGGATGACAAATCAGAAGATACGATGAACCAACAAACAATGCGTGCTTTTGTATATGGGAGTTTCCGAAAATAGGGGACCCCAATATAGTACCCCAAATGGTAGGATCCTTATTATAAGGACCCTAAATTAAGGTACCCCAATTTTCGGAAACTCCCATATAGCGATATGAGACAAACGAAGCAACAACGGTACGTGTCCCGCGGGCTAGGCAAGAAGAGAAGATCGATTCAACGGGAAATGAACAAACTCTCGTCTAATGCGCTATGCCATATTACAAGACCTTGCGTTTGGCGCATACACCGTGCACTATGCACTACTTCCCCACTTTCAAGCTTGGTACTAAATCCAATGAATGGCACCAGTGACAGAAACAGCAATATGAGCATACTAGCATTTAATGGCAATGGGACAAGAGATGGCAACTTCGACAACCCTCAAGCCTCCAAAGCCTGAACGTTTGAAGCCCCGAAGCGCTGAAGTCCACAACTTCGAGTTCAATGGTCTGGGGCTTCGGGCTTACTCACTTGGAGGTTCATGGGTAGGTATAAGTGGGGTTATAAGTAGGGTAACTATACTTATAACTCGTATTAGGGGACTTCTAACCCTACTTATAACCAGCCATGAACCTCCAAGCAACAATTTTAAGGGCGTCTTTCGGGACCTAACCTGCAACTCGAAGAAAAAGGCACCAAAAAGGTACGAGTAGGCCATTGAGGCTTCAGGAAGGGGTCCAGGGGCCCAGAGCTTCGAACGCCCAAAAGTCCGAGCTCCAAGAGTAATGGAGGGGCCTGAATAGTTGGAATAGGGTTTTTTTGGGGTTTCCTTGCTATCATTAAAGTATAACATACCTGAATAGGGCTTTTGGGGTTTCCTCATTATCTTTATAGTATAGCATACCTCAAAACCATGTTGAAACTGTTGAGGCCCCTGCATGACTCCCCAACGCTGTAAACGGGAGTTGCAGGAACCCAGGGATACCAGTGAAAACCCAACAACAATCTTACCCAAGTAAGGTAGCCCTACTTCGAGGTTCATGGGTAGTTAGAAGCGGGGTTATAAGCAGGGTAACTATACTCACAACTCCTATTGGGGGACTTATAACCCTACTTATAACCACCCATGAACCTCCAAGTACACCCGCAGTGGTTGAGCACTTATAGAAAACTCTTAGCGAGCCCTTCCAGAAGCCCAAAGATGCTACGACAAGCCCCAATAACTCCAGTAGACCTAGGAAATTGTAAGATCCTTCGTCCGGGGACCATTTTGATAATGAGCAGCTTAACAGTTTAGGGTTGAAGCTTTTTTGTATGGGTTTATCGCAACACCCACCGAAATCCCCCCGCTTTCACCTCCAGCTCATGGCGGCGCCATGGGAGTTCGCTCGGAGAGCGGCTGGGAGCGTGCCGAGTCATGAGACTCCTGGCTTGGGTTCCACGACAGTTAGGAGCCCTAAAGTAAACACATGGGTAGCTGCCAAAATTAGGGTCCTTCTTTTGGGTACTTTAAATATTAGGTGCCGTATTATCATAGGGACCCAAAGAGGCATCATAATTTTGACAACCACCCACATGAGACTTAACATGAGGAGCTCTAAGGAAATACATGGGACTCGTCATGAGGACCCCGAAGAAGATGTAGGAGAATTACAAGGTTAGGAGCCCTCTAAGGAACCACATCTTGCTTATCCAGTATACTAGTGAAACAAAAAGTTAACCTTTCGGGTGTTTTTTTAGGGACTCGTCCCCAACAAGGCTTTAGGTTACCTACTCTACTGTTAAAAAGAGTAGGTGCGACGAGTTCAGGAGGCAAGGGCTTTGAGGTTTTGGGGTTCAGGGTTTCCGGATTCGGACGATTCAGGTTTAACTGGGGCGCTCGATGACTGGGCTATATGTTTCGGGCTTCAGGGGTGCTTCCGGATTGCAGGATCTGTGAACTAGCTTGTTAAGCCTTGCTTTACGGTCGACCTCACTCGTGGAGAACTGCCTCGATAGAGAACAAGAAGTGTTTCCAGGGTTTAGAAGTTTAGGTATAGGGACCTTACTAGCCACCAAGAATATTTTGGGGGTTCCTTACTGTAATTATTGTTTTATGTACTTCTAATTACTAAGGGCTCCGGGTCTGTACCACCCATCAGCAACACTCCTCCCATTCCCGGGCTCCGGGTCCTGGCAGCCGGGCATTCAGCCCGGGATGAGCATCGTAGACCCCAAGTCAGGCAGCAAGCGGATGTTCTTAGTGCTTGGCCATGGCAAGCGCTAACCTCCCCTAATCCCAATATGGCAAGGTCCATGTTAGCTTCAGGGGGACGGTGACGAAATGGGCAGTTGGAGGGAGCTTCGATGGCCGTTGTGGCTAATCCAGCTGCAAAGGCTGCATCCGAGAACAAGCTCGTCAGAAGCTGGGACACATGGCACAACTTGCATCTCGAGCAATGCCTTCCTGCTTTTTTTGGCAGGGTCTCTGAGTCTACATGCTCTTTCGCCGGATTAGGCTGATGGAGCGTACGAGCTGTGACTCTGTCATCTCCACCAAACCTACCGGAGACACGATCAGGCCTTCATGCAGATTAACTGCAAGCTGTCGCAGGCAACTTGTCATGTTTCTTGGGTTCTAAGGGGTCGGGGAGCAACTATGCTGGGGTCCCAGGAAAGCCAGGCCAAGGAAAAGCTGGTGGCAGCCAAACCAGATGGAAGCCATACTATGGCCAAAACGGTGCGTGTGTGTGTGTGTGTCAAGAAAACGTACGGAGGTAAGCTCTCTTGTTCCATGCAGCAAGTTACATGTGGTTGCATGTGTTCACCTGCTCATGGGGGAAGTGGGTTGTGCGCATGGACAACACACTGATATCAAACTTATACTACCTAGCTTATTGCAAACAGTAGCTAGCAACTGCTTAACGCAACTGCCAGGTCTACGCGATATTCAGTACACAAGAACAGCGCTAGAAACATGACCCCCAAACCCAGCATTGAACCACACACCAACCCCGGAACTATTTGGGTTTGGGCTTCTAAATATTATGTCGATGCCGCACTTGTCCGCTGCGACTGCCTACCGTGGAGGAGGATCCTCCGTGCGGACTACGGCGCGGTCCCCTGCGCTCCTTGCGGCTTAGGCTCTGGAGCTTCGGGGTTTGGGGCTCATGGGGTTTATGGGTTTGGGCTTCGGGCTTCTCTTCCGGTCTTTAGGAGTTCGTGACCCTTACCCCAGGGTCCAAAAGCACTTCCGGGGTCCTTTACTTCGAGCTCGGAGCCCGGATATCTAGGTTGCATAAGAGAGAGTAGTTCCATATATATATATATGTATATATATATATATACATGTATATGTATATGTATATGTATTTGTATATGTATATGTATATGTACATCTATATGTCTGTATGTATGTCTGTATGTATGCACACATTCTTTCCTTATGCTATAGTACACTACCTTCCCTTGTTCTAGCGAATCAGGCACTCGAAATAGTAGGATCCGTGACTATAAGGACCCCTAAATGAGGCCCCCCTAAGTTAGCTACTATTTGCTTAAGAACCCACAAAAAATAAAAATATGTTCCTTATGGGGGTAATATAGGGATTATTATTTTTATTTCTTGGTGGTTTCTTAAGCAAATAGTAGTTAGTCTTTAAGTTGAAGCTCTTTGGGGGTAGATAGGGCCTCTCGGCTCCAGGATGAAGGCCACCCTTTCTCGGGCTTATGTTTTTTTTTTGTTTGTTGGTGGGGTTTATCGTTTTAGGGCTTTAGGGTTTCAGGGTTTTAGGGTTTAGGATGTGAGGTATATGTTGGGGCATTCCGCTGGAGCGGGCGGAAGCGGCACTGAAAATGGTCAAGGAAGCTTCGAATTTGAGCCGCGGACTCAGTCCTGATGACAGGAAACCCCTAAACTTTAAACCCTCCTAACTTCGGCGTATGGGCTTTCCTCATTAGGGGAGCCCCTCAATCGACCCAAAACCCTAAGCACTCCAGCCTACTTGGAGGTTCATTGGGTAGTTATAAGTGGGGTTGTAAGTAGGGTAACTATACTTGTAACTCGTATTAGGGGGCTTCTAACCCTACTTATAACTACCCATGAACCTCCAAGTAGAAAAAAGCGCTGAGCCCGCAATCCCAGCTGTAGTGGACCGGGCTCGGAGGCTTCATGCAGCGGTTGTGGTCTAGCAATTACATTACAACGGAAGCCTGTAATGGGCCTACTTACTTATACACCTGTGTTTCATTAACAAATACAGCTTAACAAGCCCTACACCTGAAAGCCCTTGCAAGTCACCTAAAATGACGAGGCTTCCCGGACAGTTCCAAGAGAGGCCGTTCTTCGAACTGCTTCTCTGAAAACGCGGGGCAGGGCTCCAATATCCCTTGATGTGAGGGCCCTGCAATGTGCTCTAGAACCCCCAAGCTTCAGAAGCTGTCTTCTGACTGAGCTCATATTGGAGTCTCTGGCGGAGCTCAGGACCTAATTCTCAGGTCGGCGAGTCCAAAAATCAGAGACAAGGAGTTAAGGTTTAGGCTTTAGGCTTCAGGGTTTAGAGGGTTTGGGATTTACAGGGTTTAGGGTTTTGGGGAGCGAGGGCTGAGTTTGGGGCTTCTTTTCGGGTTTTGGAATTCTGTAGGGGTTTCTCGTAGGGTTGATAAAGCGGCTCTATAATTTGGTCCTATGCTCTTTGACCTTGAGGGTGTCAGCATTTCCTGGGTGATGAGGCATTGCCTGAACTCAGAAGCCCTTGAATCCACGAACTTCCAACTTACCAGGAGCACCCTCTCTGCTACTGACACCTTATAATGGGATCTATAGGGGTTTGGGTCTACTTAAAGGGCCATGGGATTTAGTAACTAGGGTTATATACTGACACCTGAAAGCGCCGACAAGCCCCCCCCTTTGCTGTTGAGGCGTTCGAGCGTAGAAGGACTCTCTCCGGCCACGGCGCAAGCAGCGCGAACATGTGCAATGAAGCGCTGGCTCCGAAGGTCCGACGTGCTCATTTAGGGGCCTGAGTGATTAGCATAAGGCTTTGGGGTGTACCAATCAGAATTAAAGGAAGGAGCCCTAAGGAATAGAATTAGTGATCTTCGGGCTTTTATACTACAGCCCCAGAATGCCAGACTGCACTAATTGAACCAGACTCTGCAATTGCTGAAACAAGGAGAGTACGAATTTCACATGCCCCAAGCAACCCTAGTCCTAAGCCCTACATGATAACAGCAGCCAAAACACCCGAGCATGCAACCAGGATAGTTGTAGCACAACTCACACGAAAAAACCGCCATATGTATTCACCATCACAATCAGACAAACAGATAGGTTGAATCTCGAAACCTTTTCTCTACTCTACATAAAGATGAACCCTTACCATCATAGGAGCAGCATTACCCCAGAAGCACTAAGCGCCCTGATGCATGCCACTGGATCCTAGTTGGATCCGGTTTGCCGGGCACAAAAGGTTGAGGCCCAGAGAATGGACCTGGAAGCCTTCCGGGGAGGTGCAGCCATTATGGGTCCCCTGTGCAATGCGTCTCTCACCCACAGAGGTTGAGGCTTAGGCGTGGAGGGCTTGGGCTTGGGGTGCTCGTGCAACCGTCCACTCCATTTAGCACCGGGGGATTGAGGGGTGGGCAACTTAGGGCTTGCGGACAGCCAGCAGGGCCGCAGTTCTGAACAACTTCGTACACCCAAACCTCCAAGCTTAAGTCCGACGTGCCTTTTCCTAGGGGTTCGTGGGTGTAGGAAAGCCACCAGAACTCCAGTCCCGAACTCCTAGAAGATCTTGGGCTCTCCGGAACAATCTCACGGCCACATCCTCAACTGATGAAGGGCCTCAGTGCAAGAGGAGTCCTAGCAAAAATCACTCAAGTTAAATTCGTTTACAGGTCTCTGGAAGGGGGTATCTGAGGGTTTAGTTTCGAGCCTGAGTGGCTCATAACACGGACGGGGGCATCAGAGACCCTAAACCCTGAATGGTATACCGAGGAGACCAAACCCTGAACAGCACAAAAAAACCCTGTAAGTACTTTACTCGGAAGACACCGCAGTCTAATATGAAGGTCCAGTGAGATCCCCTTACCCCAAGACTCTGTTCCATCTCTCCAGCCCCTGACCCCGTCAGGTCCATAGCAAGCCTATGAATACCCTCTCCAAGCGTTTAAGGCGCTTGTATCATAACCTATGTTCCCTGACAGCTCTACCTTAAGGAACCTAGCGAGAAATCGAAGCTTCCACGTGCAATTCGGACATCTTGAAGATACAGGGTTTATAGGGCACAGCTACAGCAAAGGCCGACACGAGGGCAGCTCGGCCGGATTTGTTTCGGGTTCTGGGGAAGGCGGGATGGGTGCAAGCCTCATGATGACTGGAGTATTCTCTCAAACCCTGTCAGATGTTTTCTGTCTAGGGAGGTTCCCAGTTCGAAGGAAACATGCCCCAAAATATCGAAGTCCGCAATCAAGGGGTCGGGGGGGGTTCTTCAGGTTTGGGTGCATCGAGGTGCTTTGAACTTACCTTTGGCTAGTAGGGAATGGAAGAACGGTAGTAATATTAGTAGTTGTAAGTGTACCCCATTCCACCATTCCCTACTAACCAAAGGTAATTGAAGGCTTTGGGTTGAAGGGAAGGCTGAGCAGTGACCAGGAGCAAGTAAAGCCGTGCAAACCCCTGAAGCCTGGCAACCAGGATCTCCAGCGAATGAGTTCCAAACCCGCAAATCCTGAATCAAATAAAAAACATATAAATAAACGAATAAAATAAAAATAGATAGATGGATAGGTAGATAGATAGATAGATAGATATAGTAGAATAATAAAGCACAAGATGAAACACTAAATTTTCAATACAAATCTTAGCAACTACTGGACGCGGAGGCAGGGGAGGGCGGTTTTTGGCCAAGGAAACCTGGAACTCCTGGAATTCGGATGGCTATCTGCCGAACCCTAAACCCTACACCGAACTCTGAAGCTGCAGCTCTCCAGGCCCCGCGCATGACGATGTACAGGACCAGAGCTGCGACGCAAGTGCCTGGCTTGGACGGGTTTTGGTTCTCTGAACCCTACACTTTATGCCGAAAGGTCTCCCATAACCATAATAAGCTCTCTTCTTCACCAACCGGGCCCCCAAAAGTTCAAACTTTCTAAGATAGAGCTAATACATAAGGCCAGAAAGTTGAAATATCACCCGTTCACTATCTAAGTAAGCCCTAAAGCCCGAAGCCCCCACCCTGACCCATATTCTCGCATGTGTTTCTTCAGGGCCCAGCGCCCAATTTGGTGGACTAAGCGTAAGGTGAGCTTTGCCGAGCACCACATTATGCCTCTTGCCACGCTGTGCTGCAAACTATGGTTTTTTGCGGGTGACCTATAGCCACCGCTACCTGAAGCAGAAGCCCAACTTGGAAGAACTGCCGGAGGGTTTGGGGCTGGTGAATCATGGAGGCAGCACCGCAAATGGCCTTGATCTTGAGGTTCCGGCACTGAATCTGCGGAAGCGGAGGCACTTGGCTCAGCTCTTTGCGGTTCTGTGCCGTCATGGAGGCGATAGAGATGGAACTCGGTTTTAGAGTGTAGGGTTTCAGGGCAAAGCTGAAAGGCACATAAACACCGACACACCTTTGACCCAAAACTACTTACACTCCAAACCCCATCAGCCTGAAAAACCAGAGAAACCCAGCCCTAACCTCAAAGCCTAATTCCCTCCCTACCCCAATCCTTGCACACTGTAACCCTGCAGCACCTGCATCCACCACTGACCCTTAACTGTCAGAAACTGCCTGATATAAAACCAAAGCCCCATCAGCCTGACGTCGCAAATCCACGCTCTGCTTCAAGAACTTGTTGGCCTCGGGGGGGCGAGATCCGGGCTGTTTCTCGGTTTCGGGGCTTTCGGGCTTAGGGTTTGGGGGCTTCAGGGTTTATGGTGCTTGGGGCGTCAAGGGCGAGCACGGTTCGCAGTTTGTAGAACCAAAAACAAGAACAAGCGTCACGACAAGGACAGCCATCAGAGGCTACAGAATACTCGTAGAAAGAGGAGCCGTCTCCAGAACGCTATTGAATCTCGTGATCCTGCACTAGATGGCTTCTGATAACAATGATCATGGTCACGATGCTCCGTTCCTCAGAATCAACATGCTCGTCGAAGGCAGCCAGCATCTATCACAGCTGCTTCACCACTCTGGGCTATCACTGCCATTGCTTTCGTCATTTCGTCATTTTTTCTAGAAAAAATGCATTGCACAAACCAGGAAGAACGGACACTGCCTGAAAGTTCCTCGCTTGCCTCTGCAAGGGCCTGGATCCGAGGGAAACCTTGGGCCTTTATTAGGGTCCTGTATATGAGCCCTACTATTCTGGGGTTATAGACGAAGGGTTTCTTGATGGGGTTCCTACATTAGTGTTTAGCATCTCAGCTTCATGCCTGCGAACTCATTGAGGAGCTGGAATTCCTTGGTGCGATTTCGACGAGCACCCCCAAAATTGTCGCTACAATAACAACAGTACCATGGGTAACAGCAATAACAGCAAAGGCAATAAGAATAAGAGTAATACTGGTACTACCTGGATACCAGTCTTGCTTCGAATGTTGTCACCGCGCTTTACTACAAAGGTTTCGACAAGCAGAGCAACACCATGCACTCCGGTGTACGCCGACTACGTAGTGATAGCCATGACATATCATTGGTGCTATCTCCAGGTCTCGGACTACGTCGCTAAGCACGAAGTCCCGGCTCCCGCGAAAGCGAAACCCATAGCTTGGCCTTCAAAAGTCTCACAAGAGCGACTTCTCAGTGCAAAACGGAAAACGAAATGCCCAAGGCCTACGTAGGTCCTTCAAACCACCAGCCTGAAACCCATCGAAGCCATCTGGGCAAACCCATGCAGTGAAGCCTGAATAATTAGTATTGTCATTCCTGAGGGTTCCCTACAGTGCTGTTACGTAGCATAATCTGGCCCATAACGATATTCGAACGACCAAGGTCCCTATGTTAGCCTGCGAGGAATTCGTTATCCTTACGGCACTCTTTCACATCCGCGAGCCCGACCACAAGCTCACTAAGAGGCAGGAAGCCCTTGTGCCCAGCCGGAGCGGGGAACTCAAAAGGCAAGTAAGGCTGTTGGCAAACGGTGCAGCTTGACCGGAACCAGCTCAGACCGGCCTATGGTTTCGAGCCATGGTTTCCCACCGACGAGGACATACAAACCTTAATAAAGAACGCCGATGGGGTATATTATACGACAAACGCCCTAAGGAGCCCTGAGGAATAATTTCCAATAGGCTCCTGGGGTAGGCTGTGAGGAATAAGAATACAAACTACCTAGGCGTCTATAGAACTCCACTGCTGAGGTCCGATCTCCAGAGACTCTAGCGTCACGTGGGTTTCCAGGATCTTCTTTACATTGTCCTGCTTTTCTTAGTTCTTGTTAAGGTTTAGTTTAAGCCACAATACTAGGGATCTATAGTAACTAATTGGGATTCTCGATTATGGTAACTAACTTAAACCCCTAACAAGAACCCAGTTATATGGCAGAGATCTTTCTTCCGGGTTTAGGCTGCAAGCCTAGGTGTTTTTTGCTGTTTCAAGCTTGGACTAGCCTTCAGGGTAAAGGTGTAAGGCAAGGTATTCAGGCTTCCGCGAGCTGGGCTTGCACTTTCGGGTCTAGGACCTGGCTTTGGGTCTGTGGCGTTGGGGCCTCCTTCAGTCCCTTAAAGGAAACCCCTTAACCCCGAAACCCCCATAGAGCCCTTACAGGAACCCTTATAGATCCCTGTATATGGTAGCTTAAATGAAACCCCTTAAGAAGAACCCAATAAGCTTTGGGCCGGGTCGAGGGCGAAGGGCGGAAAAGAGCCAAGTCGCCCCACACTTTTCAGAGTTTCCAAGGGCAAAAGGGGAGACCCTTAATGGGGACCCCTACCCTATAATGGAAAATATACTGGGTATAGAATAGCTATGTTAAGGTTCTATACCTAGGGGTCCTTATTAGGGGTGGCTCCTTTTACCCTTTCAGAGCTGTGGCGCCGAAACCCCAAATGCTATCATCGCCTCACTAAGCACCCCAACCAAAACACACAAACTCAGAAATCATTAATTCAACAGTCCAATACACCACACACCAAAAGATCCGGCCTTTCTGCCGCAAACCGCTCCCAACCGAAAGCAACCTCTCAATTTTTGAATTCCAACGGCCACCAAACCTCTAGACCAAACTCCTAAAATCACCTAGGCCCCGAGGTCCCGAACTCCAATCGCCTACACCCTGAACCCTAAATCCGCACAGACCCCTCATAAACTACCCGTACTTAAACCCTAGGTCACTAAACCCGTAAAGTCACCCCTGAAAGGAACCCTCCAGTGTCCTAAAGCCCCAACCGTCTGATAGATAAAAACTGCATAATATACGGCACATATACATACAGTTTATTCATAAATCAATATATATTATATACATGCATATGTATATATATATATATATATATATATATATATATATATGTACACATGTATGAACAACATAATGATTGTATCTACTGTAATATGATATAATACAACAGTACATTGTAAACACATTAAGTCAGTTTCAGATCGTATAACTCAATATACCAAAGTATATTCTAGTATAGTTCAGAGAAGTATGTTGCAGTATAACACAAAATGAAGTCCACTGATACCAAAAAACTACATACATGTGCATATTACAGTATATTCGAACGTACTATTTCTATCATGTTGGGCTTTTCATTGTATCATACTATAAGTATTGCTACCTTATTGTAGACCACATCCTATCATAACATGCTGTATTGCACTACACTGTATCATACCATGCTGTATTATCTAGCATAAAGTTCTGTTGGAATGTATAGTACTGTGCTATATCCATTGGTGTATGTTGCAGTATATGATGCTACGTTATACTATACTATGCTATACTGTACTATATCATCCTCTACCATATCGTATTACATCGAGGGATTATACATACAGAACTAACATAGGTCTACTCTGGTGTCCTGCATGATTCCCTTGAGCTGGTCCACCTTCTCCCGCACCTGCTTGGAGGCTCATGGGTAGTCATAAATGGGGTTATAAGGGGTTTAAGGTTCCTGTAAGGGTTCCTTTAAAGTACGGTGTAGGGTAGTTATAAGTGGGGTTATAAGTCCCCTAATTAGGGTTATAAGTATACTTACCATACTTATAACCCCACTTGTAAATATCCTAAACCCTAATCCCCCTTTAAAGGAACCCGACTTACAAATACCCATGAACCTCCAAGTGAGCAGTTGCGGCTTGCCGCGGTCTCTGCCAGCTTCGGGCTTTTTTTGGGTTCGTAATCATGGCGCCGGAAAGGGGGCCCATATGGGTTTGGGGTTCTGAAGGTTCTAAACAGGGTTCTATTATGGTTTTGGGGAAGTTTAGGGTCTAGAACCTTACGGTTTTTGCCTGGTTAAGAGAATCATGCAGGAGTTTGGGTTTTTTCGGGACTGCAGGCGTCGCTTGAAGAAGGTTCTTTCGGGTTCTTTCAGAGTTTTGGACTTCAGGGCAATGCAGGGTTCCTTCAGGGTTCGTTAACAGGGCTCAATACGGGTTCTTAGCGTTCCATGAGGATTGGGACTTCTTCAGGCTTTAGTTCTGAGGGCCTTTCAGGTTTGGGTGTTGGGGTGTTAGCTTGTTTCTTCCGAGCTTGAAGAGTTGAAGGCTCTAGGGTTGGGCCTCGTTTTGCTCAGGCAAAAGCCACGGTATTCGCACAATCTCCACGACAGCGGTCATGAGATTGAGCACGAGGACCGAGTTAGGGATGGGGCAAGCAAGGAGAAGGACCCCCCCCCCCGCCCACAGGAGCATTATTATTATTATTATTATTTTCGTGTTCTCTTGAAAGAAGAACAGCAAAATAATAATAATACTGGCCGAGGGGGGGGGGGGGGGCGCGAAAAAACAAATAATAAAGGCCCGCGGGAGGCTTCCCATTATTTGTTCCCGTGCTTCCTGCGAGGACCAGTCGCAGTACCGCTTTTGGTCAGACTTTGGTGCAAGTGGAAGTTGCAGCTTCTGTGAGGGAGCTACCTAGCCTTGAAGGGTGCCTAAACTCCTCAAAGTAAGCAAAATGGTGGCCCAATGCCTATAAAAGGCTATTGTTCTAAATACCTTTGGGGTCCAGGTGTTGATGATGTCGTTGAGAGCATTGCGGGTAGCAGTCCGTCGTTGTCGTCGTTGCTGGAGGAAGTAGAAGTAGTAGAAGAAGTAATAGCAGCAACGGTAGTAGGTGGGAGCAGCAGCATCTGGTCTGCTTGATTGAGACCAATCAAAGAAGAATGGTATAAAGACACTTATACCCTTATGAGGTGGAATATTCGTGCATATTTACTCGTCCACCAGCTTTTTTGGGGGGTAAAGTATAGTATCAGGAAACAGGGAGTATAAGGGGATATGCTCCCTAATTGCTACGATCTCTTCAGAGTGCTCAGAGATTTCGGGAGCCGGGACCTACATGTCGGGCTTCGGGATGTGCTGCAGAGAGCTCGGCCTTCAAGCCCTAAACTTACCTTTGGTTAGAAAGGAATGGAAGAATGGTAGTAATAGTAGTTATAAATATACCCAATCCTCCATTCTCTACTAACCAAAGGTAAGTAAAGATCCCTAAGATCCCTGAAGCCCGAAAGATCCCTGAAGCTCTAAGAGTCTTAAATCACCACAGCAACTTGCACCGAGCCAGCCTCGGTGGTTTTATCGTTTCCTCCAGCATCGTTCCTCTGAGGAAACTCTTAAAATCCCTGAAGGGTGATGGAACAAAACTAGAAGTAATCTTGGGCAATAGTCTTGATTCAAGTCTAAAGCTTGAATGGTGGTGAACATCAAGAATAAGACGGCTTTAAGCGTGGTTTCTCGCTTGTGTAAACCCTTGGCCCCAAAGCCCTCGCACCCGCGAACCCTACTTGCACCGTCCGGTAAGGTTACAGGTCATATGCCTGAAGTGCAGGATTTACATGGAGTATCTACCCAAATCCTCACTTAAGTTCCTAAACCCTCAATCTAAATCCAAATCCCTAAACCCAAACCCTAACTCAAGTTCCACTCAATGCGCAGCAGACTTGGGGATTCCTAAAAGCTGACGTCTGTGATTTAGTGCATTCCCGTCTCTTCTCCAAGCCGTCGCCCGACAAGAGATGGGGCATACACGAGTGCTAACATCGTTGACTGCAGTTTTCAAAACTTAATAGTGGCGACTTTGAGACTGTCAGGAAACTCCCAACCCGAAGCGATAGAGGAAAGCAGCACTGCCGGGGACTCCGAATCGCAAGGAACTGCCAGGCTATATCAGTAGAATGCCGGTGGCCGGAAGCGGAAAACACTCGAGAGGTTTCTTCTAGTTTAGGGTCATGCCGTGCACTTCATGTGGTCCGAGTTTGATAAGTAAGTGTGTGTGTGTGTGCGCGTGTGTGTGTGTGTGTGCGCGTGTGCGTGTGTGTTGCCATGCTGTAGCAAAACGGCACAATAACTGCACAATATCGCGATTCAATCCATGTCTCAGTCTATAGCGGATTTTTGCTGGTACTTCGACAGGGAACGCCCGCGCAGGGGCCTCGGCTCAGTTTGCTCACTGAAACCATCTAGGAAAGATCAATTCGCTGCATCTATCCGGCAGCCTATTTCTGAATATATTGAAACACTCCGAGGCTACGTTCTGTAACCCCGCAGGAACCCAAGCAAGCGCATTCGGATAGATTGAGTAAGCATCCACAAGGAGTCAGAGCGAACATGGTCTTACAGTAACAGCCGGAAAGTTGGAATATGATTATCCTAAACCCTTTATGGTAAATTATAAGGTATCCTACCCTGAAACCATATTCCATTTAACAAGCCCTAAAACCTAAACGCTCCAGTAAAGTCCGACACGTGCAAAAGCACCAAAACAAAATCTCTTGAATCCGCCATCAATCCGAAACCCTCCTTCTCCAAACTCTTATGCAACTAACACCTATAACGCCTAAACCCTGAAAAAACCCCTGAAGCCCGGAACCCAACCCCCCAAGCGTCCTTCGATTGTCTGCCATGATTGGGGCAGCTCCAACAGGGCGCCAGGCACTGCCTTTGAGATTTACTATACCCCCTTAGAGCCGTAATTAGAATCAAAGGGTAAATATTCTCTTGGGTTTTATATGAACAAAATAGTTCCTAAGGCGGCTATAGTTTAAAGGGTTCAGGAATTTTGGTGCTTTATTTTTGCAACTTCTGGGGGTTTGTGATGCAGAATGATCTAGGGTTTAGTTTTGGGCAAGCTTAGGGATTCGGGGTTCAGATTACTAAAGTTCTGGAAGTAAGAGTCACGTACGGGATCAGGATGCCACGGATGTGAGGGTTTAGGCATGTAGAATATATAGGGGCCTTCATGATTAGAATAGGGTTTTGAGTCCAATATACTATAATAATAATCAGGAAACCCCAAAAAATTCTGTATCGGGGCTTGTTCAAAAAACCAACAAGGACCTTTTTCCGGTCTAATCATCCTCTTATCCCTACGAACTCAAAGCGCCCCAAAGTACCGGTTTGAAAGCACTGTCCCGGCCTCTTGGAGCGCACCCCTGGGTGATTTCTGAGCTGAGACGGCTACAGCTCTGGGCAGAGCTTTCTGCCGCGGTTCGGCCGTAAAACTCTCACAAAAAGCGCCACAGCAAGAACAAACCGAGGATGCACAAGAATATAGGAGCCTTGATAATTAGAATAGGGTTTTGGGGGCCCATTCTACTATACTTATTTTAATATGGAATCCCCCAAAATAGTAGAGGTTATTCTTAAGAAAGCTGTTTCAGGCCAGACAGCTGAGCACTCTCGAACGACAAAATGCCAAAATGTCTAGGGCGTGGACTCCAAGCTAGAAAAAGCCTTAGAGTTCTTACGCGGTATCCTTGAAAGGGTCGGTCTTGTGACCTCACCGGTCCAAACCCGGCCTTGAGACTTTGATTCCAAAGCACTCCTGTGCTTCAAACTCGAAACCGGCCGTTCAGGCTTTAGGGCTTAGGGTCAAAGTATGGGCGCTACTCAGCACCAAGCCCTGCACCCTTCGCCCCCCACATCCCGAACTCAAGCTTTGACACGATAAGGCCTCACACCTCCGCCACGCCGGCGCCCCCTATATGTATATGTATATGTATATGTATATATATATATATACACACACAGACACTTTGGTATGAAAAGCTTTGGACCTTTTTTTCTGTGTCGCTTCGCAGATTGGCGCTCCTGGGGGGCGGTCTTGCCCGGTCCGGTGGAGCGTGTGGCAAATCCAACAAACCTCCATGATGATGGGGAAGTTATCGTACATGCGCAGTTGCTCAACCCTGATCCAGCATGGCTTTTCTGAGAAAGTTCAAACTCAAACCCTTCGGAGGTTTGCAAGCGCTCACGTGATGAAATGCCCGAGAGTAGTGAGGGGGTGAGGGGTTCGGCATACGTGGCTATGTAGTAGTTGTGAAAACGAGCATGGGGCGCACATCGAGGGTGGGGTACAGTACCTCGTTCGACCTAGGACGGGACCCTAGCTACCCCTACAACGAGGGCATTTCTTGGACTAGAGCCGCCCACTTCGCGCTGCAACGCGGCTCCAAGAAGCAAGAAAGCTGTGCCTGCCTAAGGCTTACGGCAAACGCCTCCCACTTCGTCTATACAACCTAAACCCTCAATTTCAAAGCTAGATTGGGCTTTGGAAAGGGTGTGTGTGTGTGTGTGTGTTTAAGAGAAGTCGGGGGAACGCCGTTCGTTAAAGCTGAATGTCTTCCCGCACATTCCGGGAACAAAGTGCTTCCGGGGTGCAACGGATTAGATTCTGATTAGATGAACACTGAACCCTAAACTCGCTCGGGCACGGCCATGCATTCCTTTGTGTCCCTTGTATGCCTGGGATCTGTCCAAATAACGAAGTCTTCCAATGCATAAACCTAAACTACTTACACATATACATTTACATGCACAGTTGCATCTACACATACATACATGTACATGCACATATACATGGACATATACATATATGTATACAAATACATATAAATACACATGTACATACAATAAAACTCCAGATGCACATACATACAAATACACATACACATACACATGCACAGACATAATGCGTACATACATACATGCATGCGTGCATACATACACTGTACTCTGTTCCATCTGTTTCTGTTTTCTACTTACTTTACACAAGCATTATGCAGCATGCGTCTATGCAAACATTGACGTATGTGCACGTGCATGTGTTGTAATTCGGTAGCTTTCCACGCCATCCTGATTGCAAATATCCTCCCAAATTTCAAGCCAAACGAGTGCCCTACAGTCTAGAACTTTGGCGCATAGAAGCCGCGTTGCTCTAGGGGGCTTGCGGCTGTGGGCTCATTGGGTTTCGCAACCATGTCGGAAATGGACCATTCGGATTCTCCTGGAGCTGTCACGATCTTCGGCTCTGTGTGGTCCCAAGAAAGGGAACTACTTGCGTTACTCGGGTTTTAGGGCTCCTTTAAAGGGAACTAGAAGGGCTCTATAAGGGGTTTTAGGGGGCATGATTCAAGCGACAATTCAAGATCAAAGACTTTGGGAATGCTCTTCGGGAGGTTGCAAGTTGAGCATTACAGTAACGGCGATGGGGATGAGTGTCACTCCTAGCAACTACTTACTGGCGGTAATGCTACAGTTCAGCGATCGTTATGATGATGTTGTGCTCATGACGAAGATCAAAGGTGGTTGCTGCCACAAGCAATTCGCGTGGATGCGTGGGGCTGTCCAGCGCTTTCGCTGCTTTGCGCCAAGGGGTTTCCGGGACGAACGTCTAGGGCTAGAGCTAACGAGTAACGAAATTGATTAGGCCATCCGGAAAGCCTGAACCCAAAACCCTAAGCCCTACGCCCCTGCAGCAACTTTTGCAGGTGTGTCCTTTAGTTTTACTGAGTATTTTGGACAACATGCCAAAACATCTATGGCCGTGTCCCTAAGACCCGTGTCTTATTGAAGTATTTTGGATAACATCCAAATATCTACGGCCGTGGGAACAATCCTACACCCGAACCTGAACCTGAGCCCCTACAGCCCATACGAACCCTCGTAGACTACCTAAAAGTCCCAGACGCCGTGCGGAATGTAACATAGGGTTAAATTATAACCACCTATACTACATTGGGGGTTCCTTATTACGGTTATAGTACACAATACTATACCCCAAAAACCGAAACGCGAAAAGAAAGGACCCTCAACCCCAAACCCCTGAACGCCTACACCCTAAACCCTAAACCTCTAAACCTCGAGATTCGTTCAGGGGGTTGGGTGCGGTGTCCTTCATCTGCCTTTCCTGCTCCATCGCTTCGATGGCCTGCTCTCTTGGGGTCTTCGACAGGGACCTCAGAGAAGACTTGTTAGGGGGTTTTAGGGGGTTTAGGTTGGGTACGGCACCCACTTCATAACATAGATATATTAGGTCCTTTCTAGTAGCCCTATTATAGACTCGTTCCTTCTAGGGTTTTAGGGTTCGTTAAAGGGCTTCTCAAAATTACAGGGTTCCTTAAAGGGTTCGATAGGGGATCTGTAGGGTTTGGGGCTTTAGGGGCTTAGGGTTCCTTTAAAGGGGTCTTATAAAGGGTTCCGGGCTACTACAAGGGTTTAGGGGCTTTAGGGGTTTAGTGGTTTAGGGGTTTAGGGGTTTAGGGTATAGAGTTTAGGGTTAAGTAGTGTTTTGGGGGTTTAGGGTTCCTTTTTAGGGGGCGTTTTTTAGGGTTCCATAAGGCGTACTACAAGGGCATAAGGGTTTAGGGTTCCTTGTCATGGTTTCTATATATAGTTCCTTAAAGCGGCAGGTCTTTTCGGCAAAAGGTAGGGGTTCACCGGCGTCGGGGTGTTAGGTTTTTAGGGATTCTAGGGCAAAGGGCCAGGGGGTTTAGGGTTGAAGGGTTTGGGTGTTTGAGGCCTGGCTAGGCTGCCCAGTGTCCCCATCAGAACCAGGGTACCCTTTTCTCTGCTATTGAATTTCTATGAGGCAGCACACAAAAGACAAAAGGGCAAAATGGTACTACTGGGAACCTAGAGGGTTTAGGGTTTAGGAGGGTGTTACGGGCTTTGTAGGGTGTTGTGTTTGGGACGTGGGGGCTATTATGGTTTTGAGGGTTTGGGGGTTCGCGTTGTTGTTGCATTGCAATGCGCTTGTTTTGGAACTTGAACCAGGAGGTCGCTGTTTCTTTGCTTTTGTGTGCGGGTGGGGGGCTGAGGGTGCGGGAAGGTGGCAAAGCGGCGCGGTTCAGGTTTCAGGGCTTCGCAGCCTTGAGGAGCGCGACCCAAAATGTCTATAACTCTCTTCTTCAACAACGGGGCCCCAAGAAGTTCCAACTGTAAAAGATAGAGCTAAGTGTAAAGCTCCCCCATTCACTATCTAAGATAATCTAGTATGCACCCGAATCACAGTTCAGATATTTACCGGGACTGTTGGTGTCAAGCAAGGAACAGTCAATTTTGCGATTAAAGTACGCGGCCTGAACAAAATTGGAGGGGTCTATTATTCAGGCTTCTTAATTGAACCGACAAGGCTGCCGCCGCATCAAGAGAGCTGCAACGCCTTCGATGATTGCAAGAAGAACGCCACCTGGCTCATCACAGGCTTAGCTGGCTGCCAGGACTTCAGACGTTCCCTTTAAGCCAGGCCCGATTTAGTGAAAGCCCGATTTTATCTAAACGCTCTAAAGCCCCCCCCCCCCCAAAGGGCTCAAAGTTGTCGACCTCTGGACCATAGGCTCGAAACCCTTAAGTTACCTTGTCCGGGCTGGGTTCCCTCGCCCTTCCGTACGTGGGTGAAACCTGTGAGGAGAAGCATTCTCTTGCTGAATGTAGGTGCCTTTACGATTAGAGTCGAGGTTTGGGGCATACTGAAGGGGTTCCTTTAAAGGCCCTGCAAGGGTTACTATGGTGGTTACTGTAAGGATACCATCATATAGGGGCCCTAACAGTATAGCTACCTGAGCGAGCTCATCATCAGCATCATCATCATCATCATCATCGCCATCAGCGTCATCATAATCTTTATCATCGTCATCATCACCATCATCACCACCATCATCATCATCGCCACCATCGTCAGCACGAGCCTGTTAAGAACATCCTCAGTAGCAGTATCAGCCTACACCCTAAATTCGCAAGATCAGGAACTGAGTCGGCTCGACCGATAACGGCGTTGCGGCTAGCAGCTTTCCAGCCGCCTCGCGCAGCAAGCACCTGGGAAGGAGACGCCTTAACAGGGGTCCCTTTTTACCGTTCAGGGTTTTGGGCTTTTCGGACTTAGGGTTTCAAGTTGGGGACTTTGGGCCCAAAGTATATGCTATGCACCATGTAGTTACATGGATCCCTGACGGCACGGTGGTCCAAAGCATCAAGCCTTTCGGTCTAGAAGAGTCTAGATGAACACGTGAAGGGTATAATAATGGACACGAAGACCCTGTCCTTACTGTTGTTAAGGAAACTCGTATACAACCAACTCCCATGTTTAACATTCCTGGTTGCAGGGTCTCGACAAGGCTATTTAAGGAGTTGGGATTCGTGCGCTGTGGGAGCTCACAGCCGCGGAATATTGGCAGTGATCCTTCTCGTCCGAACGCCACCGTGACAATGGTTGAAGCAACAGCAACAGCAGGATTGATGCCAGCAAACATAAACGTCGACCATACCGGGTAAAGTGACGTTGCAGCACGCAAGCCTATTCAATCCCTCCAAGTTTGGCTTCAGAACGGCTGCAGGAGCTTCAACTGTTCTGATTTGAAGACTGTCTTCAGACTTTTAGGAGAAGCCTTTTGGTTCAATATTTGTGGGGGCTTGTTCGATATTTCAGCATCTCGGGGTAAGGATTTGCAGGGCTTTAAGTAGCCTTTGTTGCAAGGTCGGGGGGTGAAGGGCTTCTGAGCTCTTGTAGAATCAACCTCTGGCGCCCGAAATTCTCTAAACCAGAAAGCACCGCAGGGCTAAACCCCAAAAGTGAACCCGACCCCAAAGCCCATAACAAACTCCCTGGCCCCAACCATAATCCCCCATGGTCTTAACACCCTAAGGCTAGGACCCTGATGCAGGGGCTGAATAAGTAGCAAAATGCTTCATCAGGCTTCCCTCATAGAGTTGGGAGGTATAACCTACCTCAACATAGCCCATCCTACTTATCTTTCTAAGACCCGATAAAAACCTTACACAGCCTTCACGAAACACCATGAAAGCCAGTATTTCTACTTCTTAAGGTCCCCACCCCCGCCCCTGATGTTACAAGCTGGGAGCCCTCGTAAACCAGGTCCCTGGCCCCACCGGTCAAGAACCCCGATGCAATGGCATTCCAGTGATCATCCTGCCTTCGGGTGGAGGCACTGAGGTTTATAGGGTTTATAGGATTTTTGGGTTAATGTTGTTTTATTTTTATACGTTTGGTTTAGGGTTTATAGGATTTTTGGGTTAGTTGTTTCTTTTTATGCTTTGGGGTTTAGGCCTGGCGCTTTCGGGTTTTGGGCTAGGTTGGGGATTGAACACTTCAGTCAAATATAGGGGCCTTAGAATAGGGTTTTGGGGCCCATTATACTATAAGTATAATAATAAGGAACTCCACAATAGTATCGGCAACCATTGAGGCCCCTATATTAGCAGTCTGGACTATACCGAAGATTGTTTACACTAGGGTTTAGGTTCATGCGCAGATATCTCTGAGGGTTTTACGTAATGTAACTCTTGTCATAACCTGATATTATGGAACTTATAACCCTACTTATAACTATTCATAGTATTTTAATCAGGAATGGGAAGGATGGCCAAATCCTAGCTCCTTCGCATGCTTATTCCTACTGTTCCGCAGTCTACGCATTCTACTACTTATGGTAAAACCTAAACCTAAACTCCTAGGTATTACTGTCGCGAAATCCCTAAACCCTGATGAAATCCTTGAAGAACTTAAAGGAACATCATGCTAATTGCTTTTGGCCCCTTTAGAACGACATCCTGGACTCCTAGACCCACCTCCCAAATCCTAAGTCCACGCATTCCTGCCCGAGATGGAAGGATCGAATTCGGTGCAGAGAGATCTGACAAAGACCACGGCTCTGAAGGGGTTCTACAAGCATTCTATTCGGGCTTACGGGTGTGGTTTCTGAGGGTGACGGGCTCGTAGGCATCCCAGCCAGGGCCCAAAACTTCAGTGACGACGACCGGCCTGCGAACGTACTGGAGGGAGCAATCGAAGGACGAGAAGGTTCCACCCTGGAAGGCATCAGGGTTCAGAGGTTCCAATGGCTTTGGAACTTCAAGCTTTTGGGCTCGAGCTGGTAGGGTTTAGGGCTTCTATGATCTCGGATTGCAGGAATTGGATTTCCAGGAGCCGAGGGGCCGCAACCCAAGTCATTCTCTGTGGCAAAACAATACAAAAGCTAGTCCCCGGCGCATCCATCAAGTCCGATACTAGGCAACTTCTCGTAAAACCCTACTCTAATGACGGAATCCCCTTAATCAACCTTAGCCTAAACCTTGCAACAAACCCTTGTAAACGTCCAAGCCCTCCTAAAGCACCTGACAACACGATGGAAGCACCCTGACAACATCACCCGACTCGTACCAATCCAGCACACTTCATCACCTTACGGCGCTTAGGCTTAGGCCAGAAACCAGGCCGCGGAGCTAGGAGTTTGGGGTTTGGGTTTGAGCTCGTGGCGCACTTTGAAGTCTCCGAGCAACCATGGGTACTAAGCATGATAAATAGTTGTTCCTAGTACGTACTAGTAATACTAAGAATAGTAAGACGGTTAGTGCTCTTCATAAATAATACGTACATTCTTTTTACACGAGTTAACGATTTGCCGGAGAACCTACCCCACTGCAGACCGAGGCCGCAGCCCACACTGCAAAGTTCCCTCCGAGAATTGGTGCCCTGGGAGGGTTAGGGTTTCGGGTTTTAAAGCTTTCGGTTTTTTCGTTGGGGATGCTGGGATTGCGGGAGGACCGATGGGTTTGGGGGGTAAAAGCTGTTTCGGGGTTAGGCATCCGTCGGCAACATTTTCTGCCAGCTTAAAGCCTGTTGACTTGCGTACCATGAGGTTCAAATTTCCCGCGGCACCAGCCTTGGAATCCAAATTTCGATCTCGCTATCCGGATACCATCTCACTTGTTAAGCTTTGCTTTGAACACCAAGTTCTCCCAGCAGCACGGGGTTGGAAACATGTTATGATTTAGGTCAACAGAAAATAGTAAGAAAGGGCCTTAAGGACGAGTTTCGGGGCTGCACTAAAGAAAGGGGAAACATGAAGCAATCATTGTCACGCGTGCGGTCTCCCCCATGCCTTCGACTCCTCTGGTTCTCGAAAGAGACGCACCCGACCGGAAACCTCAACCCCTGAAACCTTCAACCCGAAACTCTGAACATAAGCACTGAGACAACAGCCCTCAGGAAACTAACTGATGAAGAGTTAGCCCCTGCACTGCCCTACACCCCAATACAAAACCCTAAACCCTGAGCCCTAAACCCTAAGAACTTAAACCCTAAACCTTAAACCCTAAGCCCTAAACCTTAAACCCCTACACCCCAAAACAAAATCTTAACCCCAGACAAACCTCAGACTCGGGTCTCGTGGCCTGCTCCGCGCGCTGTACAGGGCTCCTTGCATCCTGCAGAGAGCAGGACCGAGGCTGCTTGGATTTGGGGTTTAGGGTAGTTAAAGGGGTGCTTTTAAAGGCTACTACAGGGTATCTATAAGGTTCAGGGGTAGTTATAAGTAGGGTTAGTAGTCCCCGAATGAGGGTGATAAGTATAGTTACCCTAGTTAAAACCCTAAGTGTAGCTACGTACCCATGAACCTCCAAGTATTGTATAAGTATAAGGGTCTGTGAAGAATATTACATAAAGGTCTGAGGAGATTGGTCTACAAGGGTCTGAAGAATTCACATCAGAGTATTGTCTAAGTTTTACGTTCATTACCGATTGAACTGATAAGTAGCTCGTAGGGTTTCAAATTGGGTGAGGACCAGGAGATCACAAAGCTAATGCCCCTATACTAACCCCTGATAGTAGCCCTTCTAGTAACCCTTATAGAACCCTTTACAAGATCCCTTTGAAGGAATCCTATTTAACTATCTGGGCCCCTATAGTAGTGTACCAATGCCTTGGTTTTAGCTGAGATGTTGGAGGAACTGCAAGAAGGGGGACATCGTGATGCAACGAATACAATTTTATACCAGATTACATCACATTATGTTGAACCATATTATACTACATTTTACTTTCTTATATTGTGTTGTATGCATCTCACCTCAAACTAAGACCGAAGACAGGGTCACCCGAAACTGCCCTGGTTCAGTCCTTAACTCTTGCCTGACATCATCAAAGCTGCAGCTGGAACTAGCAGAGGTTTTGGTTGAGTTTTGCTGGGTCTGGGGTTGCGGGTCGAGGGCGTAGTTCTTAGGCTTAATGTGTCTAGGGTCTAGGATCAGAATTTGAGAATTCTGCCAGACACTTCGCTGACTCGCAAGCCCAAAACCGAAAGTATGTGCGCTGGCCTGTCGCCCTGTGGAGAATTTCTGGCTCCTTTCACAAAATGCCAGATGAAGCCTGGGAAGCTGCGATCTTTGGTTATAGGGATCCTTAGGGGGGTAGGAGGCCTGCATACCTACAATAAGGGCTTAATGCGGCCTATTTAAGGAAGCATAATCCCCTACCCGCCTCCCCGTACTCCTCTAAGGGTCCCTGTGATTTGGGCCGAGTGAGCATTCGCAGGACAGCGAAGCCTCAAGAAAGATGTCCCTAGCCGATCGGGTACTCTAAGTCAGGGATGGAAGGTCTAGAAGTCTTCTACAATGAAGCCTTAAGAACATGAACTGAAATAACACGGGAAACTAGGGTGGCTTGCCAGGGGATCATGCATCGGGGCCCTTAGACACGAGGGGTTTCAGCGATAGGGCTCAGAAACCCTGCATTGTTCAGGGTTTACACAGGAAGGAATCACAATAAGGAATCCAAAACAGGATTAAGGTTTCAGGTGTTAAGGTAGGGTTTAAGGTTTAGAGAGAAGGAGTCAGACAAGGGTTCACGGACCTATCCTGATAACGGACAACCGCGCACTCCTTACAAGCCGTGCCCTTCTGAGATGACATAAGTGTGAACTTACTAAGAATTGATGTACTCCTGGTGTATGTACAGCAAGAATTACACGTCAAATCAAGAGCCTTCCTTCTCCAAGTGATGACTGCGTGCAGGCTGCCTCCTATCGCGCCCATGCCAAACGCACCGCCAAGGTCCTGCAAAGGCACTGTCTTGCAATCCTGAGCCGTCAACCCTAGATAACCCAAAGCCCTAAACCTTAAACCCTAAATCCTAAGCCCGAGAGGGCCTCGAGAATTAGAGTAAGGTTTCTGGACCCATTATTTTGCACTACTGAAGTGAGGAACCCAGCAAAGTTTCTTTCACTTCTTGCAGCGGTTCTTGTGAAGATGAAGTTGAACACGAAGTAAACCCGTCGTGTTACAAGACAAGCAAAAGCAAGCACTCAAAGCGCTTCTTTTACTTGAGCCAAATCACGTTCGTGTGCGTCTTTCAAGCTGCTCTTCATCTACCTCTTGTAGTACGTTCTTAGCTACATCATGCAAGGGCCTGGGGCTCGAGTATGATTAACTCCCCCCTTGAAGACAGCGTGAAACGCTACACTGAACTTAGTTACGCAGACTACCTACTTGGTGGAATAGCCACTCCGATTAGAAGTGGAATCCAAGCTCTCGCAGCTTCAGCTGGCTGTCGACGGGCAGCCTGCTCACGTTTCTAGGTGTGAAGGCAATTATGACGATTCTGTCACCCTTCGTGCAAGGGGTCGTCGCATGTAACCGTCTTGGATCGAAGATCGCTGGCCATTTAAGGATCTCGCCCTTCTCACCTCGACTGAGGTCTGGGCATGGGTAGCCACCGTCTTGTGACTGCACCCACACGTGGCCCCCCTCGAACACTTCAAGTGGGATTACAGCGTTCTTGCTGCATGGCTCGTTGTAAGAATCCTTATGAGTCAAAGTAATTTGATTCTTGGCCAACATCACTGCCGTAAACTTATGCTTAGGCAACACCCTACGGATGAACCTGCACAAAACCGCAGTGACTACTGGGAAGAGGGTTACATTTTGCCTTAAACCTGCGATCCCACCTCCGTGCGCGAACGCACCGGTGGTGAAGCACATTGCCTCACTTGCAGAGGGGCGCACGGCGCTCTCCCCTGGCAAGTACGACAAAAGCTGCACAAGGTCTTCTTGTGTGATCTTTCTAGGCAGTGAGCTTGCAAAACGCTCTGCTTCCTCAGCTACGACCTTTGAGACGGTCGCACTGTGAGGGACACCTTCGTGAAGGCACAACTGTGTGAGCATATCAGACCACTCAGCAGGAGGGATGATCTTAGTCAAACCATTAGCTAATTGCTCCTTGCTGTTCACGTAAGTAGCCGAAAACTCTTCTTGCTCAAAGATCTCTGCCATACTTGCCACGTTCACGCGGTGCACGCGCCCTAAGTGGCGAAGCTTAGGACTGTATCCTGACTTCAGGATGGCCAAGACAGTTTCATTGTCTTGGAAGAAGATGATCGGCACTGTGCTTTTGAAGGCTGACTGTAAGAACGTCTGCAAATTTATGACCTCTGAAAACATGGCTGATGCCATTGAGATCATTTCGGCCTCTGGCGTCGACCTCGCAACAGACGTTTGCTTGCGACTTTGCCACATCACAGGGAATGCATGCTGACCTGTGCCTATGTGGACTACAATCCCGGACGTGCTACGTGAAGTGTAGGGACAGGCTGCGAAGTCAGCGTCTGTATACACCCGTAGCTCGGGAGCAGCATCCCAAGAGCAACTGGCATTCATGCAAACATCTCTAGTGTGATGAATGTACGACACAAGTCTGAGCACTTGTCTGTCCTCCCAGGCGGTCCAACGAGTGACCCTGGAAGCTAAGCGAGTTACAGCAAATGCGATGTCAGCTCTACAGAGACGAGCTAACCACAAACAGCGCATCAAGATGCGTGATGCTGAATCGTGGAGCTCGCCTTGCGCTGAGATATCCTCGTCGGTCATTGACGATTCAGCGATGCAGGGCGTGTTCACTCGACGAAGCTTGTCGGGCGTTGTCCCGGTGATCTCGCAATAGGTTTGGACAATCTGCTCAGCATACTCAGGCATCCTAAAAGCCATTGTGGTCGACGATGGTTCATCGTACCGACAATGCAGTCTACCTAAGATCCGAACACCCTCAGAACCTATGAAACACTCGGGATCAAGTTTGACCTTCGCCCTCAACGCTTGCCAAAATGGCGTGTGCAATTTTGTTAATCCGCACAAACTCAAGTCATCGACGTAAATGTTTAAGATGAGAACCCCATCCTTGTACTCAAAGAACCAGTTGCTTGGAAACTCCTGGGACTCCTTTCCGCCTAATGAGATCAAAATCCTAGACAAATACTCTTGCCAGAGCCGTCCGGCCTGTGGATGGCCGTACAAGCTCTTGCGAAGTCGAACGACTATTCGCGCTTGCGCTCCAAAACGCTCCTCCCAACCAGGGAGCCACAACTCCCTTGGCAGGATTACGTATGTCTCTTCTTTAAGCTCAGATTGGAGGTATGCTTGGATTGCGTCAGAGCATGACACAGAGTGCTCCGGTAAGCAACCCCAGAAGAGGGAGGCGTTCAAGGCTATTAACCCCGTTGGAGTCGTACTGGTCTCTTCGAAGAAAACCAGATTGTTAAACTCATCCAAAACCCTATCCCCTCTATAAACAATTCTCCCTTTGAACTTTTGAAATTCAGGTGCAAGTTCGGCATGCTTTACCCCGCACAAGGTCATCAGTTCTGCGACGCGAAGCTTGCGTCCCTGAGACCTGGCCTGACTTCTCAGCTCATGCAGTGGCATGGCTGTTGTGTCATCCCATGTGCCATTTCGGCGCAATCCCTCTGCTTCTTGAGCGATGGCCTCGAGCGCCTTCGGCTCAGCTTGCCATTCTCGGCGGGAGAGATTCTTGGTAATAAGCGCGCTCGCTTTACCAAGATTGGGGACACTTTTGAAGTACCGCTGGGGAAACAAGGATTGTATCACGAGATCTGCAAACTCATATGCCTTGATGCTGGTTGCATTAATCTCTGACGACTCCTTTGTTGACACCTTTGCGAAGTGCTCCAGTACTCGCCTAGAGTTTGAAGCGATGGTGATGGCCTTGTTGCCACTAACACAGGCTACATTGGAAAGCTCGTGTTTCGATGCGAAGTCGATCCACTCAGGCTGCCTAAACACCCCTGAATCCGAACTCCACTGGAACGAAACTCGACCCCCCTGCTCAATGACATGATCGGCAACATTAAGGGCCAAAACCAACATTCGCTTAGATGTGGCTTGCCTTTGTGCAATCTTGCGCGCGTACTTAGGGCTTTGGGATTCACGATGTACGGCTTGATGCGAAGACATATGCGTGCAAGGTATGGTGAACCAAGCATCTACACCTGGGATTGCTTGGGAAACGACTTGTTGCATGTCATCCTGCGAAGTCAAATCCAGCGTTGACTGGGAAAGACTAACACAATGAACCTTACAACGCTCACACGCGTTACTTATCTCAGACTCGTCTTCACAACCATACTCGATCAGAACATTTTCCCCTGGAAGTTCCTTAACCCTTCTGGTGTTGTTGCGCGCTCTCTCGTTTGCGAGAAACCTTGCACTCAAACCAAACTCACCTGTTGAAACCTTGTTTTCAGAAGACTGAACCACAACACCAGCTGGAGCTCGTGGGCCAGCAGAGGAGCTCGCGCGCTCTGGGGCATCCTCATCACCCTCGGGGGCTGCGGGTGCAGACTCCGCCGAAGGATCAGGGCGCTCGACATCGGGCGGTGCCGCGTCTCTGACTGACTTGCTCGCAGCAATCTTCTCGGCTTTAATCAAACCATCGAATCTTGCCTTACATACTGGTGTGTGTACTGTTCCATCGAACTTGCAGGCCTTACAACCAGGTGTTGCGCCTAGTCGCATGAGCCTATCTAAAGTGATGTACTCGTGGCGCTTTGCCACAGGTGTTGATGGTGCCACCGTGCTGAACGGCACATCAAGGAATTCGATGGCTTCATACTCGGCTTTCGTGAAACTAGACAAAGCAGCTTCTGCAGCGGTGAACATCGGAAGGATGGGATTACCGCGGGGAACATGTATCTCCTCTCTAGGGACGGAGATCGCCTTTTCGTACCCCGGTTCACGGTTCTTTAGCTTACCATAGTCCAACACGTGATAGACTTCTCTGAAAGATGATGGACCACTATCGAACCGCCAACCTGCAAACACCCCTGGCGCTGCTGATGCCTGAAACTTCTCACGATATGCCGGGTCAAGTCTGTAGTAGACCAGCTGACCAAGTTGTAATTTCATGCCACCAAACTCGGATCCAACCGCGTTTACATACCGGCTACCCTCAATCCCAACCGCAGGGTGGAAGAGATTAATGGTGTGTGCCGCATAGCGGACAGTATGGACCCAAAGACCCGAATGCAACTGAAAACCTGCCGCAATGTGAAGAGCCCTCGAACACTCCTCAATTGTCCGGATTTCCCGTTCAAGGACTGAATTGTGAGGCCATCTCCGCTCAAGGCTTGGCTCTGAAGTAAACCCCAACGTCGCACATGCTGCGAGGAGCTCCCGTGCATTGTCGCTTTTAAACAATACACAAGGTCCAGAAGCGCGCCTACCGAGGAAGGATAATAAGGATCGTACCACCCCGTCTTCGTGCCTAGACACTAACGGGAATGTTCTTATGTACCCTGTGGCTTCATCTCTCACAGTCAGAACGACGGTTTCAGTGCTTCTAGAGTCTTTGTGCACTATGATGAAGTCAGCCGCTATCCGTTGGCCGAACTCGTCAACCGGATCTAACTCATCATCACACCTTGCATAGCGCGTCCTTGCCGTTCGCTTCTTTAGCATTCGGCTCCGACTGCAAACATCACAGTATGGGTTCTTTGGCATATGCGTTAAGCGATGTTCTAGACTCTGGGCTTCAGTGATTAGCCGCTGAGCCTTGGTTGGTGCATCCTCATCACCCTCATCGTCGGCACCGGAACCTTCCCCTGGATCAGCTGGAGGGGGTGCTACGGGAGGTGGTAGAGGAGGGTCCTCTGCTGGGACAGCGGGTGCAGGAACCTCTGCTGGGGCTGCCGGGGCAGACTCACCAGCGGCTAAGGCTCGATGCAAACCGTCACCACCAAACCTTATCTGCTCACGAAATACCGGAACATAATCATCGACCTTATGGGCATAGATGACACGATCCGAATCCCAAGTGATCTGAACGCAATCTTCGCTTGTACCGAAGAACGGCATGCTACCGGGAAGCCAAACAAAAGGTTTTCGCTGCAACTCTACTAGTTGGCCTAAAGACCGCACTACCGGGCAGCTTTGTAGAACATAGGATTCTACTGATCCAAAGGCATCGCTCGTTGTAGTAAGGAAGGTGCCACTGCTCGTCACACCATTCCCGGTTTCAAACTGCAACGGCTTGGTTGACCGGATGTGATCGCTGAACATATCAGTCAAAATGCCCTGATCTGCAAGCGCGGATTGGCTTAGCAGGCTTCTCCCTGCCCCAGAATCAGCAACCCAATCAAGGAAGTACGACCCCCCTGAACAGTTAGGTCTACTGACTGTCGCGGCAATGCGATCATGCGAATGATGCACGGTTGCGGGCAATGCAAATGAAAGTGCTGCCGCAAAGCGGGCAAACACACGAAAGGGAGCGGTGATCAAGCGACATGTGGCTTTGAAACCGCGGACAAATGATGAAGGGATGTTGCATGCGCTCGCGCCCGTCGACGCGGCTGCTAACATGGCGACTCCGGCAGGCACCTTTGGGGCGGCCTTTGATGGAGCAGCTTTCTTTGGTGCATCTACATGCTCGAAAGGGCAATCCTTTCCCCTAGTGCATGTTCCTTTCGGATAGAAGAAGCACGCTGGCCTTTGGCCGGATTGTCCTGCTGACGAATCCTTTGCAGCTGGAGGTTTCTGAGGTTTAGCCTTGCTATCCTTACCCCCGCCCTTCCCTTTACCTTTGCCTTTGCCCTTATCAGCACCCTCACCGGCACCAAGATTGGCGTCGGGGACTCCTGGAGTTGCTTTGCTCGGGGCCTTCGGGGGCTTATCATTGCCTTGGCCTTTGGCCTTAGACTTTGCATTTGCCTTTGCAGCAGGAGCGGCGGGCGTAGCCTTAGCCGCAGCCGCTTTCGCGTTGGCATCTGGTTTCTGCTTTTGTTTGGAATCCTCTTTGAGCGAATCCTTTAGCGCTTGCTCATTTCGATCCTCGCGCACTTCTGCAAGAACCTCTTCTAGCCCATTCCAAATGTACTCAAATGTCCTACGCTTGGAACCCGGCTTGGCATCTTTGACCCGATCAATGGTGCGTGACAGCATCCTGCACCCCTTTAGCCGTGAGTAGATCCATGAAAACATTGTTTCGGCGTCTGGCCATTGCCGCTCCGGTAAGCCATTCAACACGTACTCGACGCGTTGTTTGAAGGCTACAAGCGATTGGTAGGAGAATGAGTCAGGTTCTAAATCGAACAAGGATTGTAGTGTCACCAATGGCCCGCGCACTTTATCTATCCGGTATCTTCTGCTAAGAATGGACAGGAGGGCACGACCCGATGGCATCGTTCCAGACGCATGACACCTTTCCAAGTACGACTGCGCTTGCAATCCCCATTCACCTTTTAGGTGTTTCGCATCACTGATGCACGCGGAAATCCACCCATCAAGTCTAGGCAAACCCTCACAATCCCGCTGAAGCGACCGTGTCAATGCAATGCTACCTGATGGATCTAAGCTCTTTTGAAGCCACTTCAACAGGACGGCTTTGCCGCTGCAATCTATTGACGCGATCTGTGTTAACACCGAATTGCGGTAAGCCCTGAACTCAACGCTGGAACCCGGAATTTGGGGAAGCTTGATGTCTTTCAGGTCTTTGTACTTGTAAATGCTAGACTCGTAATCTCTGTCATCCTCGGGCTCGTGAGCCGCAACCGGGACGATTGGATCATCCTCGAAATCTTCTCCGCCCTCATCATCCTCATCTTCACCATGCTCATCAAAGTCATCTTCATCTGCTATGTCGAAGACTTGAGGCTTGAGCTTCTGCGGTGCAGAGTGTGGTGGAGGAGGAGGAGGATGTGCGGGTGTTGCGGAATGCAATCTACCCGTGAAGATGTTCTTACGACTGCATTGATACGGTGGTACCCCAAACTCAACCGGACTAGGAGCAACGAAACCGCTAGAACCGGAAGCCTTAGCTGGGATCGGCAGCGCAACTGATGGTGCAATGGCCCTAACCGTAGCCTCGGCTTTAGCTTTCTGCTTCTTTGCTTTGGCTTTGGGACTAAGGGCTACCTCAATTGCTTGTTCAATCCTTCGCATTGTTCCCCCAACTTCACCCGCGAGTGCCTGCAATGCGTTGAATGCAGACGCAGCCTGATCCGCGCCATTTTGGGTAGAGCTCGCGGGGATAGCCGATGAAGGGATGCTTGGGTTCTTTGGTTCGGCAGCTTGCACATGCGACTGAAGCGCGATTAGCTGCTGATGCATAGCCTTAGATAACTCTTGCTGCTCAAGGATCATCTTAGCTTGCTTTTCGAGCCTCTGGTTGAGCTCACGGTTCATCTCCCCCAACTGTTGATTCTCAGTTCGGAGGTTTCCAATCACCGTTTCAGCTTCACCCTGAATTACCGAAGCGCGTGAACCCAACTGCTGGTTTTCGGACCTTAGCGCCTGTATGGCGGCATACGACTCACCCTGAATCGCAGCGGTCTGGGCACCTAGCTGTTGGTTCTCTGATCTTAGAGACTGAATCACTGCTTCGGCTTCGCCAAACACGGCTGCTGTCTCAGCTCTGGCGTTCATGATGGCTGATGTTGCTTCGGATTGCATGTTCGCATGGGTTACCGGGTCAACCCCAACCTGAAGGACCTGCTGCCGATGGGCATGTTGATGCAAGTGCAACTCCTGATGGCTCGTGTTCGGGCCGGTTGGGTTCTGACTACGGGCAGGGCCAACATTCGCTGCAAAGGTTGGTGCCGGTTGCAGGGATGAAGACCTCGATGCGGGTCCATACGACAATGATCTAGCCCGGTTCCTCCGAATCGGTCCCGAACTTGATGAATCCGACTGTCTAGCTGCCTCCGGGCGCACGCTAAGTGCTTGGGCCCTAGGGGGTGTGCTCGACGATGAAATTTCCAGTGAGGATTCCTCGAATCCCAGTTGTGATGCTAGAGGCATTATGGGAACAGCGGTTCAACCGAGGTCTAAGGGTTGTAAAAATACTTCACCCCAACCTTCAAAGTTGACCCTCAACACTAGAACCCACGGAATTTGCAGTCTGCCCCAGTCCCGTTTTAGATGTGAAGGTCGTACCACAGCACGTGGTCGAGGCTGCGCCTGTCCGACGGCTCCCAACAATAACCGGTACAGCCCGGGTAACGCGAAATATCGCGACAGATGGGATCCTGGTCGTCCACGTGATGAATCGCAACCCACCACTCCGTGCCAAAGCGGACAGCCGATCGCCCTTACCGTTGTTGCCAACCTTCGCAGATGTAATCAATAAAGAAATCACCCGCTCCGGAGCGCCAACGAAAGAAGATGGGTCCAGCCCCTCGACAACGCGACGCACGCTGTCCCTCACTTTGGCCTTGGTGGAAGATGTTACAGCGAAAGAGCAGACCACCAAGCTGATGTCGGAATACGTGCTTAAGATGCGTTGCACAGCTGTGGCACTCGCGGCGTAGTCGCGATCTAACACCAAGTGACAGTCAAGCGATACCACACGTGTGGCCCGTTCAAGCTGTATCCAGTTCGCGATTTGTCTGATTGATAAAGACTCGCTGAAACGAACACTACGCCTGACCAATGGCCGTGGGACCTCCTCTACCGCCTCCTCGACGGGATCAAGAACCTCCGCTACCGCCTCCTCGACGGGATCAAGAACCTCCGCTACCGCCTCCTCGACGGGATCAAGAACCTCCGCGGCAGCCTCCTCAAATCGGGCCCGCTTAGGCTGTCGAAGAAGAGGGTTAGCAGATGTAACCGTCACTCGAGTCCCGATAGGGACAAACGGAGCTAGTCCAGGCGCCGAAGTTGGTGAAATGCCTCTGGGTTTAGGGGGCGTGGGAGGTCGTAACCTACCGCCCGGAAGAGTCCCTCTACCGGAAGTTACACCCCTTACCGAATCCGAATCACCACCCAAGGCACGGCGTGCTGGAGGTGGAAACGGCGGCTCGCGAGGCGTAACCAAAGGCCCACTAGGAGCAGCAGAAGATACACCAGGAGACTCAAGACCAGAAGGCGGAGGGGTCTCAGGGACAAGATCAGCAGGAGGAGGGGTCTCGGGGGCAGTAGGTGCCGGCGCAAAAGACCGCGGAAACAGTGTCGGACCAGAAGACGGAAGGAAAGTGGGCAAAGGATCAAACCGATCAGGGGTATTACCCTGCTCTAGCCAATTAATATAGGCGTTGGCCGTCTCCAAGTTCTGGCGGTCTGCCTGATCAAGTGCCGCGAGTCCACGCAGCTCAGAAGCAAAGCCACCCACAATCTTCAAGTGCAAACTCCTCCGGGCCCTCCCAGATGAGCCGGATCCTCCGCGTTTCTCAGCTGCCAACAGGAGCGCAGCGTTGAGAGCGAATCTCTCCTCTGGCGTAGTAGCCCCGCGGCCACTCATACAGCAGAGAAGAAAACAATCGGGATGCCTTCAGATAACGAACACAGGTAGATTGAAGTTCGCTATTCCTCTGAAGGCTCTGCTTAGACAATCCTCTAGATTATCCAATGTCCCAATGTCAATCCCTGAAGGCTCAGCTGGGTAACCCTCTCGATCACCCGATATTCAATGTCAACCCAGGAAGAACGACACAGAACCCCCTGGCTGGCACACTGAGAGCCGATGCGATTTGTTGTTTCTTTTGGATCGTTGTGCTGTGCTGCCGAGGCAGTCTCCAGCTGGGATGAGGGACTGAGGAAGCGGTTCGAAGGCCGAGCACGGGAAACACCCACGCTAACCCAAACCAGAAATCTCAATCAACCTCCAATCTCAGCTGAACTCTTACAGGAGGGTTGCTGGGATGCAATCTCACTCCTGACTCGTTGCGGTTCTGTTCTGAGCTCTACTGGATCGCCTGTCGCACCACAAGGCCTGGCCTCCTTTGTCCGTGAACGGGACTACGGGAGAGGTGCTAAGGCGGGGCTTTAGAGAACCCGAAGAAGGTTACCACGCGGATGCCTGAGCAAGCAGGCGAGGCACGCAGCAGATTTGGACCTCACAGATAATGTGTAAAACCAGGCTGCGATGCAGGCGCTGGTTGGGATCTCAACTGTAGGGTTCTGGCTCTAACCCCAGGAGAATGACAGTGTAGGATATGGAAAGTGGTATGGAGGATGGGCAGGTCTCTCACTAGACCTACGGCAAACCGATTTCACGCAACCTCGCTAGTTGCTTGCAGATATGGAATGCACAGACACTTGGCCTGCACGCGGGGCACTATGGCTCGCAGGGGTCCTAGACTCTCCCTAGACGACCACAGTGAATGATATGAAATGCTGAGGCTGTTAACCAGTTGAACACGAAGTAAACCCGTCGTGTTACAAGACAAGCAAAAGCAAGCACTCAAAGCGCTTCTTTTACTTGAGCCAAATCACGTTCGTGTGCGTCTTTCAAGCTGCTCTTCATCTACCTCTTGTAGTACGTTCTTAGCTACATCATGCAAGGGCCTGGGGCTCGAGTATGATTAACTGATGACAATAGAAAAAACAGCGACCCCCTGAAGCCATAGCAACCCAGCCTCAACAATCCCAATGAGACCATGAACCAGTATACCGTATACCCAAGGGTAAAAGGAGTGACCCTTAATAAGGACCCCTAGGTATATACCCTTTTAATATAGCTATTATATACCCATTATATAGCCCATTATAGGGTAGGGGTCCCCATTAAGGGTCCCTCCTTTGCCCCTTTGAGTATAAGCAACAGCCTGGTTCTGACCAAAAGCACCCAAAGCGCCCAAAACCGGGCCTCAGCCCCAAGCCCCAAACCGAACTCTTATAGAACCCTTCTAGTAGCAGATATGGGGGTTTCCCAAAAATAGGGGACCCTAATATAGTACCCCAGATAGTAGGATCCTTATCATAATTAAGGAGCCACAGAAAAGGTACCCCTAGTTTTCGGAAACGCCCATATAGTACCCTTATACTAAACCCCGAAGAGAGAACCGTTAGTGTAACAGAGTCTTTAGAATTATCACAGGGTTTCGGGTGGGTTTCTAGTAGTTAGTATTTGTTCCGACTCGGATATTAAGCTTCTACCGGGCACCAAAAAAGCACATAAGCAAAACTTAAGATGGGGATATCCCATATAAATCTCGGTTCAATGAAGGTGTTTTGTGCCCTCTTCTACCGGGGCGCCTTTCCTATAGAATCCATTTGGGGCTTATAATAAGAATCTACTAAACCCTAAACCCGTAAACCCCTAAACATTGAACCCCTAAACCCGAAAACCTCGAAAGCCTACTAACATTGAACCCCTACACCCTAAACCCTACTGGTCTTTGGCAGGTCAAGGAAGCTTCGAAGACGCTAAACCAAAAACCCCAAACCCCTATATCCTAAAACCCTAACCCCTAAACCCCTAAACCCTAAATCGGGCGCCTCAATAATTCGGTCTGGGCAAGGCTCTCGACCTGCGTCGCGGTCACCTGCCCGGGGCACGGCGGCTGACGCAGAGTCTAGGGTCTTAGGGTTTTAGGGTCTAGGGTTTGGGAGGTTTAGGAGCTTTAGGGTGTTGGGGGTCTGGGGTTTGGGGGGGTTTAGGGCTTAATTACTTGGAGGTTCATGGGTAGTTATAAGTAGGGCTAGCAAGTAGGGCCAAAACTAGGGTATCTATGCTTATAACCCTATAATTAGGGCACTTATGACCCCACTTATGACTACCCCTGAGAACCTCCAAGTAGTGCTGTTTGGGTCTAGGGCTTGGGGGGGTTTAGGGTGCTGGCAGGGTTTTGTGCAGGGTTTCAGGGTAGGGACTTAAAGTTTTCGGGTTTGGAGTTCTGGGTTTGGCGTTTTTTATCGAACTCCTTTCGGTTCGGATTTAGGTTCCGGTTTACGTGGATAGTCCTGGCTTCTTCACTGCAGCATATTATCTGATAGTATATTATAGTATTGTAATCAACTATTATATATGTATACATACATTTGTGTATACATACATATGAAATCAATTTTGTAGTATGGTCTACTAACCAATGGTTTTGGGGTTCCCTTGGCTCTTTAGCTCCTTATTAAGTAGGGATTATCATCACCCCTGGCTCCTTAGCTCCTCCAATATCACTGGTTAGTCTATTTTTGGTTTAGTATATGGCAGTTTCCGAAAATAGGGGACCCTAGTATAGTACCCTAAAAAGTAGGATCCTAATTACAAGGACCCCAAAACAAGGTACCCCTAATTTTCGGAAACTCCCATAATCTGCTTGTGTCGAAGAGGCCCAAATCCGGCATTCTGCTCTTAGGCCCTTACAAAGGAGCCTCCCAGCTCTCGCAGAGACGGGGTGATTCCACGAAAAAGAAGGCCCACTTTAGGGACTTTAAGGAGTTTAGGTTTCGGGGTAAGAAGCCCTTGCCTGAACATTTCCCATGGCGAGCTACCATGGTTGAATGTTGCTGGTCTACGACTCGGGGGTAAGATCAGGCGCAACGGAAGACCCAAGACAAGCAGGGTTTAGGGTTTAGGGAGTTGGGTTGAAAGGTTAAGGGTGTGGGATAGTATTCAGAATTGAGGGCTTGGCATTTCGGAAGCCGGGCCTGTGTCCCATCTTCCCATGGCTGCACCCGGTGCCCCAAGCTGCTAGGACAGGGCACTGAGGGCACAGAAGCTGACAAGCCCAAAGTCACCGGCATGTGCAACCAGGCTCTGCCACAGCGGCTTCGGTGTTTGAGGTTCGTGACAGGTCGGTTGCTGTGAAGCTTAGGTTTGGGCTAGTGCCGGCAGCCTTAAACCCCAAACCCTCGCAAACTACAAAGCCAAAGCTGTACATAGCCTAAACCCGCAAACCCAAGTGTCCAGCAGCTGCAGCCCGATCTTGTTTTGACCGTTTCAGGCACTGCAGTCTCAGTCATCCGCGGCACATTCCTGGTGCAGAACAAAATGGGTTAGGGTGTTCTACCCGTAGCCCCAAAAACCTACGTTTTGGGGCTTCCCTGCTGGAGTTTTGCGAATATTCCCTGAACAAAAGGGTTTTGTCGGTCTACAGGAAAGGCTGAGGGGGTTCCAGGGTTGCTGTCTGGGGTTAGGGTAAGTTCCGCAGTATATCAGTATATCCTAGACCCAAGAGTAACCTAGGAATAAAAAGGGTGCCCTTTTTGGTTTAAAGGGGGTTATAAGGGAACCTAAACCCTAAAAAGGGAATAAGGGCCTACTCTGGGTCCTAGTATCTCTGATGAGATATAGTATTGCTCGGAGTGACTCTGATTATTTTCGCAACTGGGCCTCTGCTTCGTCCTCGGCCTCATCCGGCTGGTCCTCCGGGATTGGCTTTTGGGCTTTGGTGTTTCAGGGTTTGCTTGAGGCTAATGGTGATTGATTTCGGGTTTAGGGTTTCTTGATTTAGGGTGGATTCTTGGGTTTGGGGTTTCAGGGTTTAGCAGGGTTTGGGACTTCGCAACTTGAGGCTAGGGGTGTTAGAAGTGCCGGGTTCGGGGCTGGTAATTTTACAGGGCTGCTCAGTAATCAAGTCCCTATTCAGCTGAAGGGCATGTAGTGCCTACTTTGGCCAACTACCCCGGCTTCGGCGTACTACCTTCCTCGGTCCTCAAATGGCGTTTCGGGCCCAGTGAGACGGCATTGAGGGGAGGGTCACGACTATGCTTCGGCTAGAGACTTTATCCGAAAACAAGGAAGCCCTCGGGACCCTACGCACCGAAGAACAACATCATCTCGGAGAGACAAACCGTCCTTGGTTGATGTCGCCGTGCTGAGAATCTCTTGGACTGAGGGCTGGCCGTTTAAGTCCTGCGCGTACCGAGCCACATGATGTAAGGTCCAAGCTTGGGAAGTTTCAGGACTTTCAACAATCCTCCTACAGTCCCCATGTAAGACCCTATTCTGATCATTAAGGCCCGCATAGGCTTTGTCGGCTTAAGCCACTTGGGATCAGGGTTTTAGAGCTGTTGCAAGGCGGCTTAGGGTATGGGGATGCCACTGCTGGGGATTGAAGGTGTCCTGTGAGCCCGTCTGATGGAATTGGATACGTTGATGGCTGGGCTGTGACAGTGCTCTTATGTGACAGGTTCTTGGCTGCGAGTTCAGCTTCATCACGATCCCACCCCATTAAAGCATCCATGGCCGAGCAAGCTCCACCGGATCCAAACAGCTGTTCAAAAGCCAGGGTCCAACCTTCTGAGAAAGCTTATGTGGGGGTTTCCGAAAATAGGGGACCCTAATATGGCACCCGAAATAGTAGGATCCTTATGATAAGGACCCCAAAACAAGGCACCCTAATCTTCGGAAACTCCCATGTAAAAACACCAACCGACCTGAACCCGAAAGCGGCCTCGGCCAAAGAGGCAAACTCCGACTGGGACAACGCCAACTCCAAGGCACTCTCGGACAACGAAGCCTCAAGATCTGTGTTTTCTTGGCTATGTTAGGTCGTTTTGCTGGTTACTGTAGGGCGGTAGGGGTAAAAGGGATACTGACAACAAGGGTTATTGTAGGGTTACGGTAAGAGTGATGCAAGAGTGCTTTTTTGCGATAAGAGTTCCCACGAGCGCGTCGTGCAGCTTTGAAAAAGGGTGTTATGAAGGTTCGAGGGTACAGGGATTCGGGGTTGGAAGGTTTAGCAGCTGTTCTTGTTATGATGATTATGAGTACTATCACTCGTGTGTTTGCTGCTGTTTGTACTGCTATTTTGTTCTTGTTGTTGCTGTTGTCACTAGTGCTATTACTCTTAGTTTTCCTCTTTGTTGTTAGTACCATAGGTATGGTTATTGTTATTGCCATCGTTATTATTAGCATCATTTGCATTATTGTTGTGGATACTATTCATATTTTGTTGTTAAGACTGAGATATTACTAGTATGACTAGTATGCTCAATATCTAAACCATTGCTATTGCATTAGGATTATCATCGTTACCATTCTAACGACTATCGTTGCTATGACTGTTACGGTACTCATTGCCGGACAATAACAGGCCGAGTTGAGGAGCTCAGCTCCGCAGAGCCTCCGTGTTACTCCGACCAGGATCACGAAAACGTAACACACACAAACTGAACCCTAAACCCTAAACCTCTGAACTCCTTGACCCTTAAGCGCAACCCTTAAGGCACCCCCCCTTAGTAATCAGGGTTATCATGGAAGTAACTATACTTAGAGTTACTTATAACCCTTTGAATCATATTATATTCTCCGAGAGGTCCGGGAGCCCCGGCTGCCACAGCGTAGGGAGGTGTGGGCTCCTTTCGGAGGGAGCTGTTCGGCCCGAAGCAACACTTTTGAAGCATCTTTCGAGCTTCGTATAGAAGGGCTTCGGCTTTAAAGATTGGAGTACGGGTCGTTCGGTGGACGTCACTACGGTGCTCCCGAAACACCGACGGCCTAAACCCGAAGTCTGGAAACCTCAGCCCGGAAGACGAAAGCTCCTACTAAGCTCTGCACCCTTGTATCCTGAGGCCTAAGACTCTCCAAATACATCGATACGTAGACAAGAGCCGTAGTGAATATTTATAGCCCCTCATGAACACACAGCATTTTCAAGGCCCTGCAGATGTAGACAGACATGGGCAACTACTTTAGCCATCCTATCTGTCGGCCAGGTGCACCCCCATATTACAGGCACAAATACACACACACAAGCAATGGAACCATACGTTGCTTTATTCCACGACAATCCTATCAAGGAGAAGCACGATGACTGCCAGGATATTGAGGAATAAATCCAAACGCAAATGGACGCACATACATCGCACCTCTCTCTCTCTCTCTGTCTCTCTCGCTCTCCGAATGTTTTCGGCCTTCTCCTCCGGGAGCAAAGTCAGCGCAACAAAGCCCGGCTTCAGGCCGTCATCGTCCGACAATGCCTCTGCGCCAGGCTTCGGGGCTTCCGTGCTCCGAGATACGGTTCAGGGTATAGGTCGTATGGCTTTTAGGGGGGTTTATTGTATATAGAAACTTTTATTGGTTTGGGTGCCAATAAGTTTTGAGCGAAACGTTTTGACAGAACGCTTTGACCGAAACGTCCTGAGCAGGTGCTCTTTCGAAGCTTGATTTCGGAATTGATGGGCCGGGGACTGGGACTGAGCTGGGGCTGGATCCCGGGTTAGAAGCTGGGCTGGGCTGGCTTGAGCTGGGGCTGGGCTGGCGCTGGTTGACATTGACGGTTTCGGGGGTTCAACGTAAGCAGTGATAAGCACTTTCTATTTGTTTCTTTCTTGAGAGCTTACGGTTTGGGCTCTATGGTGCAGGGCTTAGAGTTTATGATTTCACGTTCAGGGTGTTTTGATATCGTCATCAGCAGCATCATGACGGTACCAGCATCGCCACGGAGAGTCTGCGCCTTCCGCTCCTCATGTTGTGGAATAGCAGTGAATGACGGCACTGAACCCCTTTTCTTGCCTATAGTACTGGTTTGCGTTCGTTCTCAAGCTTCTTAACAATACCATTCCTAATTCCCGAATCTGCATCGGGTACTTGGAGGTTCAGGGGTAGTTATGAGTGGGAATATAAGTCCCCTACTTAGGGTTATAAGTATAGTTACCCTATTGATGACCCTACTTATAATTACCCATGAACCTCCAAGTACCAGCCCACCCCCGTCCTCCAAGCCCTGCAGCTCGCCGCGGCTCTCTGCCTCTCGCACCTCGCAGCAAGCAGAGCCCCGGAACAAGGGAAGGGTAATCTTACCTTTGGTTAGTAGGAATGGAGGAATGGGGAAGAATTATAACTACTATTACTACGATTCTTCCATTCCCTACTAACAAAAGGTAAGTAGTTTGCAGGCTTAGCCTTCTACTAGGGTTTAAGATGCAGTCTCTAGGTTCAGGATACAGTCAGGCTTAGGATATGCGATTCATCGGCGGGCTCTGGGTTTTCTGATCTACTTGGAGGTTCATGGGTAGTTATAAGTAGGGTTTAAAATAGGGGAACTCTACATATAACCCTAATTAGGGGACTTATAACCCCACTAATAACTGCCCCTGAACCTCCAAGTAGGCCCTCGGCTTTTGCAGGGGCTTTTAGAAATGTCGGAAGACCTCCACACCCTCGAGTCGAGCGTTTTTCAGCACCTAAAGGGGTCTACTTCTGCGAGAGCCGCACCCGAAGCTCCAGACCACGACCCCAAGCAAAGGCATTCGTTTGCGAATTTCGAAAATTTGGGGGTCCTTGTAGTATAAGGATCCCACTATTTAGGGTACTATACTAGGGTGTCCTAGTTTAGGAAGCTCCCAAATATAACGAAGCACACATCACAGCACTTCGCTTCGTAGCCCTACATCTGCAAATCCCCGACAGTAAACTCTGAACCGAGAACCCTAAGTAAACCCTCAGCCGAAATGACAATCAACGGCCCCATTGGCTACACAATAGGCCCTAGACCTCAATCCCAGAAAGCACTCCTTGTACAACCTCAAGGACCCCAACTCTCATAAACCCTCTTACGTTTGGCTCCGCTAGATCCGGCTACACTCTAAACACCTACTAAAGTCGAGCCCATGACACCCTCAAATCCAGGCCTATAATGTAGGGGCCTCAATAATTAGAGTAGGGTTTTTGGGGGCCCATGATACTACAATGAAAATAAGGAGCCCCCCCAAGTTAGTATTGGTAATTATAACTGGGTTTTGAGGCCCATTATACTATACTTATAACAAGGAACCCCCCAAAATAGTATTGGTAATTATGGGGTTCCTTATCATAATTATAGTATAATGGGCCCCCAAAACCCTATTCGAATTATTAAGGCCCCGATAATGGGCCCCAAAACCCTATTCTAATCATTAAAGCCCCTAGAGTAAAAGCCGGGCCTCGCTGGCAGTCAGCTCACGCTCCGTAAGCAGCCGCCGCAGCAGCGACCTTTCCGAGGTGAAGGTCAACGAAAAGCTACTTGGAGGTTCAGGGGTAGCTACTGAAGGTTATATAAGTATAGTTACCCTGTTTATAACTACCCATGAACCTCCAAGTACTGCTTGGGAGCGAGGTGGTGGGTAATTGTCAAAATTAGGGTCCCCTTTTGGGCACCCTAAATAGTCGGTGCCGTATTAGACTCGGGACCCCAAAAAGGGACCATAATTTAATTTTGACAACCACCCAGGTGAGGGTCAACGAAAAGCTAGTGCTTAGGAGCTTGATTGTATAGCTAAACCCCAAATAAACTTAAACCAGCACCCCCTTACCCCTATGTAACCCCTATGTGACCCCTAAGCCCTAGACTCAGAAGGAGAGATTCGTGTCCTTCTTTTGGAGAGGGTTCAGTCTTTAGGGCTACAGAGGCCTTCAGGGCTCCGGGTGCAGGACAGGAGACAGGTCGAAATGACAAAAACTTATTTTTGGTTAGTAGGGAATGGAAGAATGGTTGTAATAGTAGTTATAATTGTACCCCATTCCTCCATTCCCTACTAACCAAAACTAAGAAACACGCTGGTTCATTTGTCGATGGCCTGGGCACCGGGTCTTGTACAAACATCTAGGGTTCCTGACGGGAAAACACGACGATGGGGTTCAGGGGTTTAGGGTATGGCTTTCTGAGGTGGAGGTGGAGTATGAGGCAGGTGGAGCAGTGGCGATGATGAGCGTAATGATGATCATTGCACCCAGTAGTGAATACGGCGATCATGCTATCGAACTTGACGGAGATCAGGACGGAATTGGCGATAGCGGCTATGATGGTTATGCAACGATCGTTGTGCTGATGCTGACAAGGTGAAAAGCTATGCATACATCCAAAGCAGGGAAGACAATCGCCACATGGCAGTGTCAGCAAGACTAGAAAACCGATGCAGCAACAGCAACAACTATTGCACCTCTGGAGGAAGGCCCCAGGAGGCTTTACGGAGTTCTGGCTGCGTAGGATGAAGAGGAGGAGGATTCAGCACCTTTCAAGGTCATTCTTGATTACTATGCCAATGTACTCAAACCGAAATCAAAACAATAACTTCAATGGCCACTGATTGCGAGAACACCACGTCTCTGAGACTCTGCTAGTTTAGTTTAATCCCCTGGCCTTCGACAGGCCAAACGACGCTTGAGACCCAAAGCAGCGAGCTGTGCGAGACCCTCTTGTGCCTCAGGGGTGATCTGCGCATGGCTTTTGCCATGGTGTAGTGTGTTTAAAGGTGTGGCTTCTTTAGGGCTTTATTAGTACCGATACCAATACTAATGCTAGTACTAAATAATACGAACACTAGTATAATAACTAATATAACACTGATACTAATATTGATACTAATACAAATACAACACTTATACTGATAAAGGCTTTACCATGCCGTAGACGTAAGGGATCCTTTGAGGTCAATGCGCGTGTCTTGCGCATTGCGGGCTGAAAACCCTGGGAGTTAGAATTAGGGGGACTCTTGGGGATGTAGACCCTCTCAATAAGGCCCCTTTTAAGCGAGCCAGAAGTAGGGTTCAGAAGGGTACCCTTTACGGGGGCTCCCTAATAATACTACCTAAAACCCTGCATGCTGCACGTCAAGACTCTTAGACTGAAGGGCCGGGAACTACTTGGAGGGTTGAGGGTATTCATAAGTGGTGTTGTAAGGGGTTTAGGGTTCCTGTAAGGGTTCCTTGAAAGGGTTCCATAGGGATTTAGGGTTTAGGGGTTTAGGGTATTTGTAAGTGTGGTTATAAGTAGGGTAACTATACTTATAACGCTAGTTAGGGGACTTATAGCCCCACACTTACAACTACCCTGAAGCTCCAAGTAGGGTTCCGGGTTGCAGCAAGGGTTTCCAAAAACGCGCTTTAGGGCTAGGGCTATCAAATTTCGAGCATGGGGGCCCTTACTCGAAGGGTTTCGGAGGTTCTGAGTGTGCTCTGTAATCGAAACTCTTTGTTTTTGGCCGCCGTTGGATCGACTGACGTAAAACCACCTGCTGTTCGGAGACAACAAAGCAGAAACATGGAGGCCTTATTGCTTAGAAGCAAGCAGGTTTCGGTGCATATTATACAAGACTCATACTATGGGGGACTCTGAGGGAGCAAGCTCCAACCTGCAACCCGTAGTCCCGAGAAATCCCGAAAGCCGACGTCCCACACACTCCCGGATGCTCTTTTAACTTAGTAAGACGGCTATATGGATGTGTGTAAAGCCTAGTCTGCAAGACTCTCTCTCAGAGCTGTGCCAATCGCCACGGCAGGGCGCGCTCGTGATGCGCGCCCGTCCTGCCGAAAGGACAGACATACATACATATGCATGCATGCCTTCATGCATGCATGTGTACAGGTGTATGTATATATTTGCGGTTCAATTACCGTTGCTAGGGTTTCAGAATATACACATGCAGATATGCCATCGTGTGTTTCGTGTCTGCATGTGCAAAGGCCTATTTGTTGGTATTCGTATTGGCGCCAGACTTGGGAAAGCTACGACGAGGGCGGTTTTGTGCTAGTCGCATAGAGCTTGGGGAAGACGTCCGTCCGGGAAGTATAGGGCGGCATGCAATGGTCAGCAAATACTAGACGGGCTCAACGTAGAAGCACAAGCAGCACTAACACTCCGGAAGCCATCAGGGTATTTTTGTTTGCACTTTTCTTGCACAGTCTTTGCGTCTGCGTACAGCGTCTCGCAGCCCTCCAACCTTGAACGAACCCTAAATCCTATCGCCTTTGCTTTCCAAGTCCGGCCATGGTTTAGGGTTTAGGGGTTTAGTTTAGGGATGCCTAGGGGCTGGGCGGAAGCCGGAAGCATCGGTTCCATGAAACCTGAACCTGGAAATCTTAAATCCTATGAACCTTTGCATGCCCCAACCAGCAGCAAATTGCGCACCATACCTCCTAGACTCCGAAACTCCTACATATCGAATCCTTTCCGCACACGGAAGTGGTCAGTCGTACCGGACCTACTGTAGAGGCCTTAATGATTAGAATGGGTTTTGGGGGGCTCCTTACCACAGTGTAAAATAGCCCCAAACCCTATTCTAATTATTAAGGCTCCTATGTTACGCTTTCCCGGAATCCCCGCTGGGGGTGTCCTTTGGAAAGCCACGACTCCGCACATCACCTCGGTCGCCAGGTCTCAGAAGTCTCAGGCGCAGATGGGGCTGAGGTGTAACGGCAGAGGGTGTTTTACAAGGGCTTTACACAATAGGAGTACCATAAGTATCATAAGGTACCCCCACAATAGTGTTGGTACTTATTTAAGCCCCAAATGAGTGGGTTTCAGGCGGAGACTTCCGGGTGAGGACGAGGAGGGGGCGTTGTCGTGGCATGTGGTCGTTGGGGCTTTTGGGCTCTTCAAGGCTCATGGTAGCTGCAGCCTTACTGCTACTTGGAGGTTCATGGGTAGTTGTAAGTGGGGTTATAAGTAGGATAACTATACCTATAACTTATATTAGGGGACTTATAACCCTACTTCTAACCATCCATGAACCTCCAAGTACTCACTCTTGAAGCTTGCGTCAGAGCGCAACCCGACCACGGATCATTTGGGTGGTTGTCAACATCGTGGTCCCTGTTTGGGATACCCTGAAGATTAGGTGCCGTACTGACCCATAAAGGACTCTACTTGCAGGTTCATGGGTAGTTATGAGTAGGGTTCTAACTAGGCTAACTATACTTATAACCTTAATCAGGGGACCTATAACCCCACTTGTAACTACCCCTGAAGCCCCAAGTAATTTTGACAACCACCCATTTGGATCCGGGAAGCAAAGTTCAAGTCTGAGCCTGATGCCATGCGAGTTGGAAGCTTCACCTCAGCGGAGTGTCAAGAGCACGAGTTGGGAGTTTCTGAACATAGGGGACCTGAATAGAATGGAAGTATTAATATTGACATATGGGAATTTCTGACAATAGGAGACCCCGAATATAGTACCCTAAATCGTAGGGTCCTTATTATAAGAAACCCACAAGTTTCGGAAACTCCCAGTTCTGGAGCCCAGAATATATGAGGCGCACATGGAAGGAGTTCAGGGATAGTGTAATTCTCTTTCTGCACAAACTCGATGCAACATAGAGACTGGATAGCTGGATAACTATTCAGTCGGGTGTCGGGTGTGGGGTACACCGAGATTGTTCTTTAAATAGCTCCTTCATCAAAAATCAATGCTGCTCATGCCTTGACTTCTTGTGGTCTGCTGGGATTGTAAGATCGGCATGAACCCCCAGAGTTTCTTCAACAAAGTTCTACGGGCATTAATCGGTCAGAGAGTCTTGTTGGAATTGCTCAGGTCATATCGTTTATCAATTCTGAAGGCCTGTGCCTCGTTAGTGTTTATGAGCATCCAACTTGGAGTGGGCTCTGATGGGATCAAACATTTAGAGAACTACCCACACACACACACACCACGCGTGACGGCACGCTGATAGGGAACCATTACTTGAACCATTAAGCATTACCACCCACTACCACTGCCACTGTCACTATCACCAATGCTACTACTACTGCTGCGACTACTGCTGCTGCTACTCTGGCCTCCTGCTGGAGAAGGCGCCTGGCACCCTGCCAAGCGACATTTTCGAATGAGCTGCAGAGGCACAAATCTAATGCACGCGCCTTGACAATTAGACCGGGATTTGGGGGTACGTTATGGTATGTTATAGTGTATTACAGCAATTCGGACTAGTGAAAGATGTGGGTAATCATACTTCTACATCAGGGGCATGATGAGTTTACTGTAGATTTCTGTAGATTTGGATATGGGAGTTTCCGAAAATAGGGGGAAACCCTAATTCAGTACCCTAAACTGTAGGATCCCAAGAACACCACATTATCGTACCCCGAATTTTCGGAAACTCCCATATATGGGTGGTTGTCCAAATTATGGCCCCTTTTGGGTACCCGAAATATTAGGTGCCGTACTATAACAGGGACCCCAAAAGGGACCCTAGTTTTGACAACCACCCATATATGATGAACCTGGAGAACGAGGATCCTCGGTTGATCTCGGTTCAGGGTTTTAGATTTGGGAGTTTCCGAACATAGGGGACCCTAACATAGTACCCTAAATAATAGGATCCTTATTATAAGGACCCCAAAACAAGGTACCCTTAATTTTGGGAAACTCCCATTTATGGGCTACGCGCTTAGCCAGGGCGTGGTATTGGGTTTTGAGCGTTGCGATGGTGGGTTGCGGGGTTTGGGGTTGAAGGGCGCCGAGGGGCTTTCAGTGATCTTGCCACGGCAGTGATCTAGCCTAAAGCCCTGAAGCTCCGCACTCTCCAGAAGACCCGAAGCCCGGATTCACAAAGCCAGGTGCCTCCGAGATGAGGAAGATGCTCTTGTCGCCTGCGCAGGGGCGGTGCTGTCTGTAATTCGAACGGGGATAGCAGGTTACCAATCCTTTTTCCATGTTACTTCAAGGTCTCGAGATCCAGAGACCTAACCAAAGCCTCAAAAAGCTTCGAGTCTTGATTTGATGGCTGAAATGAGCTCCGCGAAATGAACTCTCAGCTTCTGAGACCTCAAGAGGGCCTAAACCGCGGAGTTGCAGTGGCTTATCCTGCAATGGTAGGCACTAGCTGTCATCCTGCCTTCTGTACGTACGACGAAGCGATCCGTGAAGGAGGCATCCTGTTCGCAGGGGTTTGCGGTTTTCGGGCTTATGGACTGCGGTTTATGCACAGGGTTCATTCTAAACCCCCAAAAGTCTATAGGATGCCAATAGGACTCATGGGCAACCCCATGCCAAGCTTCTCTGCCGCATGTCAGGGTCTCATGTCCGGGGAATCTGGCGTTCTCACATTTAGGGTCTAGGATTTAGGGTTTAAGTCTAGGGCAGTTTAGGGTTTACATGATTTTCCCCTGTCGCAATTGCTGAATGTGGCGGTGTCGCAACAGGCACAGATGGTATATTACACTGGTGATGATTATAGTTGTTGTAAACCACTGCACACACGCACTGTTGTATATACCCGTCCAAGTGTTAACAAGCAGCGCAATACCATTAGGCAGCTACGCACTTTTCCTGTTAGAGCACTTGTGCCACAATGCCGTACACACAACATGATACTTCACACGTGCACAAATTACACCCCCCTCGCCGAAGCGTCAGTCTGAGGCGCAAACATGCACGGAAGCTTGGTGCTGTGTGGCCTGCCGTAAAGGCGGCTGGATTGTGGCTCGGGGCTCATGGGCTTTCTACTACCGTAAAGCGGAAGATACGGAAGCAGATTAATTCTTTTAGCGCGCAGTTTAAAGTCGCGACATGCATTATAAAGTGGCGACGATCCAGCAAGCCTTGAATGTTGGCGTGGATACAAGTCGCAAGAACGTGTGCAGCGTGGGACGAATACATCATCCACTGGAGCTGCTGGCTGTTCGGATTTGTCACAAAGTGACTGCCAGGAAATGAAGCATGACATTTTTCTGGTCTTAAGGAAATTCGGCCACCTCTAAGAGGGGCTGTATTTCGGAGTACCGGTTAACGTGACGGAACCACGAAATGTAGATCAGGTACTTAGTACCATCCTCGGGAACCGGAGGAGCGGCCATAGGGGTGGGATCCTCGCTGGTAGCCGCGATCCCATCCCTGCTCCTGGTAGCGCTGTTGCTCTGCTCTGCGTGCATCAGCTTTGGCTTGAGCAATGCGAGAGCGTTCAGCGTTGCGCTGGCGCTCTTCGTATGCACGGCGTGCAATTCCGACCTGTTCCGCGAATTTCCCACGGAGCCACTCAGTCCAGTCCTCAGCAGAATAGCCGAGTCGTGGATCAACGTAGAGTGCCTCTTCTGAGAAAGTAACAATCATCTTCACGATTTTGTGCTGGAGGAAAACATCTACGAATTTACGCAAACTGTATGCCCCTCCCAGCCACATGATGCAAAACAGATCGTCACTCACTGCGGAGATCAGGCCTGCCCTAAGGGCGGCTGGATTGCACTCGTGCAAACAGAGCAACCGAGCGATCTCCTGGTTCCTCGGGCCTTCGGAGCTTCCACCATAGGTGCCGACAGCTAACTGTCGTTGCTCCTTCGAACGGCCATGGTTCGGCAGTGCAGCATGCGTAAGCACGTCTTCGATGGCCAGAAACTCTCGATCGTACCCATTGCCGATGGAACTCATAGTGTAGTCCACATCATTGTCGAAGCGGTGCACGATGCTGGTGTAGCCTCCTTTCGTAGCCATCTTTAACTGCTGCCGGGCCTTGTCCAACGCCTCTGCGTCAAGCGACGTAGTTCCTCGCTGCGTTGAGGAGTCTCTGGTCATTTCATGGATGACCTCCTCCGGCGTCAGCTGGGAACGTGGCTTGCCCGCAGTGGCAGCGGCGGCCTCTTCAGCGAACCAACGAGCTGTACGCACTTTCTTGCGTGCGTTCTGCTGGGAAGGCTTCACGATGTGCACGCCACAGTGGAGACAGATCATCTGTCCCACGAGATGCTGCGTCCCACAGTGGGGACATGCCCTGTGGCGGCCACCCGTAACGGGGGCTGGAGGGAGAGCCAACGGAGTCGATTCTGGCTGAGGCGGTGCCTGCTCGAACATCGGCTCTACTTTGACTTCTTCCTCCTTTTTCACATCGCCTTCCTCTGGCTCGATTTCAATCTCGACTTCAACGGGATCTTCCGGCTCAAGGAAACGAACACGCTTTCTGGACTCAGTCGGTGCCTCCGGTGGTGAAGCGCCCCCCTGGTCCAATGTTGTGGTTTCCTCCGGAAGGAAGTCGGATGCTGTAGCGTCGTTGAGTGCAAGAGGTGCTGGTGATGATGCTGGTGGCGCAACCTCAACCTCAACTTCGATTTCAACCATGGGTTCGTCTGCTGTTGCAGACGCTGTTGCTTCGACCTCTTCATGGCCACCACTAAGTGGGGCTGAAGGTTCCTCCGGAACATCGGGGAACTGCTCCGGCTCAGCTGCTCCTGGATCCACAATGGACTCCGGGGCAGTTTCCGGAATGATGGTGTCTTCCTCCTCGCTGGACTGGCGCGACCACAGAATGATGCCTTTGATCGTGTCTCTGATGTAGAGCACACAAGTCCCTGGCACCGGGTCGCGAGTGAGTATACCTTCGGAAGTTGTCTCAAACAGGTACGCATAGCGGTTCACCTCCTGAGTGTCGAGAACAATTTCGTAAGGAAGGTTTGCTCGGCTGCCAGCTTTATTCTCAAGCTCGCTCAGAGTGGCTTTCGCGAAGTAGTTGTGAAACTTGCCGCTCCGGTTGAACCCCGGCGTGAAGCCAGTAGAGAGAATATTGAAGGCTGCATCATGCGTGGTTCGGTGATAGAGGCGCGGGGGAAACTCCCCGAGAGCAAGGAATGGCCTGCCTTGATAGGCGGCTGTAGGACCAAGCTCCTCACGCGTATCGTTCGTGAACCAATGCAGAGCAATCGAGGAATCGGTCACTTGGTCTTTGATGCGTTCGCTGTGACCATGCGAAGCACAAATCCACGAGGGCCAAATGTCCGTCTCGATAAAGTCAGCACGTGGATCGGTGGGGAGGCCTGCCAAGTTAAACCTCCATTTGTTATCGTAGGCGACTATGGACAAGATACCTCGTGTTCCCAGATCCACACGGTGCTTCTTCCACATATGCTGAATGAGGTCTTGGATGCGTACCCATTTCCCGCGCCGTGAGCTGAGCTTCACGTTCGATCCTCGGACAGCACCTGTGAGGTAGCGCTCAACATAGGGTTTGAGGCCTAACTCAGGGAGGTGGTCCTTCGGGATCGAGTCGGGGAGGATCTGCACGATCTCACTCCCCTCCGGATCCTCTGGGCACACATCCTCGTCGACGAAGCCACACATTTCCATCAGGTCCAAGTCGTCTTGGTACTTTACCCCAATGTAGTCGTGTGGGCGAGCCCTTAAAAGGCCGCTGGAAGGGTCCCGGTCCTTCTTGGTCATGCCCTCTTTTGCCGCTGACAGAGTACGGTGTGACTCGGTGCGGTAAGGGATGGCCTCGATGACATCGTCAAAGGATACCTCCGGTACGTCGCGAGATGATGCACTGCCAGATGGGCCACCACTAAGTGGGGCTGGATCCTTTCGCTCAGCACGGGCACGTGCTTCCGCCTGCTCTTTCGCGCGCTTTTGCGCCTGTTCGCGAGCTGTGGCCCACTCCCAATTCAGGACATCCTGAGGTACCTCACGCATTCCAGTGACCGGAAGATCAGGTGGAGGAACATAAGGGGATTCCCATGGATCAGGGCATTCGTTCGCAGCTTCGCGAATCTCGGCCTGCCTTAAAAGGCGGCGGGAGAGCTGGGACCTATACAGTGCCTTGTCGAAGACATACTGCATGGAATACACCCGCGTTCCTTCTGGATCAAAAGGAAAACGGCGGGCCAGCTCGTCCAGCGTCTCTGCGGGCATCTTCGCGAACAAGTGGTCAGCTTGACACACTTTAATCCGCTGTCCGATCACAGAGGCCAAGGCTGCGCGATGTGTTGAGTCTTCGCGGAAGTGGTAGTGGTCGTGCTTTGGGATCTGGCATACGCTTTCTTTGAGAGAGGCGGTGTATAACCCCCTGCTCCTTGCGTATCCGAGGAATTTTCGGATAGCTGTTCTGTACTCTGCTGGCAGCCCGTAGTCCAGTGGGTCGGCATCCGAGAGGATTTGCACGGAGCCCACAGTTGGCCTGCCCTGAAGGGCGGCTAGACGGCCAATCTCACCGCACACACGTGCGGCAATGTCCGCCCAGATCCCTTCTGCGGCAACGCCTTCCGGACCAATCTGCCAGTGTGGCGTCCCTGGGTCGACGAAAACTCCTCTGCGACCGCACAGTTCGTTGCCCATCCACACAACAACGATATCGACCTCGAGATGCAAGGGGTTTAACGATTCGTTGATGACTTGCGGCAAGAGCGTGTGAACTGCCTCAACGATCGAGTGGAGGTTGCCTCCCCAAATCGCCTTTTGCCGGACATTCGTGTATTGCTGAAGGATATGACCAGGCCCCGTCAGAGCTTTAAAGTCGTCCGCCATCTCAACGAATGTTCTCGCCCCAGCCTTGAAAATGAGGGTAGAGTCGGAAACAATGATGCAGGCTTTTTCACGGCCTCGGCTATCGCCGGGCTGGAAACGCGACAACCCCTCGTCGTTGATCCGTGCCACCTTAGGGAGGGCCTTATAGCCATGATCAACATCTCCCAGACACGTAGACAAAGCGGTTTGCGCGATTGCGCCTGTGTAGAGCTGTTTCACGCTCTCTTCCCAGTCACGGTCTGGGTTGAGTCCGAGCTCGTGTCCGAAGACACCGGCCCACATATGGTAGTGAGCCCACTCCCGCTTGATTGAGTCACCCGATGCGGCAATCGTCGCTGGCGCCGACGGCTTGTTCTCGCCTTCTGCTCGCACTCGGGGATCACTGATCATCTCTGGCGTGCTCTGATGAGCCGCTGCACAGGGGCAGGCAAGCACCTTCCTAAAGTTCGCAAGATTAGCAAGATGTGAAGATGTGATATCCTCTAAATCATCATGATCTGCGACTTCGTGCTTGTAAGATGCCTTAGCGATCGGATGCTGGTTTCCTGAGCGGAAGCTTTCCTTAGCACAGTTCGCAAGTGGCAATGCCTGGAGCCCTGCGCACACCAGATATGCGTTTTCAAGTCGTGCAATTTCGGCATTAATTCCGTCGAACATGAATTCGTCGACGGGCCCACACAAGAGAACACAGAAGTTACTGGAAAACAAGTGAGCCAATTCAACAATCTCAACAAGACTCCTTTGTAACCTCCTCAAGTCACCTTTAGAGAGCGATGTCATCACCACCGTGACAAGCGAAAGTGAAGTGATAATGACTGCTCCCCCCTCATCGCGAACAGAAGTGATGAGGCGGGTCAAAGGCAACCATTGTAATGGAGTTTCATGGCGAACCGCAATCCACCACCGTTCAAGTCCCAGACCCCCCTGATCGGTGCATGCAATTGGCCTCGGCGAAAGCCGGGCTGGAGCAGCGACCGCAGCTGGTTTGGGCAGCCTGAACTTCAATATCTCCAATTGTTCTCTTACTTCGTTGTTAATACTACCTACCTGGGAAGAAGTGAAAGCGATCAATCCAAAACGGGTGCCCTTCCAGGGCATCACGCAGTGGTGTAGGTCAGGGGCAAAGTACAACGGAGAGTGCTTTGTGTTGTGGGTTCCACCAGTAACAACGCTTCCATTGTCCTTAGTCTGGGTGGCCGGACCTTGTCCCGGCATCCCTTCAACCCACAACAAACCTCCAGAAAAATCCCCGAAACTAATCGCGAAGTTCTCACTTCCCTTAAGGTTCCGTGAATCCGCATGCAACAAGGATTTGGCGTCACGGTTCACCGCGATCGAAGTCCATGTGAAGTCGCGACGTGCATGTTTGCTGATCCACTCGTTCATGTATCTACACGCTAAAGGGTACCGCTTGGTGATGTTGGTAATCCCTTGCATGCCACTGAACGAAAAGAAACCCCAATTGTGGTAGTACGAATTGTCGTTCGTGGTAAGGCGAGACTTGCGTCTCTTGCTCACCTTCACTGGAAATTGTGATGCAACTGATTGCAAACCCTCAAAACTAAAATCCTTAGCCTGAAGTAATACTTCAGCAGTGGCTTCGAGATCTGGCCGGCCATGACTGGCGGCTGCAATCTGAGGTTTCGCAACCAAATGACTGTCTGAGTCCTTGCCACCTTTGTTGGCAACAGTAGGGCACAGATTGTGGTTGATCAACCTGAGAGCGTGAAGCCACTTAGTCTTCTCGGCGAAAGGTTTTGTAAAGATATCGGCAACCTGTTCGAGCGTATCAACATTGACCATGTCGAAATGTTCCACCTCGAATTGCTGCTTCAACCATCCAAAACTGATGTTCTGAGTGCGATCAGTGTGTCGCATCTTTTCACTGTCACCTTTGTGAACGATCGTGATCGTTGCTTGGTTGTCCTCAAGGAACTGAACACGAAACTTATCGCTCAAGCCCACATTCAAACCCTGAAGATTGGCTACCGATCGTCCACCTGGGATTCCCCCGTACCTGATCTCGTCAAGTTCGGGGTCAACTCTTGCTAGAACACCATCGATCTTGATGGGTGGAGGTCTCTTTGGCCTAACCTGATGGTTGGCTGAATTGATCTCAACCTGTTGCCATAGGAAAATCCAAAGGCTGAGGCTGGGCAATCCCTGAGCGCGAACACCATGGTTAGCACTGATGACCTCGCTTTCTGTGCTTGACATCGTGATACTGGTCTGTTTCTTGGAAAAGGCATTCAATGGGTAATAGGTGTTTGGCCCCACGAGATACAGCGCACAGCCTGAGGTTGATTTGCGATCATGTTCCCCAGACCAATCTGCATCACAGAACAGCCAAAGCTTACACTCACTGATGCGATCCCCAATAAATCCCTGCATCCGAACATCAAGTGAAGAGTTGATGTAGCAGACAAGCCTGTGAAGTGCTGCGTCGCAGTCCCTGCTCCACTTCGTCACCCTACTGGCGAGGCTTTGAGTAGCCCGCAGGAGATCCCATCGTGCCATCCTAGCAGCAAACAGGATTTTCATGAGAACCTTGCTAGCAATTGGCTGGAGGCGACCAGATGGCTCTTCCCCCTCAGTAGGCTTAGCGATTCTGTTCTCTGAAAACGGAGTTGGAACATTGGTAAGGGACTGCTTCGAGACCTTAGCAAGATCACAGTACCTGTCCACACAAGAAATCAGGAAGTCTTTCATGTCATATGTCATAACGTTCACGGGCTTATCCATTGAAGGAATAGCGTCTTTGCAAATCGTGTCTGTTCCCTTGAACTTCTGTTCCTTGGCTTCCCTTTTGGCCTCGGCCTTAGATCTAGACGGCTTGCCTTTGGAGGCAGCTAGAGCGTGTCTGATCTTTTCGGCATCGTGACCTGGTAACGGGAACAAGGATCGGCCGGTCCACCACTCCTCGCGCTTAAGGTTGGGGTCAAGATTGACATCGTGTTCCTCAATCGGACCTTCATCGAAAGCGGTTACCCTGGTTGTTGACAAGTTTGGGAAAACCTCAATGTCCCTGTTGGTGGGAACATACAACCTCTTCCTAGGATACACGTGATGACGAACAACTGCACCGAGCTCGGTATCGACTTCCCAGAAGTCTTCTCGAACTTGTGGCCTCGGGTCACCCCGGGCTGGAGCAGCAGTCTTCTTGTCGAACACGTATGCAAACGGATGTGCTGACCTGGGAAGTTGTACCTGGGTTTTCTCAAAATGATTACAACCAAAGTACCTACCAAAAGGCTCAGGAGGATCCATGTCAATGACGCTCTCAACTGTCGCCCATCCCTTAGCGAGATTCTTAGTTGGCCCAGCCATCTTGAAATCATCGACGTAGATGACCAAAAGAAGATCAAGTTCAGCGTGATAGAAAATGGACTGCCAGATCTCGGGCAATACCGGGGTCCACCCTACGGTCTTCAGCTGGTCTTCACAGTGTTTTTCCCAGATTCCGCCGGAATCCGGATGTCCGTAGAGGGCTAACATTAAAGGCACGACTGGGTCGGAAAACCCTCGCCATTCCTTAGGCCACCGGTTGCGCGGGAGTCTGACCCAAGTTTCTACCCCTTTAAATAATGCTTGCGTGTAAGCCTGCTTCGCGTCAGCTTGTTGCTTCGAGTACCCTGGCTGGCTACCGAAGACGTCGATGACTTTAGCGGCCTCCATTGAAGCGGGGCTGGATCCGAGTTCAGAGAAGATCGCATGATCGTTATGTTCATCTGAAACCCGATTCCCCTGGAACACGCTACGTCCCTTCCACTTCCTGTCAGGGTGTCCTTCTGGAAGTTCGTCGCCCTTGATGCTGCAGATTTCGAAGATTCTTCCGAAGTGGGTTTTGATGCCTTTCCTGATTGCTTCAGCGGAAACATCACGAAACTCACGAACCTTCGAATGCAACCAACAAGACTTATCGACTAGCTTCTGCCACTCTTTGTCCATAGCTGCCTTGGCTGCTGGGGTGCGATCAATCTCAGCTTGGTTGACGACCCTGGCTACCAACGCATACTCAAGAGCAGACAGTTCCCCTAACTTTTCCCAGTAGAGGGTTGCCATCCTGACACGATGAGGCTCGTTCTGACAAGTCATTACGGGCATAGCTGGAGAAGCATCCCTTTCGACCTCTGCTCGGGCGGCTTCCTCGCGACGGCATTTAGACTGATACCTTTCGATGTCAGCCTCGCGCTGATTGCGGGACATCATGTGCCATTCCTCGCTAGAGGTGTCTGGGGGTCGCTTCGAGCCCTTCTTGTTTCGAACAAGTCTGATCCCATCCCAGTTGTATCCTTCAGGCACAGGTTTGCCGTCGGGCATGGTGTAGGGATCATGTCTCTTTGGAGGCGGTTTCGGTTTGGAGCTATCTGACGGTTTGTCAGTTGATGATCCACGGCCATCCCCTTCCGGGGGGCTAGAACCACTACCTGACTTCCCATCAGCCTCAGGGAGTTTGTCCTCATCAAGAACAGAGATGGGTTCGGAAGCTCTCCGCCTAAGCTTATCAAGCTCTCCCTCGACGTCTCTGCCCTCTGGGTTCCAAGGGTCAAGTTCCTTAGGACCAAAGATGTCGTCGATACCACCTGAAGGAGGAAGTGTAGTCTCCTTAGCTGGGAAAACACAGTCTTGATCCTGAAGCTTGGGTGGATCACCCCCCTGATCCTCGGAAACCGCGAGAGGAAAAACCATATCCCCTATCGGAAGTTCCATGCGCTTGACCCGAATGATTCTCAGGTCGTCATTGTCAATTGCATCTTGGCTACCCTTTAAGGGAGCTACGAGGTATTCCTGTCTCCAAATGAAGCCAGGTTGAATGTGGTACCCTAAAAAGATACCGTCTTCGGCCTTTGGGTCGAACTTAGATGCATTTGTAATGTTCTCTTTGGGATTGTTCCAATAGAGAACCTTGGCACCAAAAGGAATGAGCTTACCGCTAAACCCTTCACCGAACCTTTCGTCCCATGGGATCTTCGCGGTGTCCATCCTTTTGGACAAGTTTAGAGCCATAGTGTGATGTTGAGCAGCTAAGGGCCAGAGCTTCGTTGGAAGTCCTGCCTGCAGCAAGTTCGCCCGTGTGCCCTCGAGCACAGTTCGAATCTCTCTCTCAACAACAGACTTGCTCTCATCGACGTAAGGTCGTGAGGTGTTGTGACGAACTTTGTATTTTCCAGTAGCATTCTTGAGTTCGGGGGCGTTGTCGGAGTAAATGATCCCTGGTTCATCATCTACAGCGAAGTAGTGCAACAGGCAATCATAAACCTCTTCCGACTCCTTCGTACCTGCAGGGTACACATAACGAAAGTTAGTGAACACGTCCTTAACCACAAGAGCAACTTTCTCACCTTCAATCCCAAAATCACGCAAGTCCTTGGTCACAATGTGATCAATTGTCACGTGGTCTCCGAACTTCTTCGAAAAGATAGTGGAGCTCCCCCCTCGCTTTCTGGCATGTGGCGCTAGCATTTTGGCCTTTTGGCATACCTTGCAGAAAGGGTTCTTAGGACGGTGGGTGAATTTGTGCTCCGGGCTATTGGCCTGCAGCTTGAGCTGGGCTGAACGTTTTTCGTCCTTTGGGTCAGCTTCAGCTTCTCTTTCGCTGTCAGGCTCCGGCTCGGGGTCATCAACAGGTCTTTTAAAGATCGTTACACTGAGAATGCAGGCATCAGAAGGGAGCTTGGCTACCCGATTGTCCAACGTCCTTACATCCACGTCCTTTTCGATCTCCTGCCATTTCTTGACATAAGTCCAAGTACTCCGGATGACGTGCTTTGGAAACCTTGTAGCAGGCGTTCTAAAGGTTTTGGGAAAGTGCCCCACGATCATCTGTGGAAAGGAAGGATGCGAAACCCAACCTGGTTTGTTCAAGTACTCCGCCTTTATGCCTAACGGAGCAGCCTCTTTCAGTGCTTTTTCGATCCTGGGGTCGAGGCCACTGCCCGAGGATTCGCCTTCCGGCTCGGATTCTGCTGCATTGGCGTGCCTTAGTAGGCCGCTGAACGGGGAAAACCCGATGTTGCCTGGATGACTGGCGAATGAGCCGCTTTCTCATCCTTGGCGGGAACAGCGATTGTACCATCCCCAATTACCGGGACTCGCCCGCGCAGCTTGCAGTAAAGTTTCCGGCCTTCGGGTGTCACGAAGTAAGGCGTCTTCCCTGCGTACCAATGGAAATCAAAACCCTCATCCATACATCTCCTACCAACAGAGCACACCGGCGGCGTTGAATCTAGCACGTAGCATTCGAGGATTTTGTTGATTTCAGGGACCTCAAGCTTAACGGCTTCGTTGCCTTTTACCGGCCCATTGGCGGTGATCAGAGAGACAGGACGTGAGGCAGGTTCTATGGGTACGTCGGGGAAGTGAGTTCTGCAGTCCGACTTGCTGATGAGGTCCTCTTCACTTCCGGTATCCGCTAGGAATTCTAAGCCGGGGACCAGACCTGCACACGACGGACGTGCAAGTCGCTCGCACTCCTCGCAGAGGAAGCCTTCCTCCATGCATTCATACCCGCATCCCGCAGGCGTGTCGTGAACCATGCATTCGATCATTGTGGCAAACTGCTTTGCCCACACAAGAGCCCTCTTCAGATCCTTAGGATTCGAGCGTGGACATGTCTCGACAGTGGGATAGACCTCATCATAAACCCTGGGAAGGTAGGCATGCTTTCTCTGCTTTCCTTCCGGTTCGATGGCAATCATTTCTACTGTGCTGTCGAAACTCACCTTAGGAAGTTCTTGCATGTAGAAGATCGTCTTTCCTACCCATGTGCTGCCGGGTCCTTTGGTTGGGGTCTTCCTCCAGTTGTAGATCTTGTTTCCAACAAAAGGGGAGACCGGCAAAACCTGCTCGAGCTTGGCTTGGCTCCTAAGCTTCTTGGGGTTCACAGGACATGAATTGTCAGGAACATACCAATCCGTTCGGTACTTCTTGTGATGGCGGATGATTTTGTTGCCGGTGAAGTCTACCTCCCAGTAGTCCTCGTCATGTGACGCTGCCATAGCGAGCTTTGGCGTGATCTCAAGATCCGCTGTATTCTCGAACGCGATGGCGCATGCGGCCGTCTTTGGGGCCTTGTCACTTGACTTAGCCCTGGGACTTCTCCCTCTGCGCGGAGCAGGAGAGTTGGCCCTGGGTGACCCTGGCTTTGGAGCTGCCGGGGCTGCTTCGGACTTGGGTGCGGGAGCTGACGGCTTCTCTATGTCCTTATGTTGGAACCGACATTTGTCACCCTTGTTGCAGTTGCCTTCTTTCCAGAACTTGCATGTCACGTTGATTTTCTTCTTCTGTTTGTCGCCTTTGGGGGACAATGATCTTTTCTTGTGAAGGAAAGGGCAGTTATTGCCTCGCTTGCAAGTTCCTTTGAGGAAATCGTAGCATACTCCCTTTGGGCTAGGTGTCCTAGGCTTACTGGGAGACTGGGATCTACCTTTGCTGGGTGATCTTGGCCTTGGGCTCTGTGATCTGCCACGGCCTCCTCTTGAAGAGGGGCTGGAAGTTCGGCCAGGAGACTTTGAGGCAGGGGCACCGTACTTATCTCCGTGAGATCTTGCGATGCGGTCACGGTTCTTGCGTTTGCGCTCTCGGGTCAAAAGATCCTTAAGTGACTTCACAAGAAACCTGTACGTGTGCTGATCCGTGCCCTCTGCTGCCCTGTCGTAAATCTCAAGATCGTACTTTAGCCTCTTGGACTGCCTGAGTTCACGAAGGAAAATGTCTCTTAGGGTCGTTTCGTCCGGTGTGTGGCTAAGTCCAGACATGACAGATTCCCAGTTGCTAATGAACACTGAAAGGTCGTCATTGATTAACCTTACTTTCAGCAGGTCCTCCACGGAGTACAGTGAGCCAACCTCCTCGTTCGTCTTGAAGTACTGATCAAAGAGGTAGAGCACCTGTCGTCCTCGTACCGCCCTGAATTTCGCCGCTTCTGTCTCCTTAAAAATGAGGATTTCTCGGGAGAGTTCTCCCCTAGCGACTTTGGTGAGTGCAGCAAGAAGTTTCGTGTCAAGGGTGAGGAATTTCTCAGGGTCTCGAAGGGATTCCTGCGATGCGTCTTTGTCGTAGGCCTTCATCACCCATTTAAACGCCTCATCAGGAGAATCTGATGCTGCCCTGACCGCTTCCCTAGCTGCCGTTTTCCATGAACGATACGACTCTGGACTTGGGAATTCCGGGAGGCTGATGGACTCTGCTTCTTTCACTTTGGGTTTGTCAGCATCGACTTTGCTCTCACCCCTTATGTTTCTTAGGCTTTGAAGAATTGCCATTTGGGTCTCTAGGAGACCTGTGTTGAAAGCGTCCGTCCCTGGCGTGCCGGAATCGGCCGCTGGAGGGGCCGCTGTTCCTGGCGCTGCCTGGGAAGGTCCTGCCTTGGGGATTGAAGATGCTGTTGCAGACGGAATGGACTGAGCATTCAAACCTCCTGGATTCATTGACTCGAACAGACATCTGGCACCTGGGGGATTACGTTCGGCATTGAGAACATGGGCGCTTGAGGAGCTTTGGGGACAACAGAGGGACCTGCAGGGGTGCTTGGAGCAGGCACTGGCTGACTCTTTGGAGTAGCTGGGTTGTACTGATCCAAGACCTTCTCTAGTGCAGTTTCCGCAGAATCCAACCTGTCCTGAAGCTCTTCGTTCTGTTCCCTACATACAGCAAGGGACGCCTCATACTCTTCTTTCTGCCTGTTCCTAAACAACTCAAAGTGTGCTTGGAACTGTTCAACCATGACTTCCTGGGAATTCTCGACGTGCCGTCTCGCCTGTTCTTCGAGGTTCTGTGCAAAGCGTGATTCCGCCAGATGTTGATCCAATGCGTCTGTGATTCGGCTTTGTTGAAGTTCCGCTAGCTCTTGACGCAACCTTTGATCTTCGTCATAGGAATGCGCCTGACTTAAAGTCATTTCCGACAACAGGAGCCTTTCGCGATTTGCCGCCTTGAACTCGCTTTGTGCCAAGGCTGCTTGCAGTTCTGCCACCACTTCAAGGTGGTTTCGTTCTGCTCTGTGCTCCAAGTCAGCTGTGTGAATTGCGGATGCTTCTTGATAGGTCAGCATGTGTTGCCTGTGTCTTGCTTCTGCCTGAGCCTCTAGTTCTCCGACTTCCAGTCTGATCTGGTTAACGTGTACTTCAACACTATACTGTGGTGCGAAGACGTTGAATTGTTGGACTGAGGCTGGTGCCGGGAAAACTAAGCCGGGGGCGCCGCTCCCTGTATGGCCACCCGTGACCGGGGGCTGTAAAGGGTTCACGGTGCTTGTAACTGTATCCATACTTGCAGGAATAAGTTCCGGTTCGCTCATGCGCTGATTGATTGTATTGTAACCAACCAGTTGTGACCAGGCCGTAGGCTATACGGCTGATAACCTATAGTTGTTGTAAACCACTGCACACACGCACTGTTGTATATACCCGTCCAAGTGTTAACAAGCAGCGCAATACCATTAGGCAGCTACGCACTTTTCCTGTTAGAGCACTTGTGCCACAATGCCGTACACACAACATGATACTTCACACGTGCACAAATTACAATGATCTTTATCCCTGGCTGCTCTGCCGAATGTCTATCCGATGGCCACCCAACCTCCTGCAGTTCGCACGATTGGAGGCGGCTGCAGGGCTGCAACAGGAGAAGCTCTTTTCTTTGGCTGGCAAGGTGGCAATAAAGCTGATTCATTGTCTTCGCATCCCGCAGATCTGGGCTGGGAAGGGCTGAGTCCGAAGTGCAAGCCCTATTTGTGCGTTTATCGCGGTTGCGTACATGTGCTGTATGTGCGGAATGTAAATAGTAAAGGGTAAATCCTGGTCTTCTTGCTACCACTGACGTGGCTACCACGACTGACCGTGATGTTGCTGCAACTACTTCCACTGCTATCGCTACGGTAGTCGCTGTCGCTGGCAGGCTGGCAGACACTCTTGCTCCTGCCCTTGGCAGTGACAATGGCGAAGACAGCCGTGATGACAGCAGCAATTCGTGGTAGCAGTGGTGGTGGTGGCGGCGCAGAAAACACGGAACAACACATACTTTATCACGAAGCCAAGAACCCACAAACGATGTATTCTCGCTGTTGAGATCATTGGGCCAGGGATCTCAAACAAGATGGGCTGAAAAAAACAAAACCGGCAGGTGGGTTCTGGCCCCCGCCGAGCCCTGAACGGTGACTCGTTTTGCTGTGATTCATCTCCCATAGAGACCTCAAGGTATAATATAGGGGCCTTAATAATTAGAGTAGTTAGGGCTTTGGGACCCCATAGTAGAGGTTCTGTATCTTCGGCTGTGCTGGCTCCTCCCGTGGAAAACCTCAGCACTGCGAACTGCGATGATCCTCCGAATTTCTAAGTTCCCATTGGGATGGTGAGTTTGGGTACTCGGGGTCAGGGCTTTGGGGGTTTTATGAGCATGCTGGCGCCTGCTCAAACAGGTCTGGAGTTATTTCCAAGCCTTGAGGGTTTCGGGTTCCGAGCATATCAGGGGTTGGACTGTAGCCGATTCAGCTCGAACATCCTCAGTGGGAACCCTCCTGAAAATTCAGCGCACTCGTGCGGGCACGGCTTGGCAACTGCAGTGCGGAATGAGCCTAGGACCCTTACAGTACCCTTATAGCAACCCCTAAAGACCCCGGAAATGAGCCTGGGACCCTTACAGTACCCTAAACCCTAAACCCTCAAAGAAACCCCTAAGGACCTTTCTCTTTTGGAATCCTCTGGGAGCACCTACTTGGAGGTTCAGGGGTAGTTACAAGTGGGGTCACAAGAACTGCAGCTTTTCTTAAAACTCATATTCGGGGACCTAAAACCCTACTTATAACTACCCATGAACCCTAAACTCTATACCGTCTATACCCTTATAGAATCCCTAGAGATCCCTTTAAAGGGACCCTTTAAGGAGCCCTTATCACCACCCATAAACCTCCAAGCGGAGCTCTTTAAGGCCGTAATCCAAGAGGAGACTCCCAGTTCGGTCTGGTGCTCCTTCGGAAGGGTCACAAGGGTAAATATCTGAGTTTCCGAAAATCGGGGACCCTAATATTAGACCTTGAATAGTAGGATCCTGAGTATAAGGACCTCATAATGAGGTACCCCTCGTTTTTGGAAACTCCCATATGGGTATAAATATAAGCTCTCACTATTTGATGTCATATTAACATGGATAGACTAGAAAATATTCATCTTTGATATGGGAGTTTCTGAGAATAGGGGACCCTAAGATAGTACGCTAAATAGTAGGATCGTTATTATTCTAAGGATCCCAAAACAAGGTACCCCTAATTTTCGGAGACTCCCATGCTAGTATCGAGGTTCGGTCGAAGGATGGCCTCCGGAGCTTCCATCATTATATCCACATGGAGACGACTGCAAGCACCCGTAGAGCAATGACATCAGTAGAGATGGTTTGAGTAGTATAACAAGACTCACAGTGAAGCCGACAATACGGATCATCGTAGGCTTTATATGCAGCTCTTTAGGTAGTGTTTGCCCAGTTTCCGTAGGCCACTGCAGCTGCCAATCGCTACTGCACAGGGCTAGTGTACGGTCTTCGAAGGCTACCGCTTGTTGGACGGACCGAACTATCATTGACATTGAGCATGCCGTAAGCCCTGAACCCTAAGCCACTCCAAAAGTACTTAGCATCGATTTGTGATTTTCACCGCCGATGATTAGCTCCATTCCGGTCAATTTGACGATCTTGTATGGTGATTGCTTGACGCCTGTAGCCCCTGACCTGCAAGGACAGCTCCACCTAGAGACTCGAGGCTTTCAATTAGTGCTGCCCTGACGCTTGTTACACGCCAGTACATGCATGAGGGCTTCACGGCTACAAGCTTGTTTTTATACTCTCCCCCCCCCCCCCCCCCCCCCCCCATTCTCGGGCTTGATTTGGGCGGCCCGTCGTCCGCGGCGCACGCAAAGACTCCGAAAATCTCAGAAGCAATCGTGAGCCTGCCGGGCTTTCGCGGGCTCACGGATGAGGCGGGGGGTAGGCTTAGGGCTTGGTCCTTGCAGCGTGTTTCTTTGCAACATCGTCACTGCTGACAATGAACGGTAATTGCAGATTCTAGGTTCAGTCAACAGGAAACCTTCGCATCGCGGGCACACCGCTAAAACCACAAGAATCAAGTGGCAATTCCATTCCTAAACCCCCCCCGCACCCTGACTCCTAAACCCTACCTTAACCTACCACAACCTACTTTTTTGTAGGGTCCCTATAGATTCCATATTAGGGGTTATAATGAGAACCTTACCTCACACGAATGGCTAGCCTAACCAGTGGTTTTGGGGTTCCCTTGGCTCTTTAGCTCCCTATCCGATAAGGATTATCATCATCCCTGGCTCCTTAGCTCCTCCAATGTCAAAGGTTAGTAGCTGCTGCCACGACACGAATCGGCTAGTTACAGCGAGTGCTTTCCGGAATGCGATTTCAGCCTGTCCCCTCAAAGGGCGCACGTTGGACGATACTTAGACTAGAGAACCAGAAAGAATTATAGTATTGCTGATTTCTCCGACCCCAGGACTTAGCTTTGGTTAGTAGGGAATGGAGGAATGGGATACAAGTATCTATAACTACTATTACTACCATTCTTCCATTCCCTACTAACCAAAGGTAAGAGGATTCAAATCCAAGACCTGTCAACTCCGCACACCGAACCCGGCTCCCGCGGCTCGCCTCTCGCGTGCCAATTACACCTGGGCGCTGCCTCAAGCATCGGGTGTCGGACTCGGACTCTGGGCGTAGTATTGGGTCGGAACATAGTTCCTCCCTTAATGTCCCTTTGTAAGTGTAGTTTGATATACCCCAAGCCTATTTAAATCATTGAGGCCTCAACCCAAAAGGGCAGCTGGGACCGAACAAGTCAGCTTCCGTTTGCATTTTCCATAGATGCCAACGGTGATAATCAACAAAGCAGCGAGCCGAAGCCGGAGAAAAGGAGCAGGATTTCATACGAGCGCTGGAAGTTGAAAGCCAATGTGGAAGACAGAAAGTACCCCTAGGCTTTGATATATGGTCCACGCCCATGGGCGGATTATGGCTACCGTGCTGGCTGAGTGGAATCAGTGTCTATCAGTACATTTCTTGCCATGCATCGAACTGCTTACATCTAGAATTCAAGTTTTGCTCGCAGGATTTTGGATTGCTGGTTGCTGCACCCTATGTCTATGTCTAGACCCAAGAGTAACCCAGGCATAAAAAGGATGCCCTTTTTGGTTTAAAGGGGCTTATAAGGGAACCTGAACCCCAAAAAAGGGAATAAGGGCCTACTCTGGGTCCTAGATGTTGGGTTCTCCCACCAATGCTGCGGCCCTTTGGCCTGGGCTGAGGGCTTCGCGCGGCGAGTTTTGGCGAAGCTGCCATGCGGCCCGCGCCTGCTGAGGCGTAAGCGCCTTCTCCTGGCATTCGGGGGAAGAAAAGAAAGAGAAGATCAGGGTTGGGGTTTAGGGTTTAGGGTAGGGCTACATTCGCAGTAGGAACCTGACTAAGACACCTTGGGCCTTTATCAGGGTTCCTTATATGAACCCTACTATTTTGGGATTACAAGCCCAGGGTTTCTTGATCAGGTTCCTACATTAGCAAGCAAGAAGTCTCAAGCCTGCTGCAGCATTGTCTTGCAATGTTCCTTGTTCTTCTCATGACAGCAAGAGCTTCGGCTTTTTGATGGGTACGAAGTTCAGCGAGCAGGAGACCTGATGATTCGTATTTCACGGGTACATGTTCCTATCATATCACTACTACTGCATGGTTACTATCATATCGCTATATGGATGCAATACTGTCATTCGACTATATGGCTGCTATCCTAGTACTACAAGATAAACAAGATAACTGTATTCTTTACCTGAAGAAGCCATCTCGGGGCCGAGGGCTGGATGGCTGGATTGGAGCCTGAGATTGCCAATTGATAGATCTGAATAGAGCTGCAGCAAGACTAAACATAAGAATAGACTAGTAAGAAAAACAGCAAGAGCAAGAGCAAGCATACTAAAGAACAAGAAGCTTCTGATTCTAATTCCACTCCTGATGGCTGCGGGCTTATGCAGGAAATGTGGCCACTTAAACTATAACTATGACCACCCCTCAGCCACACACTTTCTGTGCACGAAGACTTGGATGAAACATGTAAAGGAGACCCAATACCCAAAGCGTAGAATCAAAAAACCGCCTCGTAGCAGGGTGAACCTTCCAACAGCATCCCAAACCCCAAAACTTGTGTCTCAAACCGCGGCTGGGATCCCGACGTCACCCGCATTTGCCATGTCAATTTCGTCCGTCTCTGCAGGGGTTTGCGCCGTGGCTGCCGCCTCCTCCTGAATTTCCAGCGCTTGGGGGTGATCAAGGTTGGGTTTGGGGTTTAGGGTTTGCAGCTACGGGTTCCGGATTTTGCATATTAAGAGTGGGTGTTTGGGTATGCGGCTGTCTCTACCAAACTTGCACGAAGTCGTACTGAATTTCACAATCCACAATCCTTAGCCGGAAGGTGGCCATCATGTGAGCGTGGAAATCTCCATCTACTTTTTCAACCGAAACAAGAAGCCTCCTGACCCAAATCCGGTAACATCCGCAGGAAGCAGTGCACCCGAATCTGTATGACCACCCGTGTCAACCATGATGAAGCGCTACAAAGCGCTATGCAAATGGTGCAAACCCCTATGAATTCCGTAGAAAGGCCCTTCTCAACATGGTCTACATCCTTCTGAACCCCCTAGAAAGGCCCTTCTCAACATGGTGTAGGTAGATCCCCCTGAACCCCCTTGAAAAGCCCTTCCTCCTGGACTTCTCCCGTCTCCTGAGCCTCCGGGAGCGTCTGTCGCGACTGCTGCTTCGGTCCCTGTGGCTCTTCAACCTCTGCGTTCAGAAGAATCGGGCTTAGGGTTCAGGGGGTTCGGAGTTTAGGGCTCAGGATTCAGGCTTTAAACCCTAAACCCCTAAAGCAACACCTGAACCGAATGAACCCCTGAACCCTTCTGGGCTTACCATAGAGCATGACATGATCCAAACCCTACAAAACCCGAATTTAGGGGCCTTAATCATTAGACTTGGGGGGGTTTGGGATACACCGTACTAAAGTTAGAATACGGACACCCCCCAAAAGTATTCGCAATTGCTTAGTCCCCCCTCCCAGTCTTAGAGAATACCGCTTGAAAATACCTGGTGGAATGTCTGAGACAAATCCTAAACCCTAAACCCCAAACCTTACTTGGAGGTTCATGGGTCGTTTTAAGTAGGTTATCAGTCCCTTAATATGAGTCATAAGTATAGTTAGCCTACTTATAACCCACTTATAACTACCCATGAACCTCCAACTAGACCCTAAACCCTATACCCTTATCGAATCCCTATAGATCCCTTTAAAGGGGCCCTTTAAGGAACCCTTATAACTACCCATGAGCCTCCAAGTAGTTACTGGTGCAATCTCCGAGCTCTCCCGAATTCCTGGCCTCGGGAGAGTCCTTCGCCGGTTCGAAGGACCTCACCTGGGCAGCTCGTTTCGAGGAGTCATGGGCTCTTGTGTCTATTAGTGTTTAGGGTAGAGGTCTTAGGGGTTGAGGGTTTAGGGCTCTTGTGGCTTTTAGGCTTTAGGATAGGGGTGGTTGTCAAAATTATGGTCCCCTTCTAGGTCCTTAATATAATGCGGCACCTAATATTTAGGCTACCCAAAAAGGGGGCCATGATTTTGACAATTGCCCATAGAGTTCCTAGGGTTCGAGGGTTTAGGGCTCTCTTGTGGCTTTTCAGATTTATGGTATGAGTCTTAGAGCAAATCCCAGAAAGAGTTGGAACCTGGGTTTAAGAGGATTCCTTGTGACATACCTTGAGGGCATGAGGATAAGAATGTTCCAACTTTCTGGCTTCTGCTAAAGGGGCCTTGATGGTATATTTATAATAGGAGGCCCAAAGAAATAATGTTGGTTTAAGCTATGTGTGATTCAGGTCTTTTGGGCATAGGGTTTAGATTTCAGCTTCGGGTTTATCGCGGTGGAGGATTTGGGTTTAAGGTTTCTGTGCTTTATAGGGGGATTTGGGTTTGGGGCTTCTGTGCTTTAGAATTTGGGGTATAGGGTTTGTGCAAAGCCTTGAGCCCTAACACTCCTAAACCCCAAACCCCAACATTTAAACCCTACTTGGAGGTTCAGGGGTAGTTATAAGTGGAGTTTAAGTGGGGTTACAAGTCCACTAATTAGGGTTATCAGCACAGTTACCCTAGTTATAACCCGACTTATAACTATCTATGAACCTCCAAGTAAGCCTCAAGAGGCCTCCGCAGCACCCGTAAAGGATTCCAGGGACTGGACCTGCCCCAAAGCGGATTTTTCTCTCAATGTGAAGGCTCAGGGGTTCAGCTGTCGGGGGGTCCTTTTTTTCGCGATTTTGCTTCAGGTTCCAGGGCTGGGATGTGGGGTCTCGGGCTTTTGGGTTTGTGTTTCAGGATTTAGGATCCAAGACCCTTCTTAGATTCTCGTACTTGTACTAAGCAGATTTAGGAATTTGGGACTTAAGAATGACGGTTGAGGCCCCGTTTTTGTGGCTTGAGGAGGTTTAGGTCTTGTTTGGGGGTTTAGGTGTCCCGAGCCGGCCATCCACTCTCCTATGAGGTATAAGAGTGCAAGGATAGATAGACCACACCCGAAACCTTCCCATGATGGGCATACGATTTAAGGCTCAGGGCACAATCATACTGCCAATATGGCTGAGAACCAGAGGAGCCCGAATGCCTGGATTCACATAAGACTGAATCTCAACCCAAAAGCCGCCACATGAAGAACACGGAAGCGAGAAATGAAGAAGTCTGAATCAAATCGGATCAGCCTGCAACACCCTAACATTTCAGGACCATGGGGCCCTTATCTGGACCATAAATCGCAGGATCGTTGCCTAAGCCGTAATGACTGTAAATAAGATACTCGCAGTCTTCAGGAGCCCGATAGAATCCCATAAGACGCTCAGAAATTGAACACAACCCAGTGGAAAAAAGTGGAAATATTCCTCATTATAGGTGGCTAAGGAACCCTACGCTAGTTGTTGCGCATTGTCGTATCCTGAGAAGTTGGGACATAACGTGGATCCAACTGTCACAAGCTAGGCCTTGTCGCGAAGCTTCTGCAGGTCACTGTCGTGACTGATCACCTGCCCAGCTTCTTTCAACAGCAATATACTCTGCATCTTAGACACGTAGTGCTCATAATGACCTCATTAGGCTGTCAACTACGTTGAGGGCTAGACTGGTGGCACAGATAGTTCGACAGTTGACGATGGTAGTTCAGACGGGTACAATCAACTCCTTCTCCAATGTTCGTCTTTGTTGAGCTTTCTTCTGGAGTGTGAGGTGCGTTGATTACATATGTGCGTTGTAAGGTCTCAGGACAGGGTCTGGAAGCTATCATAGTTACAGCTGTAAACTTGGGTATATAACCCCAGCTAATTGCACAAACTACTTCTTCTGAACCGCACGAAAAGGTAACAATGGGCGAGACTGATTCTGCCTTCCCTCTGAAGGTGGCCAAGAAAAATATTGGCTCATAGCTGCCGCAATGTCTCTTCAGAGTGCAGAACGACTATCGTTTTCACAAATTTGTTGGCCTTAACCATCAGCATCGCAGCATCTTTGATGCTGTTGCCACCTTCATCATCAACACTACTACCATCATCATCGCCATCATCGTCATCAGCATCATTCTCGGCATCGCCAGCAGCAACAATAGCAAGCTAATCAGCACCGGGCGAGATCAGACCAAGTGCTCACGTAGCTTCTGTAGCTATTGTCTCCGATGCTTGCGCGCTCACAAGTCTATTTGCAACTGAACCATAGTAGGAGTGCTCAAGCCGAAGCTTTCCAAGGCAATCCAACCAAGACCCCAAACCCGAAAACCAGCCCATGGAGGTTCGGGGATCTTCCAGTGCATGCTTACGATTCTGACACGCCAAAAAGGATGACGAACTCAACTTAGAGGTTCAGGGGTAGTTATAAGTCTTGTTATAACTAGGGTAACTATACTTATAGTCCTAATTAGGGGGCTTATAGCCCCACTTATGACTACCCCTGAACCTCCAAGTACGATTCTGACATGCCAAACAGAACCTCGAGGGCCCCTCACAGCCATCGTGATAGCGCTCGACCGGGACTTGATAGAAGGGACCATCAGGGGCCTTAATTTTTGCAATGATTAGAATGGGTTTTGGGGTATATTATACTAATTATGACGATAATAAGGAACCCCCAAAGAGTTATGGTAGTTGTTCAGGCTCGGGGCATTCTGAACACCACGCCTGCCCGATCTAAATCCCAAACCGTAGGCTCCGAAGAAGCCCAGCCGGCTTCACAAAGGAGCCATCCTAAATATGTGAACCAGCAAAAGTCCCCGGCTTCCAGCCCTCTCGACCCCTGAACACCTCGAAACCGTATTCAACCAAAGCACTACATAAGTCCTGAACCCTGAACCACTCGGCTTGAGGTTTTCACACGGGGAGCGCCTTGGGAGTGATGTCCTTGAGCTGAGTGACCAGGGCGCTGATGTGGGGAGCCAGAGACTCGGCAACCGGATGCATTTTTCTCTCTACTTATAAACACCCCAACCTTTTGAGGGCTCCTTAATTATTATGGTCTCTCTCTCTCTCTCTCTCTCTCTCTCTCTCTCTCTTTCTATATACAGATACATAGAACATTTTCTGAAGCCAGACTGTTTTTGAACCACAGGTTCTATGTTGGCAAGACTGTTGCTTGGGGTTCTTTCAGTAGTTCTTGCTCTCTGCTACTTGGAGTGTGGGCAACCAGGTGAAGTGCCAGGGATGATGGTCGATTTGATAAACACATAAGCCCAAACGCCTAAATCCTGAACCCGAAAACAGTTGTTGTTGTAATTAACACGGTTGTTTTTGGTTGAATTCGGAGGGCTCCTTGGACCGTGGACTTTGTCCGTTCATGGCCAGACGAGAAGAGGAGAATACTTCATTCGACTCCCGTAACATCCGTGGAATCAAAAAAGAACCCCAACTCAGACTGTCTTACCAATGCCACCTACGCCTTGAGCTGTAAGAATAAGCGGCCACATTACCTTGCGGTTCTACTCTAGCTAGTACGTCGCGCGAAGTCGCGAAGCTGGGGATTTCGAGGATGTAGGGTTGTAGCCTTTTTTCAAACATACAGTTTGGGGTTCAGGCCTTTCGGCTTTCGGGCTCCAGGTTGCGGGCTTTAAGGTTTGGCCGAATGTCTGGGGGCTTCGAGGTTTCTATGGCTTGAGGTGGGGTGTTTCGGGGGGAGAGTTTATCAAGGTCGGTCGGGGTCGTGGCTGAGATGATACTCGTGCAAGTGGAACTCGGAGGGACCCTACTCGTTGCACCCTGCAAAGTCCCTCGCCTTCACAACAATCCTCATCCCCCAAACCAGAACCCCACTAAACCCCAAAGCCTAAACGCTAAGGCCCTAAACCCTAAACCCCAACGCCCCTAAACCCCTCAAAGACCTCCGACCGAATCTTGCAGGGCCAAGGATGCAGCTTGCTCACCCCTCAGGGCCTGCGGCAGCTCATATATAATATGATGTTGTATAATATGAAATAATATATAATATAATATGTGTATACATATATATATATATATATATATATATATATACACATATGTAGAGGGAGAGAGTACGTGCATGTATTCACTTGTGTGTATATACTCATGCATATACATCGACATGTATTGCGTTCGTTGTCTATGTACGCAGCCGCACAAGCTGTTGAGGGCTGTTGAAATTGCGAGCCCCATGGAAATCAAGACCACGCTACTTGCACTAGAGTCCGATCACTAGTACTCGTGATGAGGTACTGGTAGCCTCAACCCTAAACCCCCACAGCCCCAGCCTAACACCCTGAACCCTAAGCGTACTGAACGAAAAAGTGCACTTGTGGAAGCACCACTACCATCTACTACTCGCAGCAGGCCACCGCGAATAGTAGAACTGGTGCCTGTGTCAAATGCAACTGATGAATCTTTTTGGGCTCTGATGCGAATGATAGCTGAAGTCGACATGGCACACCTTCAACCTCAAATGCAGCTGCGCAGCTCTGAGTTGCCTTCCGAATTTCAATCTTCCTAGGCCGTCATAAACCCCCTTATACTACACCCCAGGTGTCTGAAACCCAAGCGCAGAAGGCCTCCGGGATGTCGGTGACGCAAGATCTCCGCCGCAGAAAGGAACCCAATAGAGGGAGAGAGAGAGAGAGAGCCAAGAGTTCAGGGTTTCCAACTGGGGGCTTGAAAAACCCCGAGTCAAAACTCGAAAGCCCAAAATCGGTACTGGTGGCCTCGAGCTGCTCCTGCACCGAATTGAGCCTCTGTGGCATTGGTTCAGGGCTGCAAGTGCTGCTTCGGAGGGTTGGCGGGGTCAGGCACTATCAACCCCAAAATCCCCTGAACTCCCAAAACCTACGCTTAAACCCTAAACCCTAAAACACCCAGCCCTGAAGGGCAGATCTGTGTCACTGCTTTACAGTCTTAGTGTTTTGCAGGGTCTAAGAAGGTCTGAGCCTGCACCCCCTTCAATACCCCGGCCACTGCTCTTGGGTCAGGCTTCTATGTATATGTATATATGTAATTACTGAGTAATTAGTGGTATATATATATATATATAGAGCAACAATGAAAACCTACCTATCTACCTACCTACCTAACACATATGAAAGCCAGGGAACTGCTCTTCGAGCTTGTCGAGTCGGCCTTGCCAAACTCGAGATTGACCCGCCTGGGCGTCTCCAAAGGGTTTGCAGTTTATCGCTTCAGCGTTTTGCGGCTTCGGGCGTGTAGGGCCAAGGGAGAGTTCTAGGGGTTTCGGGTGCTGGGTTTTGGGGGGTTTATGGTGTAGGGTTTCCTGACGCTTGGGATGCGGGTGGAAGGCGTAAGGCACGTGTAGGGCTGCAGGATTTGGGGTCCGTGGTTCAGCTTTTCTTGTTTTGATGGAAGGTACCATGGAATTCAGTTGAATCCTATCAATCCGCAACCCATCTTTCTGCAGCTTCCCTCCGGTGATGCATCGCCAACATTCAATGCTGAGATCCTGGAAACATTGACAGCATCGATAATGGTAACGATATCACTCACAGTCATGGTTTCACTGCGCATGAGACGTCCCTAAACCCCGCTGTATACGCCCTGGATACAGCCAGGGCCCTGCATCCTAAACCCTGAAACCCCGGAATCCTCATTCGCTTTCGGCATCCTTCTCGTGCCCTCCTATTGCCCATTCGCCTCAGCAGGCTCAGCTGCGGCGAGCATCCTGCAGCAACGGAGCAGACGGGACGAAACAACAGCCCTAAACTTGATGGTGCAGGGTTTACGGTTGCGTGGACCGTTGCTCCAATCCATTTTCAATTTATAGGCTTTAAAGCTGATGTAGGTGCTTCGGGGTTCATTTTAGGGTACTGTGCCGTGCGGTGTTTCATGGCTTCGGGGCTTGAAGGTTTGATGGAGAGGCATATTCCCTTGAAGTGATTCAACCCCTACATAACCACTGTAAAGTTTTCGCGTGAAACTAGGGCCTTTACTTTCGAGGGGCCCGGCAAGCAAGACACGAGGCCGCTCGCCTGACATACATGTCCCTCCGTTCAGGTCAGGCATTTAGATTAGAAGAACTTGTCAGGATTTCGCGTGCACTGTAAGCCTTTGATCACGAGCCCTGACGATTCAGCACTCGAAAATACTACACCCTGGGACTTCAAACCCTAAAAACCCTTCTGCAAACCCCCAACGCAAAAGCTTCAACCACTGAGCACCTATGCCCTAAATCCAAAACCTTACCACACACGAAGGCTGCTCTGCTGTAATCCTTCTTGGCCTAGGGTTTAGGGTGCATCCTCCAAATCGTGAAACTTACAGCCAACAGCCAAAAGAACATTCGGGCTGAGACTGGGCTGTTGTGGAGTCTTCGTAGGACCTTTCCGACCCCGCTCCGCGTATCCTCTGTTGTGCCAGCCCTGCAAACGCTTCTTCCCACATTTCAGAACTCCAGAACAAACCCACCAACCTGAATCCCACGAGCCCGTTAAACCCCAAGCACCAAACACTCTAAGTTACGACAAGTAGAAGAGTTTGTGAGTATATCGTATTTTTGTATAGGATTTATGATCAGGAACCCTCCGGGCCTAAGGATTACGAATTCCGATAGCAATACAATCAATACCAAATAATCTAGTAGACTGCACAATACTACATATTCCAATACAATTCCTGCAAAATGCTATATGAGTGAATAATGCCACATACTACTATGTACTGCTTTATGCTGCTATATACTACTACATACTTTTATGGGTGGTTGTTAAAATTAGGATCCCTTTTGGGTCCTTACTGTAGTACGGCACCTAATACTTAGGGTACCCAACAAGGGACCATAATTTTGACAACTACCCATATATGGTCACGCGCTCCGCAGCCCCCCCCCCCCTCCCCCCCCCAAAGGTCAAGGGTCGGGATATAGGGTGGGCCCCCCCCCTCCCCTGTGGTTCCTCTTCCCCCTGTGGGTGGTTGTGGGGTTTTGGGGTTTACGCTTTAGCTTAAGCTTTTGAGTTTTGGGTTTACGGCTACAAAGTATAAGGCTTCGAGTCGACAAGGGCTTAGGGAGGATTTGCGGTGTATGCTCTGCTTTAGGCTGAGAGCCTGCAGTTAGGTGGGGTTTAGGGTTGGGTGTAGCGTTTTAAGTACAAGTTAAGGTTGCTCAAAACCGGGCACGCGCTGCGTCATAGGGTTTACGGCTTGCTTGCGAAGGGCTTGCGCGTGAGCCCTGGCCGCCAGCACCACCCCACCATCCAGAGGCAGCTCCAACGGCCCCAACCCCTTTCCGCACACGCCCCAGACCATACCATTGGGGGGGGGGGCTGGGAACGCCAGACGCCTGACCCTATATGGGAGTTTCCGAAAATTAGGGGTACCTTATTTGGGTGTCCTAATAATAAGGATCCTACTATTTGGGGTGCTATATTAGGGTCCCCTATTTTCGGAAACTCCCATACTACACTGTAGATAAACCAATTCACTCAAAGGCTTTTGCACGAAAGGAAGACGCCGCCTGGGACTGGGAAGTCGGCCCAGCTGGTATTGCTGATTTTGCTCTTGCCTTGGGCAGGTTGGGATTCTTTGAAGCCCTTTACGGTATCTTATGGTCTTTTTGATGGCAAGATAGGTCCTTGGAGACACTTTCATGTACTATAAAGTATTACCTTACATTACAGTATCTTACAGTCTCTTTGGTAGTAAGATACAATGAGGCACTACGCTACTACAGTAGAGGGATGGATGAGGGCTGCAGGATGTCGGACTTAGGTTTCGGGTTTCGGCATGTAAGCGGGGCTTGGGCTTTGAGAGCTTGAGCCAAACCCTAAGCCTGAGCGATTCTCGTCTTGTTGAGGACTGGGGCTAGGGGTTGTCGAAACTCTAGTGACGGTTTTTGAAGCATGGAACTATGAGGCTGAAACAGAAGCCTCAATAACTGACAATACTATTCTTGAGGATTCCTTCTGAAAATGGACCTATGCTATACTCTACCTCCAAATCCCCTTCTACCTGTTAAGGCCGCTAGTTTTTAACCGCTAAGGCCCCAATTTGTCACATGCCATTTGGTACTTCCCATGGGCCATTGAGCTTTTCTTTGCTGTTCGTGCTTTCTGCTTTGGGTTTAAGTTTTCGGAGTAACTTTCTGTTTGAGACTGCATGCAGTGCAGGGCTCCGCTTGGAGGGCTGCGTCTGCTCCAAAGGAATAATGGTATGCGTTAGCACCCCTAAATTTTGTGATGCTTCGGTTTAAATCGTCAGGCCATGGCATCGGATTGAGGCCGTAACTTCGAAGCTCACACCAGAATAGCACCGGGGACCACGCATAAAGAACATGATGTAGAGTCCGTAGTCCCATGGACAAGAATGACAATACCAATGACATTATCTACATGACACCAGCAAGATCCCATGGTCAAAAAGTATGATTCAGCGATAGTCATAGTAAGAAGAACCAGCACAACGATCGATAATGCAGGCCTGGACCCAATCAGAAAGCCCTGCAAACTCGAATTGCAAAGTCGAAAAACACCCCAGGTAAAACTTACATGAACATCTACTGTAGGGGCCTTAATGGTTAGAATTTGGCATGGGCGGTTCCTTGCTCTGTTTATAGTATACTGTCCCGCAAGACCCGGTTCTAATGATCAAGGCTCTACATCAGAAGCTGCCCCCACCCTGTAATAGTGGTATAATAGGAATCTAATAGGGCCCTAATATAATCCTTATCGTCACTATTACAGGGTGGGGGCAGCTTCTAAGTCCCTACATCTACGGAACCTTCTCCGGGCCTCTCAAGTCCTTGCTGAAGGATTTGGAGCTGCTCCTGAGCCTGGACCCCAGACTCTTCCATGTCCTGGCGTGGGGGCTTTAAGATTTGCAGTTTCGGGCTTTGGACCAAGTCCCCAGAACTTACGACTTTATTTATAGGGTTTGGGGTTTCAGGGTCGAGATTTGCGTTTTGGGGCTTTGGAACAAGTCCCCTCATTTTGGGCTTCGCGCTTTAGCCCCACAGCCCCCCAAAAAGCCCGAACTATCAGCACCTTCCACCCTAACCGACGCACTGAAACCACGAAGAAGAGCCAGCTCAAAGTTTGAGGTTCGGGCGTTGACAATAAGCATAACAGCCCCAAAATGCCTCCCCCTCGCCTGCCTGGATCCGGGACTGCAGGGCCTTCAGACGGCCTTCGAAATTCTCCTGAGTGGAGGAATTTTCGCAGGCTTTCGGGGTTCGGAGGTAGTGGGGCTTCGAAGTTTGGGAAGATAGGTTTCAGGCTTATTGATTACGGTTATGAGGGGTTTGGATTTCGGCTCGGGGCTGTTAACGTTCAAGGCGTAAAGGCTGTAGGGCTTTGGGGGTTGGGGCTGCGGGTTTTATAGAATTGCACGTAACGGCTTTGACCCGCGGACCAATTACTTGAGACTCTCGAGGAGCTGTGAACAATATCGCTGCTGTCAGGCGCTAGATCTGAACCTAACTTTGGCTCAAGTCCAAGGGACAGCAAGCACAGTTCTAAGCGCCTTACACTGAATCTCATGTGCTTGGATTCGCTTGCACTTGCCGATTTGGGGAACCGTTCAAGTTTTAAAGGGGCGGTGTTATGGGTTCATGGTGCAAAGGCAAGCTCCGAGCAAAAACCCTGCCCCAGACCTTTGGCGGAATACAAACTGTTGTAGTTCAGGTGGTGATTTACGACATATCTGAAACTTCAGCATTTTGTACATGCATGAGACATGCTAGAGGGCTCGTTGCAAGGTTTTCGGCTTTCTCCAGTGGCGCTGGAAACAGATGACCTTGAACCCTGCCGCAATCCCAATCTTGCACCCCCAAATCTTGTATTTGTCGTCCGAAGTCGTCCTTTCTGGATATCGCATGTTCTCCTTTTCTCAAAAGCCAGATACATCGACACCTGTGGAACTCGAGCCCACGCGGGGAGACCCCTCGGCCTAACCCTCAACACAGGCGGCCGCGTCACTCTTTCCACCCTATCCACGAGGGCGCGGAATTGCTCGTCCTTGGTGTCCTGGAGCTCTTCTGTGTTTCCAAACCAAAAAGCCCCTAAACCTAGAAACCCACAAAGTCCACTTGGGTGGCAAGGGTTCTGGCAACGCCGTAGTGGGTTGAATGTCAAGAAGCCCAAATCAGAGGGTTGTAGGTTTGACTGTTGTGTTCACGGTTTCGGGGCGATTCTCGGGGCCGACTGGTTCAGGATTCGAGTGCTCAAAACAAAGCCAAACTTTACGGCAGGGCTTTTGCTCAGAGCTGTGGTGGAAGAAGAACAGAAGTACAGGAGCAGGGGATGCCATATGCACGTAAGCCTCAGACCTACTTAAAGGATGTCGAGAGTCAGCCAGAAGTACAGCGATTGGGCTCCACTCTCAAAGGCCTCCATAAACACCAAAGCCCTTTAGATTCCGACCCCTCGCGCCTGCATGGTTCGCATGGACCGGCTCTTCTCCTCTTGAACCTCCAAGCGGGAGCGGAAGTCGTTGCACTCCTGGCGGCCCGAGGACCCTGCCCTTCATCCAACATCCCTGAACCCTGGCCCTGGCCTGGCAAGGAACCTTTTAACCTGTACACTGTATACTCCCTCATTTGTTCCAAACACTCGGACGACCTGCGTGAGGACATCGAGCTTGTGCGATGTGGCCTCCCGCTGTCTTGAGGATTGTAAGGGATAGTCGGTTGCACAGCGGCTTCAAAAGCAGGTCAAACGAGATATACAACGCCAAAGGGTAGAGCATGGGGCCATCAGGATTAGTGCTTTTGCTTTTCTTGGAAAGTTCAAGTGCCTCTAGGGCTCAGTGCTTCATTCCGCAAGTAAGGACAGAGGCCTTCGACTCGCCCAAACGGTGTTACAGATCCTGGACCTAAGCCCCGAATCCACGGCATCCTAAAGCCTCGGAAAAGCCCAAAGCCCATGCACCCGTAGCCTGAACCCTAAACCCTGGACTTGAATTTCATGTGCATGCAGTGGGCCTGCAACTATTATAGCACCCTGAAGCCCGAAAATCAAATCCTTACAATAACCCTAAACCACAAAGCCTGAGTCCCATGACCGACACTGCTTCAGTAACCCAAAAGACCCCAAGCCCTACCTGCAGCCTGAAAGACCTGCCTTCTTAGGCTTCCCTACTATATTTAGTTCCTTAACAAGGGAGGTCTTCTGGAGGTTGTCGAAAGTATGGTTCCTTTTTGGGGTCTCTAATATAGTACAGCACCTAATATCTAGGGTACCCAAAAAGGGACCATAATTTGGACAACCACCCAAATCCTGTATCCGAAGGTCTTCATAGGCCCCATACTTGTTCCTTTTTGGGATTACCTCTCGGCTACAGGTAGATCCTATATCCGATAGTACCCAAAAACCCTGTAAATTCTGCATCCGAAGGTCTTCATAGGCCCCATAATAGTTCCTTTTTGGAAACTCCTCCACTACCCCAAAAACCCCTGTAAATCCTACATCCGACAGGCCCTCTTCGGCCTGCAACAAGGACTCCGTGTCGTTGACGCGGAGCTCCAGGGCGGCGTGGGCGGCCCCGGTCTCGACCTACAGGGAGCCTTAAATGACTAGAATAGGGTTCCTTTAAGAAGGGTCTATAAGGGCTACGATAGGGGATCCACAATAAAGGTACTGTAGTATAATTAGGGGTCTTAATCATTACGTACTACAGGGGCCTGACCTTAACCCACCAGAACCTGCCTTTTTGTAGGGTCCCTATGAATTCCATATTAGGGTTTACCCACCAGAACCTACCTTTTTGGTAGGGTCCCTATAAATTGAATGTTAGGGCGGAAAAAAAGAACCTGCAAACATGTAGGGTTTGGTAGTTTAAGGCAATAATTAGAATAGGGTTCAACCCCCCCCCAAAACAGTATGCTATCAGGGATCCATAAGGGTGCCATAATGTAGGGGCCTTACTTAATCTAATAATTAGAACAGGGTTCCTTTAACGGGGTCTATAAGGGCTACTATAAGGGATCAAAAGGAGGGTTCTATGGTTTAGGTGCCTTAATAATTCAAAAAAGGTTTTCGGGTGCCATTCTACTGTAAATCTACTAAGGAACCCCCAGAATAGTATAGGCAAGTATCAAGGCCCCTATAACTTCTGGGAGGGAGGATTTCTGTGAGATTTTCGTGTGGGGGGGGGGGTTGATGCCTTGGGGGAATCAGTGTTTAGGGGATTTATGGGACTTATGGGGATTTCGGGGTTCATAGGTTTTTTAAGCGATCTGCAGGGATGTTTCGGATCTTCTGAAGCTTAGGGATTTATGGGGGGCTTTGGGATTTATAGGGATTCACAGGGCTGTATCGGGATTTATAAGGATGTCTAGGATTGCCAAAAAGATCCTCTAAACTCTGGGAAGTTAGCGATCAGGATTTAGGATGTAGCGGTGAGGTGCGAGCCTTTAAGGGTTAAGGGTGCCGTAGTCGTTTAGGAGTTGAAGTCTGGGGTTTAGCGCTTGAGGGATTCAGGTTGGGGCTCTACAGGTTGCGGCTTCAGGGTTTCGGATTGAGGGTTTTAAGGGTTCAGAGCTTTCAGCAGCCGAAAGGCTAAACCCCAAACCTTCAAGAAACCCTTATGCGTGGTTGTCAAAATTATGGTCCCTTCTTGGGTCCCTAAAATAGTCCGGCACCTAATATGTAGGGTCAAACTACCCTTATGAACCCTGCAACGCCCTACTAGTCATCGCCCTATAAACCCCGTTTCACAACCTTGCAAGTCGTCCCAAGCGGCTCCGCAGCTCTACGTAGAAGCCAAAAAGTTGGAAACTCGATAGCCTCAATCCCTAAGAGTAAAGTATAGGGAATCCCAGCACTATTTGTCCTTAATTCGGTTTCCAACTTTGTGGAGTTTGCTCTAGTTGTGGCAGCCATCAGCCCGAAACCCTAAACCCCTGATCCCTAATCCCAAACCGTAGCCATGAACCCTAACCCCCAAAGCCCTAAACCCCTTTTGAAGACCCCAGAAATACACACCCCCTTAGAACCATAATATAATATTATTCTGACTATTCTCTTGGGTTTTATATGAACAAAAGTAGAAACAATTCCTGAGGAGACTATAGAAAAGTCATCCCCTCCGGCACCCGAAACCCTAAACCCCTAAAGCCAACCCCCAAAGCTCTAAACCCTTTTGAAGACCCAAAAAAAGTCATCCCTCTCCGGCCTCCTTCGCTCGGAGCCTTTCCGCTTGGGCCCCGAAGGCTTCGTCATGCTGGGCATGTCGAAGCTGGTGGCTCTCCTGCTTGGAGGGTCAGGGCTGGCTAATCAGTGGGGTTCCTTTAAAGGGATCCATAGGGTTATTAAAAGGGTTATAGGGTTTAGGGATTAGGGTTTAGGGTAGTTATAAGTAGGGTTTTAACTAGGGTAACTATGCTTATAACTACCCTAATTTGGGGACTTATAACCCTACTTAAAACTACCCTTGAACCTCCAAGTAGGGTTTAGGGTTTAGAGAGCCTAAATAAGGACAGGATATGCTATAGGGGTCAGGGACTAGGTTATGGGGTTTAGGGTATAGGGCTTAGGGTTGAGGATAATCGGTTCGCATAAGGTTCCTGTAAAGGGTTCGTTTCCGGGTTTCTATCACGATCCCATCATAAGGGTGTAAGGATATACTATAGGGTATGCTTTGGAGAGTGCTACCTATTTAAGACGAAATGAACCCGGAAGGGCATACATGTGGCTCTCCCGTGAAAATTGTACAACAACATCGTAGTTTGCTATTATGAGTTGTCTATGAGGCTTTACCGTGGGGCTTGGATTTGCTAGAACCCTAAACCCAAAGCCCTAAAGATCACGCTGTAATAGAAAATCCTTGGATCGGGAGCGACTGCGGCGCCCTGCATTCCACCAGTTGTAATGCAAGCCTTCTTCAACACGGTGAAACCCGGAGCCCCTGAATTCGGAAACTCTTAAACCCGATATGAAACCCTGTAGCCAAGATCTCTAAACCCCACAAACCCCGAAATCTTTCCGCTATCCCTCCAAGCCCGAAACGCTAAACAGAAACCCTAAACCGTAATCCTCCAAACCCCGAAATGCGGGCTCCTCCAACTCTTCGAGGCGCGAGTGGAGCTGGACGATGCCGGTGCTTGCATCCTCGTCTTGCTATTTTTGGGTGGTGCTATTATTGTTACTATTATACTTGGCATTATATTTGCTATTTCAAGCATATTCAGAATCAAGGGCTGGGTTTAAGCATTTCAGATTTGGGGTAATGAGCTTGGCTATTTCCAATATATTCGGAATCATTGCTTGGATTTGGCTAGGCTCGGACTCTAAGCCCGTGGCACAGGGTTTACTTGGAGGTTCAGGGGTAGTTATAAGTAGGGTTATAAGTCCCCAAGCTGGGTTGTAAGTATAGCTACTCTACTTTTAACCCTACATACAACTGCCCAAGAACCTCCCAAGTACCTCCATCCCACCTTTTGGGGCGCCTGAAATCTTGAGCTCTACCTGAACACCTGGGACTGCCGAAAGGCAGCGACTGGTATAGGGGCCTTATTAATTAGGAATAAGGCTCCTTTAAAACGGGGCCTATATAGGGGCTACGAAAGGGGATCTACAAGGATACTGCAATGTGGGGGCCTTAACAATTAGAATAGGGTTTTGGGGCCCATTATACTATATCTATACTGAGGAACAGCCAAAATAGTATTCGTAATTATATGGGCCCCTATATTAGATTCTCCATGGGATCGGCACCTTCGTAAGTGGTGCCTCCTTGAGCAACGTGATGCCGAGTGAGGTTCGTTGAAGGATCTCTCGTCTCCACAATGCTTTTCAGGCAAGAAACTTCGAAATGATGGTGTAATATATTGTACTATTAGTAATACTAATATTAATGTTTATACTGCTAATATTATTATCAATACCAATATTCATCATATTGGTATTAACATTAGAACTCACTACTATTCTTCTTATTGTTAGAGTAAGTATTCTTATGGACACAACTTTATACCAGCCCAGAGCTCTCAAGAAGCCTCGAAGGCTCGATCGGGCGCAGAACGCTTGGGGTCTGGGGGCTTCTCAGGGCTGCAAGCCCACATTTGAGCTTCCGAAAGTTAGCGGTACCTTATTTGGGGGTTTCCGAAAATAGGGGACCCTAATATAGTACCCTAAATAGTAGGATCCTTATTATTAGGACCCCAGAATAAGGTACCCCTCATTTTCGGAAACTCCCATATTAGGGTCGCCTGGTTTCGGCCTCTAAACCCGATGACCGACCGACCGAATGGGACTTGATCATGTTGCAACGCCTCAAACCAGCTTTGAAAATGAGGTGTGCGAATTATCCAGGTTGCAGGGATACTATACTAAGCCTTGTACGGCTTACGATGCACGATCTTCGCTATATGGTATAGTCTGACAAAGCTTAGTGTACTATACTGTGCTCTACTCTCTTGTCCTGAACTGTGCTCTACTCGACTTTGCATTTAACCCGTAGAGCGGGGTCCTCTGCGTTGGCATGGTGCTCTTCCAGGGCACCCTCGATCCTTGTGCAATGGCTAAGTGCATAAGGAACTACTTCGCCGCAGCATTGAGAAATACCGAGAAGAGGGGAAGTACACATATAGATTGTCCTAGGTCATCAAGCATCGCCGGAGTGGTGTGAGTTAGTATGCGCTCTGGCACATCCATACTGGAACCACCAGGACTGCAAAAGCCCCCGACCGCTGGGCTCAACGCTTCAGCCCTTTTGCCTCACAACATGTCCATCCCACTTGTGTCCGAAACCCTGCTACGCTTCGTAAGTCCTGCACCTGAAACCTTGAATCCTAACCCAACATTACCCTAGACCTGCAACCCTAAGCCCAACATAACTCTAGACCCTACCTCTGAATCAAGAAGCTGACATCTCTCGCCCGAACGTATCTAATCTCACCCGAGGCTCACCCCGAGGCCTTATATTAAACCCCACACCAACCCCTGTAACAGACACAGCGCAAAACCCTATGCCTATGACATCCGTACACCAAACTCACTCAGCAGACGCGCCTGAGGAGTCGAGTCGCCATCTTCTTGGCCTGAGTTACAGAGTATATATATATATATATGTATATGCACATACAATACCTATACTATCATCTGTTCTCTAGCACATTCTTTGCATACACACATATGTATGTGTATACCATATATATATATATATGTATGTATGGGTACACAGACGTATACAGACTTTTCCGTACGTACGTACACACACATCTTCATGCCGAAAGTACATATGTATTTACATATACACACACATATGTATATATATATATATATATATAGATATATATATATACATACACATGTGTACACACCCACCATAAGTTTGGTGACTTCTCGATTTTAGAGGTGGGATCTTTTGGGGCTCAGGTTGGGTTTAAAGCGCCTTGGATTTGGGATGAATCTGGTGACCCTCAGTCCTGGGCATCTTTGTTTGATCTTTAGAGTTCAGGTGCAGAGCTTGAGATCTTTAGGGCTCAGGGCTTCGGATCCTTTAAGGAGTCTTTAAGGCCTAAGGTCTGGTTGGTGACCGAAGGGTCGTTTAGGGTTTAGGGCTTAGGGTTTGCCGTAAGGTTTTTTGGGATTATTGGGGTTTAGGGGCGGATTCTTCTTTGCTGTACACGCCTTAGTACTTGAAAGAGAGCCTTGGGGGTCTACCATCCTACAAGTACATCGGCAGTCTAAGTGGATGCGATTAGGTTTGGTAGCGAGGCCTCTGGGTTTCGGGAAGGCAAGGCAGCAGTAGAAACTTGTTGCTGCACACTACGTACACACACACACACGCCTAAACATGTGCCTATCTGTATACATACACATACTATCTGCTGGTTTAGAGTTTGGAGAGAAGGACTGCCCGCAATGGACAATTACACCCCTCAAGCCTCAACCCTAACTCCCAAACCAAAGCCCTTAACCCTTAAACCCTAAACCTGCCAACGCTACACCTAAAGCCTATACCAGTGCCTCGTGTACTTTGCTACGAGGGCCCTAAACCCCAAGTAACTAACGGAAACACCCGAACATCGAGCTCCAAACATCAAATCATGCAAACTCTGTGGGCCCTTGCGTAGGTGTTCAGGGTTTAGGGGTTTAGGGTCTAAGGTATAGGGTCTTGAAGACCATGCTGCTGAATCTTCCGCGGAGGCTTTCGTGATGCGTTGCGAGGACGCGGTTTGCTGCAGTGTCTGCTCCACCTGATTAGGTCGACGAGGTCCACTTGGAGGTTCAGGGGTAGTCATAAGTGGGGTTCCTTTAAAGGGATCTATAGGGTTATAGGTTTAGGAACTAGGGTTTAGGGTAGTTATAAGTGGGGTTATAAGTCCCCCAATATGAGTTATAAGTATAGTTACCCTACTTATAACCTACTCAGAACTACCCTTGAACCTCCAAGCAGGGGTAAGGTAAGGGTTTGGTTTGAGGGATAGATGCAGGTGCCTTGATAATTAGAATAGGGTTTAGGGGCTCGTTGTACGGTAAACACAATCAAGAATCCCCAAAACATATAGGTAATTATTTAGGCCCCTGTAGTAGATGTGGGGATTGGGATTTGGGTCAAGGTGGGTTCTCGTGACAGGAAATCCTTGGCTTTGAAAAGTGCTCTGAGCTTCCTAAACCCTAAACCGATGTGAACTGCTTGACCGTCAGCTTTTGAAAGCCATAATAAGCCCTAAAACCCTAAACCCTTAACCCGTTAATCATCCTAAATCTAATTTTCTAAACGCTGCACGCCCTCCACAAGGGTTTTTGGGGAAAAGTCTCTTCAGGCCGGTTTTCAATCCTCGGAAGTCACCCTACCTTAGGATATACACTTCCCTTCAAGGTGCCTCCTCTAATCTCCTCTAATCTCGAAAACCTGTGCACTTAAAAAGGCTGGGCCTTCGGTAGGTCGTATTTCTAATTCGGTTTAAGGACTTCCAAAACCTTCATAAACCCTTTACATGACATTGTTGCACACCCTTCCCTTTTCTTGGAACCCTTAAAGCAATCCCAAAACCCCTTAACGGAAGCCCAACCGCGATTTAAAGGAACCCCGAAACCTCCTTAAACCGGGGCTCTCTCTTCACCCTTTCAAGGATCCCCGGGCCCTAAACTTAAAAGCGCTCTGCCCTGCTCTCTTTTGGGGGAACTAGGATACCCAGTAAGCCAGGACTGAGCAGGGCTCCTTTTTTGGTATTGGGTAACCTATAAGGAACCTAGGACTACAAAAAAGGGATAAGGGTACGACTGGGCATCCTAGGGAACTTTGGGCGCTGCTCCTTCGGAAAAAAACGCTTCCCTTTAAAGGGCAGGCTTCAAGCAAAACCCAAAACCCAATAAGGGAAGCCCAAGCCCCCTTATAAAGGAACCTTCTCTAACCCGGCAGGCTCTAAACTGTGAGCCCTTTCCCCTCTTCTGGGGCCCTCTTTTCGGGAACTTCGGGAGGAGTTCGGGGAGTTTCCGAAAATTAGGGGTACCATAATTTGGGGTCCTTATAATAAGGATCCTACTATATTGGGGTACTCTATGCGGGTCCCCTGTTTTCGGAAACCCCCATATCCCAAAACCCTAAACCCTCAATCGAACCCTAAGGGAGCCCTTCTGGTACCCTTTAACGTAAATGCCAGAAAGTTGGAATATGAAAATCCTAAGCCCTTTATGGTAAATTATAGGGTATCCTACCCTGAAACCATATTCCAACTTTCTGGCTTTTACTTTAAAGGAACCCTGAAGGCTCCCCTAGGAGCTCTGGCCTCAGAGAGGCGTCCGCGGATCTCTTCCTCGAGCTGGTGTCGCCAGTCCCAGAGCCGGGAGTCGATCTGATCCACCCGCCGAAGCCTTTGCTGGGAGCTTTGGAATTGGTTTTCACATGGAGGCTCATGGGTAGTTATAAGAAGGGTTAGAAGTCCCCTGAATATGAGATATAAGCATAGATGCCCTACTTATCTACCCGCCGAAGCCTTTGGTGTGGGCTCTGGCTTTTTTTACCCTGAGCCCTAAACCCAAAACGCAAAACCCTGAAGGCCCTAAGGACTCTCTTCTGAGGGCTTTTAGTTAAGGGAGTCGGGATATTCGGGATAAGAGTCTAGACATCTTTCTTTCAGTTTACGGATCGTAGGTTTAGGGCTCCGACGCTTCAGGGCTTACAGGGCCCTTGTCCACTGCAGGAGGTCCGGGGGATCCCCTTCTTGCAGTGCTTTGTGGGTTTCGGGCTCTTAGGGCCGGGCTGCTTTGAGAGTTGAAGGCTGAAGGTTGAGGGTTTAGGGTGCTTGGAGGTTCATGGGTAGTTATAAGTAGGGTTGTAAGTAGGGTAACTATACTTATAACTCATATTCGGGGACTTATAACCCTACTTATAACTACCCATGAACCTCCAAGTGGAGCTTGCCTGCATTCGAATTCGCCATACTAAGTCACAGGTTTCATGCGGAGGAAGAGCTCTAAGGGATTAAGAACACAAACCTACGGCCTCACTCTGAAGGATGCGCTTTAATATCGAAGCCACGCCGTCCAAGCCCTCGAAACCCCCCAGCTTCAATGCCCAAGCTCCAAGGCTCGAAGCTCTCCATCCAATCTCGCCACTTGGAACTATGCGACGCCCAACCTCAAGCCCCGAAATGCCCTCGACAGTTCTAGTTATACAACGTCGAAACGCGGGATGACCCCAAATGCGCACAAACCAAATCCTGGAAAACCAAGAAGGCTTCGAACCCCGGAGCCCCAATCACATCCCGAGCCTCTCTATATACTACAAGGATCGGTGCCAACGCTCAATACCCCCAAATCTAGGACCTTAAACCTCCGAAGATCCCCCCTGGCCCCACCCACTGCCCTGAGCGGAAGACTGGGACTGCATCTCGTCGCTCAACCCCTTCACCTGCGGCAGCTGCTACAGAAGAACCCGTATAGAACTCCTATGGTACCTACAAAGGAGCCCTTAAAGGGTTTACAGAGATCCCTGCACGCTTTTTTTGGGGGGAGTCGCTAGCTTTCAGGCTCAGTCAGAAGGAGCCAGGCCCCACATTCGGAGAAGAGAGGGGGGTCGCTTGGCTGAACAAGAAGCTCGTTTGAACAGACCGAAGCTGAACTCAGCCAACATATCGAGAGATTGTGCATGGCGACAGAGTAAGATGCAAGCTTCACTCAGGCATGTATACCCTTCACAACTCATCACTGCGACCAGAAGCGTTCACAGGCTGAGCACCGTCTGAGCATCGTGTCTGAAGCTAACCTTGGCCCTCAGGGTCTTTTTGACGTAATTTTGGGCTCTGGGGCCTAGGGTTTGAGGTCAAACTGAACCCACCTTAACCCCTAAACCCCTCCACCCCAACACCCTAAAGCTCAAAGCCCTAGACTCTAAACTCGAAGCCACGCCCAAGACGGACCTAAACTCTAAAATCCCTCAAACCCTTTGAGCTTCCAGCACTGCCCGACAGCTCCGCAATGCGGCGATCGAACTTCGGCTGGAGGGTCTCGAAGGCACCTACCTTGGCCTCAGCATGTGCCAGGCTTAAGGTGCAGTCACGAGTATACTACAATATAATGCAACAGAATTGGTATAGTATATTATAACGGAACAGAACCCTGTTTTTGTGTGCAGTGCTCAAGTTTCCTCGGCTTTCTGGAGAGGCACAAGCAAGCTCTGCATCGACACGAAAAAAGATTATGACATAAGTATGATTACGAAGGTCTCTTCTGGGCTTAACTTGCGTTTTTCGTGTAGGCGACTGACTTTGACGTATTGTGAGTGTAGTGTAAACTTTGGGCTTAGGCCTCAAGCCTTTCCAAATCAAGCCCAAACTTCTAAGGTCCTGCGAGATTCAGAACCGGAAGTTCTCGCAAGGCTACTTGGAGGGTCAGGGGTAGTTGTAAATGGTGTTATAAGTCCCCTGTTATGAGTTATACGTATAGTTTCCCTACTTATAACCCTACGTATAACTACCCATGAACCTCCAAGTAGGGTCTTAACCTCGAAGGCGGGGGCCTCATCAAGGCCCTCCGTCTCATGGCGCAGACCACATCGCTACGCCAAAGCACACCGATGCCGCCCCAAAAAAGTAGTATAGGTAATTCTTAAAGCCCCTATACCATAGAACCCTACTACTGACTGTAGATCCCTTGTAGACCCCTCTCAGGAGCAACCTCTGAATCCTGGAACTCCCGCTGCCTCGCTCGGACACCTCGCACCGCCCAACAACAAAGCGACGACTCTGAAGGAGAACAAAGGCTAACAGCTTCTCGCCAGTTCCTGTCCCAACCCCCCCCCCCCCTACCCCCCATCTGCACAAATAAGAGGGCTACTTGCAAGACTTGGGGACGTAAGTAAGTAAGTAAGCTCATAGGTCCTGTCATAGGTCATAGCTAGGATCGTAATAATAGCGTAATTACAGCAATTTCTTGGCATTTACGAACGAGGTAAAGACACATCGGGTCTTCAAGCAGTCCATTCAACCCCGGAACCCCAAACCCCTACCTTCGGTCCCCAAACCCCAAATAGCCAAACGCTAAATCACCGTACCGAGTTGTCCGTTAAGCCATTTGAACATTTCTTACTATTAGGGTTCTCTACAGAATAGTAGGGGAAATCAAAAAAGATCCCAACGGACAACCCAGCTCCAAGCAAACTTTCCGTCGGGGACCTCCATCCGGGACAAGGCAACGTCTCGGAGCCGATCGCCCTGTGAGGTGGCTGTTTAAGGGTTTACTTGGAGGTTCAGGGGTAGTTATAAGTGGGGTTATAGGTCCCTTAGTTAGGGTTATAAGCATAGTTACCCTACTTATAACCCTACGTGTAACTACCCATGAACCTCCAAGTACGGTTCGGGGTTTCGGGTTTAAGATGGGTTGTGAGGCCTCTCGTCACAACTCAGTTCATTCATGACGAATGCTTAAAACATGCACAAACCTAATAGTACTACCACTACCACTGCACTGCTTGGAGCTACGGTTCGAGTGCCTTGCTTTGTTATCTTGATGACGTATCTTCCCTCAGCTGTCGTAGATGGCCGAGTCTTCGAGCTCGGGCGGCCCTGGACGTCTCTGGACGCGTGCGATTGGGAACGGAACAGAACCACTACCACTGCCGTGCAGCGCTACGGCGAAAGTCAGGCCCTCTCCTGCTGCTGCACGCGGAGGATCTGAGCGTTCAGCCTCTCCTGAAGTCCGCATCTGAGAGTTGAGGTTTAGGGTTTCGGGCAGTTTCGGGTTCAGGGCTTAGGAGTTCGGGGTTTGGGCTCCGATGCGCACGGATCAGTTTTTCAGGTGCAGGGTTTAGGATTCGAGGATAGCACAGATTTGGGATCTGCCGTAGTTATCGCGGATCTAACGTGTCGATCCCGGTTTCGCTTCTTGGTTGAGCCCCTTGTCTTCGAGTATACGATACAGAGTCTAGGATTCGGGTTTTGGTTTGTAAGATTCAAGGCAGTGTCTTGGAGTTATTCAGGGTAGACATGGCTCCGGGTCTTGGCAGCAGCGTTGGAGAGTTTTAGTTGCTGAAACCTGGAGACCTGCATCCTGAGCGCTATGCACTTGAACCACAGACCCTCGTCACATTCCGACCTTGCCATCCGTTGATCTCAACGTCGCAAAACTCAAACCCAAAACTCTCTTAGACGCCAAAACCCCTGGCATTGAATGCTGTCCTCCACATTAACCAGTTGGTTTTGCAAAGCACCTCAGCTCGAAGCGAAACGACACCAATTACAGCAAACGTCGAGTTCAGGCTCCAGAGCTACGGAACATGGAACGAGATATGGGGCATGGACCAACGTATCTTCTGCTACAAGGTGACCGCTATGAAACCAGACACCTTGGCCAAGGAGCCTCTACTATGAGATGACATGACATGAGAGGGTATAAACTGTTCTGATATGACACCATGCACTCGAAACAAAGTCTCTGATTTTGGCTGGCTGTTTCAAGTGGCTGATCAGAGGTCGTATTTGATGGTGCAACTGCATCCGCTGTGATTCCACATAGCTTTACATGTGTTCTGAAAAGGTTGTAGTTAAGACTCGACTTCGGAAATCTCAGATGATACCGAAGGCCTTTGACAGTCTAAGCAATTTTCGCGGAACCTCCGCATGCCAAGACTGTTTGGGAGTTTCCGAAAATAGGGGAGCCTAAGAAATATAGCACCCTAAATAGTAGGGATCCTTGTTATAAGGACGCCACAATAAGGGACCCTTAATTTGCGGAAACTCCCGCTTCAGGCTCCCTAAACCCTGAAACCTTGCCATCCTCCCCGCCCAGGGGTGAAAAACCACCCTGGCGCTGTGTGGGTTTCGGGTGAAGGGTCAGAAACCCTGCAGTTTAAACCAATGAACCGCAAAAAATGGTTACAAGAAGTTCAACGATCCACACCAAGAATAGTTGAGTAAACCCGCATAGAAGCGGCTATTCGCACCATAGAATGCCATAGAAGTATGATCTCATACGCGGTCGTATACAGCTAGAATACACGCTGGGTCGGCGAGCCATCTTTGATTGCAGCCGTCGGCGTCATCGCACGGAGCCGGCTGGTAGTGCCGCGGGCTGTGGCCTTGTCAGACTTGGGGTGTTTAACTTCGGGTGCCCAAGACCCTGGATCCAGCTATTCACGTTCGACAAATTTCAGTAGGGTTTTTTGGTGGGGTTTGGGGGACATATTTGGTATGAAGAAAGTTACTAGGAACCCTGCGGAATAGGATAGCGAACTACTCAGGCTTTATGTTGGGGTTCCAACTTCCTGAAAGTCCCAAGTGGATGTAGGTTCAAGCAAGTTTCGGATCCAATTGAGTGCTGTGGGGCTCCCGCGGCACAAGAGACTCTCCTCAATCATAATGGCCAACCCGAACCCTATATCCTAACAATGCTAGTTGTGTTTAAGATAGCTGTGTGTTACAGTCTTGTAGGTCTCCCTGGCTGTCCTGTTCTCGAGGCTCAAGGCCAATCCGCCAGGCCCTACAGCTCTAAACAACCCTAAATTCCAAAACCTGACAAACCTTACACCCAAGACCCCTCTTGGAGGTTCATGGGTAGTTATAAGTGGGGTTACAAGTAGGGTAGGTCCGGGTAGGTATACTTATAACTCATATTAGGGGACTTATAACCCCACTTATAGCTACCCCGGAACCTCCAAGTACCCACCAAAACCCTGAACACCAAAAGCCCAAACCACCTTTCAAAGCTCCGAGAGTTCACTGATGGGAGGCCAAGAGGGGGGTTTAAGATTCTTGGGGTAGGGATTCCTTAATATGAATCCTATTATGGGAACCCTAGTCCCTACTAAACCCACATAGGCAAAAACCCCCTTTTTTTTTGCCTCCTATCAAGACTGAGCGACAATTATGGTCCCTTTTGGGTCCCTATTATAATATGGCACCTACTATTCTTACTTGCTGAGTTCATAAGCCCCCAAAAGTGTACACTTTCAGTTTTAGAGTGGCCAGTATTATCCCAAAAAGTGTAAAGTGTATCCACTCAGCTCCTAAGTATTTAGAGTACCCAAAAAGGGACCATAATTTGGAAACCGCCCGAACCGGGCCTGGGCCAGGGAGCTCAGGGACGACACCGCCAGTCGCAGATCTGCCGGCGACTGTGTGGAGGCCGGCGAGGCCTCGGCGGCGCTTCTCTTCAGGGAGTTTACTTGGAGGTTCAGGGGTAAACATAAGTGGGGTTATAAGTCCCCGAATTAGGGTTATAAGTATAGTTACCCTAGTTATAGCCCTACTTATAACTACCCATGAACCTCCAAGTAGGGATTTTTTGGGGTTTAGGTTTAGGATTTTGGGGTGTTTTTAGGGTTTGAGGTTCAAGGCTAATGATTTTAGGTGTTCTGGAGGTTGAGGGGTTAGGATTTTGGGGTTTGACGGTTTGGGGCTTGGGATTTGAAGATTTGGGATCCAGGGTTTGGATGTATTGCCTTTCGGGGGTGCCATCTGCAGGCAGGATTTGAAGCCTCTGCGCCTCTTCTTCTACGACTTGGGATTTAGGGGCGGTTGAAGGATTTAGGGTTTAGGGTTGAAGGGTTTAGGGGTTTAGGGTTTAGGGGCTTCAGGGTTTAAGGATTTAATGGTCAAGCTGTCGGGGTGTGGGGTGTTGGGCTTTCGGGGTTAGGTCTCACAGCTCCAGAAATCATATAGGGGCCTCAATACATAGAATAGGGTTTTGGGGCTCATTATACTGTAACTAAATTAAGGAACCCACAAAATAGTATAGGGAATTATTGAGGCGCCTATATTGCCCGAAACACAACTCGCAGTACAGGGCCCATAATCATTGGTAACAATGTTCAACTAAAGTCCCTAAACCTAAAACCTACACCCAAAACCCAAAATCCAATCCAAATCAAAACCCTCAGTCGTAAACCCTCTCTACGTAAACGTACTGTCTCTTTAGTAAAACTCCCTAAGCCCTAAATCCTAAATCCCCAAGCCTAAAGCCCTAACCCTTGAGCGGCAAACCCTTCCTGCATAGCTGCACTGTCCCTTTCGCCAGAATCTAACCCTACCTCCTCGGCCCGACACCCTCCCTACGTAGCTGTACTGTCCCTTGAGTTATAATCCCTAAACCCTAAAACCTCTGACCCTAAACCCCACTTGGAGGTTCATGGGTAGTTATAAGTGGGGTTAGTAGGGTAACTATACTTATAACCCTAATCAGGGGACTTATAGCCCTACTTATAACTACCCCTAAACCCTAAACCCTATACCCTTATAGAATCCCTATAAACCCCTTTATAAAGGGACCCTTAAAGGAATCCTTATAACTACCCCTGAACCTCCAAGTAAACCCTAAGCCCGACCCTGTTTAACCGTATTGTCCCCAGAGAGTAACTCGGGCCACGGCCTCCGGCACCTCCTCCTGCGGAAGCTACCGTCTTTTTAGGGCTTCATGGGCTTAACCATAAAATGGCAGTATTAAGTATCACCATGATGAAGTGTTTTTAGGGCTTCGTGGGTTTAACAATAAAATGACAGGAATAAGTATCACTATACTGATCGGTATGGCTTATTATAGCTACTACTAGGGCTTCGGGCTGTGGGTTTGCACTTCAGCCATCGAAGGTTTTGAGGGTTGGGGTTTAGGGTCTGCAAACTCTGTGACGCAACCTAAACGTGCCAACCGTTGTGCAGCTGAACGCAAGGCTTGGGGCCCTTCAACCCTGAACCCTACTTGGATAATTAGGGGACTTATAACCCCACCTGCAACCACCGCTGGACCTCCAAGACACCACCCTAAACCCTAAATTTAAGCGAGGGCTGCAGGATCTTAGCTTCCGGTTGTGGTGAGAAGCGTTGCCGTTGGCTTCATGGCCTAGAAACTTCGGGCTGAGGGCTTCAGAAATCCGTGGCTTGGGGCTTGAACGGGAGTAAGAAATAGGGGCCGCAAAATTTAGAACAGGGTTCCTTAAAGGGGTCTATAAGGGCTACCATAAGGGTACTATAAAGCTTTCCCCGTGAAACTTCGGCGATTTGGGACGCAGTCGGGAAGAGCCCTTCAAACCTGAACCCTGCGGTCCTGCATGGTGGATGAATGCCAGGGAGCCCGCGTAGCTCGCAGCAGCGGGCTTTGGATTAGTCTGTCGGAAGGAACAAATCCCGCTACTAATGCTAGCTGAAAAAGCAATGAGGCAATCCTTGAAGCACTTGAAGCATGCGAGTCCTTCTAGCTACAGTTGAAATCACGATTTGAGAAAATAGCCATGACATTGACAAAACCTCATGAGCACCATGTGTAAGTCGAAGACTTATTAAGTGGTATCTGATCACGCTGCTCTTTGAGAGCTACGACTCGATTGGCATTAGGCTGTCCTTGCAACAGCGTGGCAGTCTTCGGCTTCGAGCATGGCTGCTGAAGGCAAGTGGCGAAGCCATAATAAAGAAAACTATATACTTGTTAATATAGATCCCTATCATTGTAACTTAACCTAAATTCCTCAACGAGAACCCAGCTTCTGAACTAATGCACCCAGCATGCTCAAACGGATACATGAGAATCGCAAGCAGGCCTCTTTGGAGAACCATTCCGGTCAAACACCCTCTACCACACCCCCAAACCCTACTTGGAGGTTCATGGGTAGTTATAACCAGGGTAACTATACTTATGACTCATATTAGGGGACTTATAACCCTACTTACAATTACCCATGAACCTCCAAGTAAACCCTAAACCCTATACCCTTATAGAATCCCTAGAGATCCCTTTAAAGGGACCCTTTAAGGAACCCATATAACTACCCCTGAACCTCCAAGTATACCTCAAAAAGCACAACCGCGATGCCCGGAAGGATGCTCAGGAGAGGGTCGGACCAGACCATAGAAATCGAGGATGCCTTGCCTTGCACGTTTTGGCGCCCAAAAGTGGGAGGGGGCTTTAGGCGAAGGGCTTAGGGCTTAAGGTACAGGGGTCAGGGGCCTTGCAAGTTTTGCGCCCAACAGTGGGGCTTTAGGTAAAGGGCTTCGCCAGGGGGCTTCGTGTAAGATAAGGGCCTTCGCAACCAGAATAAGGCTTTGGGCCCGGCGTTTGGGAGTCAGATTTCCGTTTCCGGGTTTAGTGATGGGAGGCCAAAAGGGGGGTTTAAGATTCTTCGGGGTAGGGATTCCTTAATATGAACCCTCTTGTGGGAACCCTAAACCCTACTAAACCTCCATAGGCTAAAACCACCCTTTGTTGGCCTCCTACTGTTGATGATATAAATCCTGCATTACCTGAAGGACCCTAAAAATGAGAATAATGGTATATTCCTCATTTTGGGTAATGCTCGTAGAGTTTGTGGCTCTCGAGCCGGTATGCTGTCGTGATGGGAGGGAGGCCTTCGGTCGCTTGGGAGGAATGGAGGGGCCGCAGTATGCAGAGGAGGGCTCCTTTAAAGGGGTCTATAAGGGCTGCTCTAAGGATTCTACAGGGGTACTATAACATAGGGGCCGCAATATTCAGAATAGGGGTCTATAAGGGCTACTATAAGGAATCGATAAGGGTACTATACTAGAGGGGCCGCCATGTTTGGAATAGGGTTTGGGGGTGTAGTATATACCATAATAAAAAACAAGGACCCGCCCCAAAGCAGTGTGGAGTATAGGCAGTTATTAAGGCCCCCTATAGTAGAGGTTTTGTTCCGGCCTTCCCACGACGCAATATTGAGAGAATGCGAGACATCGCACAGCGCGTGATTCACGTCACATGTCGCGCCGTGAGACTGGAAAAGCTTGGCTCATCAGTCGGATCCTTCTAGGACACGTTACAAAGGGCAAGCACATTTTGTGCTTGTGAGACGCTGAAAAATACGTGGCCAAGATCTACGCTAAATATCATGATATCCTCAACAGAATGGTAGCAAGAATCCGCATCCATCTCGGCATGGCGAATATCTGCACCCACTACTGTTAGTTCGGAGCCTCGACCCACGGCTTGTGGAAAAGAACAAGACCGCAAGGGCTCCAATTGCCAAAATAATGGGTTACTGGGTTACATCATGGATGGCTCGAGGCCCGCTGGTTGTGTAATTGGAGCCCCAGGAAACCTCATGTTTAATTCTTCGACAGTCCATGAATAGGTCTCGTCGGCTGTCGGGTAGTGTTGTCTGCCCTGGGGTTATGTACATAAAAATCTGACACTTGAGTTGAAACTTCGTGGACAGAGTGGTACCGGCGCATGCACACAGGCAGCGGTAGGGTTTAGGGATTGTATGGTTACTACATCCCGAGGTCTGGCGGCCTCTGATCTAGACCGCATGTCCCAGCCTGCGTCTACCCGTGTGCAGACGCGAAGGCTTGCGCAACGACCGAGTCTGAGAAATCACGATAGGAGTCTCGCTATCGCACCTGCTGTGGCGAAGGATCGAGTCCATTCTTCATATTGGGTTTGGGGCTTTGAGCTTTGAGCTTATGACGAGTTACCTTGGAAACTACTTTGCGAAGTCTTCAGGCTCCCGTCCGAAATCGCGCTTCGACATTAGGACCCTGTCGACACCTCGAGGGTGTCGGTGGGTCAGGCAAGTACAGCTCATCATTGAAGAAAACTGGTTAAGGTTTAATCTTTATGCTCATTTAGCGTATGCGGTCTGAAGGAGTCCAGGCGTAGACGTAGGGTTCAGGATGTTAATGTGGTAGGCGTCTTAAAGGTTCAGACTGACATGAGCTGCATGCATAAGGAGGTTCCCGCGGCGTCACCGCTTGCTCCTCTAAAGTCTTTGTTTTTGGGTTCATTAAAATCTGCCTGGCGTTGCATGCCAGAGAATTAGTGTTCAGCAGAGAGCCCAAAACACCGTAAATCAACTTGATTGCCTGAATAAATCTCATGACATATTCAAACGTCCTCAAGTCAGGGCTCGATAAGGCTCTATAAGGGATGCCTATGGGGATTTGAAGAATATGAGTATGAGGCCTTGCTTATTCCACGGACCATCAATAGATGTTGTCAACTGCCAATGAACTGGCATGGCACCAATGTCCAATGTCCCACGATGGCCGAAGAGAAGCTGATGTTGTAGCAACAAATTTCAGTACGACTGCAGTTTATTCCATTAAATGCGCAGAACGAAAGGCTTGTCGGCTTGTAGGCAAGAAAGTTTCCAGCTAGGTGAAGTTGAAACCACTAGGTATAGTGACTCACACCTGGTTCAAAGCAAAACATAATCCTCGGCCCGAAGCCTCGACTAAGACGGACTTTGACAACACCAGAGAAAACTGAGATACCGTACCTAAAGCCAACTTACTGTACGTCCACGGATTGTGGGCACAATGCCGAGGACCACAGCTAAGCTGCACCAACCCAAAATATTACTCCATAAGAACTTTAAGGATCTTAGTACAAGGCCTTGACACAAAAGGGTGCCGGGGTATGTTATGTTGCTGATCTAGGGACCATCAATGAACGTTGCTACCAATGAACTAGCATGACATAATGTCACACGACCGTCGAAGTGAAGTCGATGTACAAAACAAACGTCAGTACGACTGCAGTTCATTCCGATAAATGGAAGCAAGGAAGTAGCAAGCTAAGTGAAATTGAAACCCCTGCATAGTAGTATAGTGGCCCCCCGCATGGTCCAAAGCAAAACTTAATCTTTGGCCCTAAGCCTTGCAGCATGAAGCTACACATAAAGCACCAACCAGACACGTCTCTGCAATACTTCTCCTTAGGTTGAGGGTTTAGGGTTTGGGGATTGGGGTTTAGGGTTTAGGATTTAGTGATGTTCGACTCAGCGGCGTGCACCAAGTGGTTAGCGGAATCTCCCTATCCGGCCTTCAGTTTTTCACCTTGTATCGTGACAGACTTATAATCCTAATATAGGGGCCTTAATAATTAGAATAGGGTTCCGTTAAAGGGTGTCTATAAGGGTTACCACAAGGGATCTATAAGGGTACCATAATACAGGGGTCTTAATAATTAGAACAGGGTTTCGGGGTATGGTATATTCTACCCCAACTATAATAAGGACCCCCCCAATAGTATTGGTAACTATTTGTGCGCCTGTATTACGTGTAACCGCTGAAGGGAGCGCAACAGGGCCTGCACTTATGCAAAGCTACATGTGACCCCTCTAGAAAGGTTTAGGGTCTAAAAGGGTCCTCTAAGCGAGTACCATGGCAAATCATGGTGCCAAGGAGGAACTATTGTCGCTCAGATTTGGGTTCGGAGTGCAAGGCTTTAGGTGGAGATTGCAGACTACGGGTTTGGACCGTCACCTCGCTGTGCTATACATGTCCCTTGTATGATCAGAATCAAGCTTCATCCAGCCTTCCCGGGAAGCAATACTGAGAGGATTCGAAACATAGCAGAGTGCCGATTCACGCCACGTGCGAAAAACTTGGCGCAAGCACAATTTTGCCTGTGAGGCACTAAAACGAAGGGGCCAAGATCTTTTAAAGCGACTTTCTCAACAGAATGGCAGGAAGAACCTGCATCCATCTTGGTACATGACGAGCATCTGCACAAACTACTCAGTAACCACTTTCAAGGCGGAGCCACGACCCAAGGCTTGTGGAAAAGAAAAGGACCACAGCCTTTTGAGCGAGGAGATCTCCACAGCTTGCAGCAGCATCAGAAAACTTCAGGTATAAAGTTGTCTAGGGCTCCAGCTGCCTAAGTAACGGGTTACTGGGTTGATGTAGGGGCCTTAATAATTAGAATAGGGTCTTGGGCCCCGTTACACTAAAATCAAAAATCAGAAACCCCAAAATAGTATAGGTAGTTACTTAGGCCCCTATATTGCGTTATGGATGGCTCAAGGCCTGCTGTTTGCTTACCTGGAGCCCCAGGGAACCCCGGGCGGGGCTCTTGGGATGTGGAAGCCACGTGCTGCTGCCGTCGACTACCACACCATCATGGTCGGAGGAGCCTGGTATTGAAGATAACTCCACCAACTAGGGTCAACGTGACATCTCATAGTTTTGACACTCCTTGACAATCCAGAAGCTGAACAGCAACGAAGCCTCTCCGCGCACTAAAGCACGCGAAACTGGCTTTCCGCATTCAAATTGACAGCGACACGCTTTCGTGCGACAACGACTTGAAGCCTGTTGGGGTGCTGCTCAATCTCTTTCAAGACGCTGTTCAACTGCCTCACCCAGCTCATGTGCGTGGATCTCATTGGTGGGCTTGGGTGGTTAGCATTGCACGGCTTGGTCCGGTCGTCCATGGAGTGAAAGCTGGAACGCCGCTCTGGTAAGTTCGCCCTGCCATCTTGAGAGGTTGACTGGCGCGCGTCCTCAACGACAGTGCTTGTCGCACAGCCCATGGTCACGGACACACAGTGAGTAAGAGTAAATTCAGAGACCATTTGAGCCGACGGCTTCAAGCACAGCGGGACCAGAGATCAACTATTTGGGTGTCCATTCTTCTTGCTGGACGTGGCCAGCCAGCGTGGTATTGTCTTCAGGTTTCAAGCTTGGGGCGTTGGGCCCTCGGCTTGTTACACTTTTCTTTTCTCTCGCTATGGAACTGAAGCGAATGTACCATAGTGGGAAGCCTGGGAAGCTGGGAAGCATGCACGGCGAGGCAATGCGGGTGGGTTTCTCCATGCTTGCTACAGCACCGACACCTTCTCTTCGGAATGTCGCCGGGTGCAGAAGGTCCTTGAATCTTGTGTCTGCTATTTTCCAAACCCCACCTGCGCTAAAACTCCAAAACTCCAAACAAACCTATCGTCAATTTCTTACATCCCCATCCACTTGTTTTCTTTTAGCCCCCCCCCCCCCCCACCCCCCCCCCCAGCCCCCCCCCCCAGCCCCCCCCCCCCAGCCCCCCCCCCCCCCAGCCACCCCCCCCCCCCCCCCCCCCCCCCCCCCCTCCGAAAACCAAAACGACAGGCCACACGAAACTCAGGCTTCTTCCATTCTCCCTCTGACAGGGAGGTCTCCACGGGAATGTACTCTTTCGTGATCCGCCGCAACGCCTGAGGCTTTCGGGCGGCTAGGGTCTACAGTTTAGGATTCTGTTAGTTGTTGAAGATTGATTTGGGAGTTTCCGAAAATAGGGGTACCTTATTTTGGGGTCCTTATAATAAGGATCCTACCATTTTTAGGGTACTATATTAGGGTCCCCTATTTTCGGAAACTCCCATTTGTTGAGCTGCCTGACATTGGGAAGATAGGATCCGGACTTCCGATTGGCGAGCCTGGGAAACTCGTACAAAGAAGCAAAAACCATCACATGAAACCCCCAAGCCCCAAAAGATAATATTCCCCCAAGCCCAAGACACGAAACTCCCATCCGAGACCCGACGAAGCCCCAAAACAACCTAAAGCCTTTAGTGACCCTTAAAACCCTCAAACCTCCATATATACATATATATACACACGCACATATATAAATATAAAAAATAGATATAATACAATATAATAATAATATAATAAGAATATAATAATAATAATAATAATAATAATAATAATAATAATAATAATAATAATAATAATATATATATATATATATATATATATAGAGTTTTCAAGAAGTGGATCCTGACCCCTGAACACGTCTAGTAACCCTTGCACCACCCCAAGCCCGAAGCACCAAACACATCGTCGAAACCCACTCACTTAAACCCTAAACCCCTCTTCATCCGAACATCCCTAGACCCCAAACCTGAACCCTAAAATCCAAAAAGATCCTAACCACCCCCCCCCCCCCCCCCCCCCCCCCCGTCATTTCTTTGAGCAAGCCACCTGCGCCTTTTTTTCGGCCGCCGGCGTGGGCTCTGCGGCCTCCGAGAGCAGGAGGGAGTTTCATAGGGTTCTTTACTTGGGTAGTTATAAGTAGGGTAGCTATACTTATAACTCATATGAGGGGACTTATAACCCTACTTATAAGTACCCATGAACCTCCAAGTAGGGCTTGATGAAGGCATTTTGGGATCTATGAGTGTTCGATAGAGCTCTTTCAGGGCTTGATGAAGGACCTACAAGGGCTCTTGACGGGCCTTCTTTCGGGCCCTGTAGATATGCTCCCCTACCACCCCTAAACCCAGAAAGCCGTTAAAATCTTTACGAGTCCTAGCCCCACGGAGCCCTTGTGGATCCTCCATGGAAGCCCTCAAAGAGCACAGGTTTAGGGTTTAGGGTTCAAACACCCTCATAGTCATCCCTCCGAGGCCCTTTTTCAATTCTGAACCCCGGAGCCCAACACCCCAAACCCTTGCAGAACCCAAAATCCAGAATCCATTCCTTCCGAGCCTCAGAACACGTTAGAGTAATGCCCACCAAACTTTTACAGCCCCTTCTACCAACTGTTCACAAGTATCCCGCATCATCCCTCATCGCAACTCCTATAGAAGCCTGGCAAGCGCTTGGCTGTCTAACCCTGAGTACACCCCCTCAAGTCCACTTTTTCGAGGCCTCCGCCGGCTCTTCGTTGGGCGCTTCGCCTGCCTCGGCCTCAGCAGCAGCCTCGAGGGCAAGGTCAGGGTACTTGGAGGTTCATGGGTAGTTGTATAAGTGGGGTTATAACCAGGGAAACTATACTCATAACCCTAATTAGGGGACTTATAACCCCAATTATAACTACCCCTGAACCTCCAAGTAGGGCTTTGGGCTTCTACAAGGGCACGTCAGGGTCACTATAGATGCTTCCCTAAACGTTACTGCATAAGGGCTGCTATAAGGATCATGTGGGTTCCTATAAGGCTTACCATCAGGGCTATTCTACAAGCTAGGACTTCCCAAGGGATTCTGTAAAGCAAGGGACACCACAAGGTTTACCATAAGGATTATCATATAAGGGCTTTCTGGGGGGGGTTTTGGGGATAGAGGAGGTACTCTAAGGGTTATAGGTCGATTGGATTGTAGGCTTCAGTGCAGTTCGTAAGGGTTACCATATTGCATAAGTGTCTTACAGGCTCTATGAGAATTCTTTCAAGTCTTATAAAGGTTTTGGATGTCTGAGGGCTTTTGGATCTTTGGGCTCAGGCTGGGACGAAACCCTAAACCCCAACCTCTACACACCGGGAGCCGTGAATAGAATAAAACACTCGAAGGGCCCGCAGCGGCTCGCCTTCTCCGCCTTCTCTGCCTTTAGCTGCGCGGAGCGCGCCTCCTTGCGAGCTTTGGCAGATGGCCTTCAGCTGGGCTAAGCATCGGGGGAAGGCCGGGTGTGACAGGGTTAGGAGGCAGCGTTTTAAGCTCTGTGATGTGAGGTGTCATGTCCTCTGCTACTCCTTCACGCACTGTACCTGAATCGAAACTTATGAGTGCAGCCAAACACTAACCTAGACTTAAACGACAATCTACCCTCAACCCTAAACCCCGGAAGGCACCACCCGTTCGAAGGAGTCTTTGGAAGTCTTCGAAGCTCAAAACTGGGTCCGGAATCCTAGACTGTTAAGTTAAGCGATGAGGCATTGTGCGTGTGGGCTCTTTATGCTTCAGGTCTGCGTACTAAATCCTGAAGAATGCTATTTCTGCTTCGCCTGTTTGGGTCTGATTGACCAAGGAGGCCGGACTGTGAAGGGATTAGCAAGGGCAATAATTGTAAATACAGAAACCATGAAACGTGCAGCACCGGTGGCAAATGTAGCAGCAGCAGCAGCAAGAACTGTACGAGGTGTTGGCGGGACAGCTACCAATAACTAGTCCTGGAGCAAAGGCCCAACACCCAGCTAGGAATTGTCCAGGGATGATGGCGAGAGAACCCATTGATATGGGAGTTTCCGAAAATCCCATTGATATGGGAGTTTCCGAAAATAGGGGACCCTAATTATAGTACCCGAGAAGGGCCCCACCCCTTGTATTCGGAAACTCCCATATGGATTTTCAATCTCCTGAGGGTGCGTCGACGCCACTCCGAGGGCAGCACGCCAGTTCAGCACGTTTCTCAAAGGCGGCCACAAAAAATCCGCCGGTGTCCATCAAGTGCCTGGTTTAGAGTTTAGGGTTTAGGGGGTTTAGGGTTTAGGGTGGCTGCTCGAGTATTTGGCTGTTTGGTGTCCTGGTCTTCAGGGGATTCTGGCATTTCGAAGTTGTGGCCTCAACTGCCAATACGGGGCTTTTGAGGCATTGCATGGGAAAGCAGTAAAAGTAAGAACGACGTTTGAGTGTTTTGCCGCCTCGACCAAAAACTCTCAAATTTCTTTGCTATTATGTGTATTTTGTGCACGGGCTTCGGCCCTTGAGTAGTTTTGGCTGTTATGATATCCGTTCAGAAATGGGACTGTGGAGTATTTTACAGTACAGTCATATAGCAACAGCAAGTTTAAACTGCTTCTTACCCGGGTGTCTATATCATCCTGAAGGAGCGAAGGCCCAAAGTTACGTCTGGACTGAAGTGAAAGCCGTTACTTGAAACCCTGTCGGACGCCAAAGCCCCGGGGTCGTAGGTGCCAGAGTCCCGCGAATGGAGACAGCTTGAAGAAACATAAGGTAGAAGCCTTCATGTTTAGAATAGGTTGTTGCAGTCTAGTGCTTCATAGTCTAACTAGGTAGCAATAATAAGGAGCCGAAAGGAAAAGTACTGGTAATTATTCAGGCCCGTATGCTGAACGAACTACAAATTACGGCGCCCCAACAAGTAGTACTTGTTCAGGGCCCTGTATTGCCAATACTGTTCAGTCAGGCAGCGGAAGCAGGCGCCGACAGTTTCCCCGAACAGCCTCCTGCAGACGGGGCGAAAGAGTTCATAATCCGAAGTTTTGGGGCGGTCTGGAGTGCTGGGCTCCTCACTTAGAATGGGGCTTGGTGTATGTTATTCAGGTTTCTGAGTGGGGCAGTGGGGCGTCATAGGAATCTTGCGGCAGTCTCTTTTGTCATTGTAGGATTATCTTAAACCTTTGCTCTTTCTTAAGACTTTGGGACGACGACGACGAGAGCTACTATGCCAGCTCTTACTGCGACTGCTACAATTACCACTACCGCCACCGCCACCACTACAGCAAGATAACATCTTGCTGTCCCCACCACCCAAGGCCCTAAACTGTACCAGTTGGAACCCTCAAGCCTTGAAGCCTGCCCCTCCAACCCCACAGCAAAAGATACTTAGCTCGATCTTGGCAGCCGTGCCCATCGTTCGGCGAAGTCGCCAAAGGGAGGGAACCTTACGTCGACCGATCGTCCAGGCACTTAATATGGATCGTTTGGGGTTTAGGGTGTCTCTGGCTTGTGAAAAAGAAGATCCGAGTGGTAACGCAGTTTCTCAGGTGTTGGTGCAAAGCCCAAGTGCCCAAGTTCTTGCCTGTGAATGACTATGAGCTACATGCATGGCTTTTATGCGTCCATGCACATAGTCTGTCCATGTTATTGGTACTCACCGAAGCCGTAACCTCGAACCCCACCATCAACCCTGACCGTCGTAAGCAACGCGTTTGCTGCTTAGGGGCCCTAAGATTCCTTGAGCGGCATTCCCACACAACATGCCAAACTCATCCCGCCGAATCCTGCCAATTGACAGCCAGAAACGGCAAAGGGGAGTTTCCGAAAATTAGGGGGACCGTACTATCCTAGTAATACTAGGGTCCTCTATTTTCGGAAACTCCGAAATGCCACAACACCCTGAAATGGATGTCGACGGGAGAATGGAGGCGTGACGGCTCAGCTCCCCACATCGACGCATGGATTTTCACTTTGCCTGCGAATCTTGGCTGGTGTGCGAACCGAGGTTGTTCGAAAGGGGGCCTAAAGCATCGGGGTTTAGGCTTTAGGGTGTCGGGGTGTCTAAAAGCATACTTCACTACATAAGATGAGGCTGTATGGGAAACGCCAAGGAGCCCTACTGTGAGGAACAATATTACAACTTGTTCTGACCCCCGCGGCCCCCATATTAGATCTTCCAGGTTGCAGACCATGATTTCAGCGGTCGGGTTTGAGATTTGGTTGATGACTTGCGCCCTTCCAGAACTCGAGCAAGAAACGAAGAGCAACCCCCCCACCTCAATCGAACCTGAAAAAAGAAGCTTGAATGGCTTAAGCTCTAAATCCTGCCAGCCCTGAAAGGCAAATCCTACGTGATCCCTACACCCCTGTAGTGAATTCCTTGACGCCTGAATACGAAAGCCTAGGATGGGGCCGGATAACAGAAATACTATGACTGAATTGTGGAATGAGGATCCAAGGGTTGGGGTGTATGGCTCTACTGTCCTGGACTTAACGCTCTAACATATTCCGCAAGACTCTAGCATACCATGCCATGCTATATTGTACTATACTGTACGCTAATATACTAATTTATACTATACCTCTTGTTACGCCCCTCCCTCTAAAGCTCGGATGCTGAAGCGCCTGCTCTCGCTTCTGCCGGGACTGACTGGAAGTCCTGCTTCAAGGTTGAGTGCAAGGGTTTAGGGCTGTAGGGTTTTGGGCTTCAAGGTTCGAAGTTGAGCGCAAGGGCATCGAAATGGTGATACTTAAGGTTCGATCTAAGGCGATACACTTGACTGAGGTCGGGATGATGCAGGGATAGTCTGATCAAGTTCAGAGTTCTTGAGTAACCCCTTGACTATACGGGCACACTTTTTTGACTGGTTTTATTCCGTAAGGGAACCTGACAACAAAAAGGGCAAACGGGGACTAATATAATGGCCTTAATCATTGGAATAGGGTTTTTGGGGTCATACTGATTAAGGAGCCACCACAATAGTATTGGCAATTATTTAGGCCCCGGTATTAGATACAAGGAGGCTCAAGGATTCCCTTCCCTTGGAAGTGGCTTCCGGGCTTCGCAGGGCCATGCGCAGCGTCCCTGCAGCGTCCTGGTAGAACTCGCCCTCCTCCTCAGGATTGGGAACAACCTGGCAAAGGTGTCAAAAGTGTTGGTTCAAAGTTGCGAAAGTGGTAACTACAACAGAAGCAAGGGAAGATTACAAACATCCTTGTGCCCTGAACGCCCCAAGAGAGGCGGGCACCCATGTGGCAAGCCCGCCGGAAGACTTGATCTGCTCACCTCGAGGGTCTAGACACTTCTAAAGCACTGCAAGCACAAAGGTACCGGCTTTGCTGTTAGGTTTTGAAGGGGCCTTCAGGGTCTTTTATCAGGGTCTTTGGGGTGTTGAACTCTCTTCTGACTTCAACAACCGGGCACAAAAAATTCAAACTTTCTATGATAGAGCTCATATACAAAGCCAAAAAGTTTAAAGTTCCCCCGTTCACTATCTAAGGAAGGTTCGGATGCAGAAGCGAAGACTTCACATGGGGTTCGTGTGACAAGCTGCCCGACAACGGCTAGAGGCAGAAAAAAACGCCAAGGAAGGAGCAATCTTAACCCCAAAACCTTCCCTAAGCCTCCCCTAAACCCTAAACCCCAAAACCTTCCCTAAGCCTCACAAACCCTCGAACCGAAGCCCAAGGTTTCTGTGAAGCCGAAGGTCCCAAAGCTCTGATGAATGAACAGCTGGGTGCTCGTCAAACTTATGGTCCCTTTATGGGAAATCTTAAGTGCCCTACTATATTATTAGAGACCCAAAAAGGGAGTTTCCGAAAATTAGGGGTACCGTATTTTGGGGTCCTTATCAGAAGCATCCTTCTATTTAGGGTACCATATTAGGGCTCCCTGTTTTCGGAAACTCCCAAAAGGGACCTTAATTTTGACAACCACCCAGCTGAACCCCGACCCGAAGCTGTGGGCTGGGGCCGAGGTTGCCCGGCGGTGGCACGAGCCTGACAGCTGCGCACTGTGGGGGAAGTCCTCAAGCAAGCTATAGGAAACTCCGGAAAGTTGAAATATGGTTTCATGGTAGGAATACCCTATAATTTACCATAGAAGGCTTAGGATAATCATATTCCAACTTTCTGGCTTTTACCTTAGGGCTTCGGGTCTTGAGGGTGCAATCTTACAAGCCTCCATACATTATGCAGGAGCCTCTTGTATGAACAGGCTTCAGGCTGCTGGCTTTAGGAGCCTGCAGCTGAAGTCTTAAGAGATTCCGGGCTAAGTTCGCGTTCAACATCCGGCTGATCTACTTGAGTCAGAACTCCCACATCCCAACCTGAAGGCCTAGAGCCCTAAAGCTTTGGACCCTGAACCCCTTAAGCCGAAGCGTCCGCAGCATGCGCACTATGTACCATACGACTTGACTTGTGCCTGAAAGTTTCAGTCCCTCACTCCGTATCTAGGAGGTTGGGTCTGGGGTTTAGGGTTTAGGGTTTGCCAATGCTCGAACCAACATCCCAAGACCTTGAAGATATCGGGCTGTCGAGCCGACTGAAGCTTGCACCCTGAACCTGAACTCCACCAAGAACCCTCAAGCGCTAAACCCCAAACCCGGACAAATGCCTGCAACCCGTCCCGAAAACCCGAGCCCTGAGCTCTAGGCCCCAAAACGAAACAAACCCAAAGCCCGAAACCAAAAGCACCAATAGATCAGAACCCCGGACACCCTTTAATGAGCCCTTAATTAAAGCTTGTTTGAAAATGGAACTCTGAAAGTCAGATTGTCGCCGAGCCACTCTACGGCAGCTCCATGGCGATGGAGGAGCGCCGCCACGACGGCCTGCCGGGGGTTCTCGGTGCGAGAAGTGGGAGGTGTTTCTTAGGCTTTCGGACATCGGATTTGGGGCCGAAGGCTTCGGCTAGAAACTGTAGGTACGAAGAACATGACGAAATAACGTCTCGGTCTCAGTTTTAACAGATATCGCAGGCTCTCTGAGAGTTCCCGCATCAAAGCCTCTGACACGAAACTCTGCTGGGGGGGCCGACGGCGTGCTCACTAAGTCGCCGCTTACACTTACCTTTGGTTAGTAGGGAATGGAAGAATGGTAGTAATAGTAGATATAATTGTACCCATTCCTCCATTCCCTACTAACCAACGGTAAGTTTACTAAGCCAACGCTTACAGGTAACACCAGGTTCCTGGGCAGCTGAGCTCCGGGGCCGCGGGTAAAAGTCGAACTCCTGACCCAGAGCCCGACACGAAGTTAAGTAATCACAGTCATATGGGAGTTTCCGAAAAAAGGGGACCCGAATGTAGTACCCTAAATTTGTCGGATCCTTATTGCAAGGACCCGCAAAATAAGGTACCTCCTTCTTTTCGGATTGCGACAGGACACCTCTGCAGTAGCCATGACCCAGACCTCCAAGAAGATCTAGAAAGTAGATCCCCTAATTTGGGGCCCTATACTACTAAGGGTACTAAGGGATCCTCCCTTTTTGGATCCTCCCGGGGTCTGGGGATGGAAGTAACTTCCGGAGAAGCCTCGTCCTCGATTGGATTCAGGCTGCAAGTGCTGTAGACCTCACTCCACAGGGATGAAAGAGGGGAAATTCGGCGTCTCAGTAGGGGTTGATGTTTCCTATGTTCCTATACTACATGATATGATATGACATGACATATTATCAATGCAGTGTTAATAACTCATATATACACCCTTTAAACCCAAAGCCCTAAGGATTGATTTGGGCTCATGAACTCGATGGCCCGTCCTTACCGGTTGCCTAGCTTCGGATTCCTGCTTAGGGTTTAGGGTTTGGGGCTTAGGCTTCGAGGTCGGAAGGCCGTTTCAGCTTGTCCTGGCCAAATTCCCTGACTTAAGGCTTCAGGCTGAAGATGTGGACTCTGGGGTGGGGTGAGTTGGGTTGCAGCATGCAGCCCCCAAACCCAGGACCCTCAACTAAAAACACTGTGAGCCCTGGTTTCCGAAAAAAAACTGATAAGTACATCCCAAACCCCAACACAACACTAATAGTATTCAGGCGTCTATGCCACTTATATTCGGTGCTGTTGCTTACCTCCAAAACCCTGACTCTCACCCAACCCGCTTCTGAACACCCTGAGCCCCAAACCCCTGAACCCCTGAACCCCTAAACCACCGAAACCCTATACCCTACTTGGAGGTTCAGGGGTAGTTATAAGTGGGGCTATAAGTAGGGGTTACTATACGTATAACTCATATTTCATAGGTTATTACCAACCCCCCCACCAACCCCCCCCCCCAGCAGCCCTCAGCGGTGCTGTCATTTCCTTCAAAGCCGGGCGGAGCCTTACTAAGCCCTGCAAAGCCTTAGTAAGGCTTAGCAAGCATTGCTAAAACTTGCCGTTGCCAAAAGGTTTGTCAGTCATTCGCGCCCTTTGCTCTTCACTTAAAAATCGTGTCTCACAAAATGCAAACGATGTGAGAATCAGGTCCGTTTGAGTTCTCATTGTTTCGCGAAGCTTCATCTTGTCATTGTACCAGACATCCAGCTGGAGAAAGCTGCGGTAGGGCAGGGTAGGTGGGATACGGGTGGGGTAGTAGGCACGGGAAAACACGGCCTCACCAAGCCTGAGCAAGCCTCAGCAAGCCTCAGCAAGCCTTAGCAAGCCTTAGCAAGCCCTAGCAAGCCCCAGCACGCCCCAGCTAACCTCAAGACTCTGCAAGCTTCACCAGGCTTTCAGCCCGCCCAGTCCCCACCGCCGCTGCGCACCAGACACAACCGAGCACCCACCCCACTCGCAAACCCCAAACCCTCAAGACGTGTATTGGTGTATTTGGTCATTGTTGCTGAGCTACGAGAGCTGTTGAGGGCTGTTGGGGGGGGGTTGGAGGGGGGGTTGGTAGTAACCTATGAATATTAAGGGACTTATAACCCCGCTTATGACTACTACCCCTGAACCTCCAAGTAAACCCTGAACCCCTAAACTCCTAAGCCCCTAAACCCTAAACTCCTAAACCCCAAACTCCTAAACCCTAAACTCCTAAACCCTAAACTCCTAAACTCCGAAACTCCTAAACCCCTAAAGCCCTGAACTCTCTCAAGAGAAGGCTCCAGGCCACCGGGCGATCCGGCCCCCAACACGTAGGAGCTCAAGACCCCGATTGAGGATCGCCAGCTGCCTGCGCTGGGTTTAGCGTTGTTGAGGTTCTTTTTCTTAGGGGTTAGGGTTAGGGTTTAAAAGTTTAGGGTTTAGGGTTGTTTAGGTTTCTTTTAAAAAGAGGGGTTAGGGTTTAAAAGTTTAGGGTTTAGGGTTGTTTCGGGTTTAGCGGTTTAGGGGTTAGGGGTTTGGGGTGTAGGGTTGGAGCTTTAGGGTTTAGGGGATGGCCTTAGAGCCTGTTGCTAACGGGATTTTGCGTGTTTCGTTTTGCTAGTTCTTCTTCAAAGCTGTTGGTAATAGTTTGTCAAGAGGCTTTAGGATTTCAAAAGGCATTGCATAGGGGGCCTTAATCACTACAGTGGGGCTTCGGACTAATTCTAAGGAAACAAAGCGACATAGATCCGAGATGTGAAGGCTGCCCAGGTAGCGGGGCTCATGAATCAGGGGTCTGCACTCAGCCACACGAGTTGGGGTTTAGGACCCAATAGAACCGGAGTAATAAGGGTAGAAAGGATAGCGGACATACGTCCGAACGTATCATGAGCAAGAATAGCACTGGTGCTGACAATAGGAACAAATTATAGCGGTGCTGATAGGCTGAGCAACGGTGCGAATACTAAGGCCTACAGCTTTCAGGGCTGACGTACTTGGCCTACGGTTCGAGCCTCCTGATGCAGTCCAAAGAAAACTGACTGTTCCCTGATACCGCCACCACCATCATGTGCATCATCATCCCTGTCTCGCAACAATCATCATATGGATATCACCATCAGAAGCAACCACAACAACCTCAGCGGCAACGTCCCCACTACCAGCAGGCAAGTAAGCTCTGGTGCGCCCTTTCTCCGTCAGCTACAGAGAGGCAGTGTCGAAGGAGCGGGACCTGCATTTTCGGATCGGGGACTTCGTTGCAAAAGGGGGCTCTCCTAATCCTCTTTTCAGGGGTGTTGGGCTTCGAGTTGCTATTGTGGGAGGGCATTCTGGTGTTGAGGGTGCTGGCCCTTTTCCCTGAATCTGAGCTCTCCCCCGTCCATGTTTCAGTTCTCTGCATCGCGTCCTACTAGGAAGCGCGTTGTTCTCATCTGGTCTAGGGCTTGAACCCTGGGTTCTGCACGTTCCAAACCGATTTAACCCGATGTGGAGCACTGCTTGATCCCTCGGCGTTTGGTCGGGCATTTTGCATAAGCATGCGAAGTGCTTGCAGCAGTGCCCCGCTCGCATTTCCACGAAAAAGCTGAAATCTTCGGAAATGGTCTCATTGAAGATCCGCGACTCCACATCCCCAAGAAGAAACTTATGAATGCACACCTGCGGCCCGCAACCGCAAGCATCCGCAAGCTGAGCCAGGCCTCTTGAAGGAGCATACCACACACTCCTCGTTCTCAGAGTCGCTGAAGCTGCTGCAAGGGATGTGTATGAAGGTGTTCTTCCTGGCACATTGAAGCTGTGGTTGTGGGCCGTAGCCCTCCTGAGAAAAGAAAAACCCTGCGTGCTGCTTTGGGGCTAGAGCCGCCCTGATGCGGTGTCTGAGCTCAAGGGTTCAAAGTGTCGGTTCTGGCAGCGTAAGTGTCAGGCTATGACTTTGAAGATGTGGAAGGGCTCGCAATGATGACATTGGCGGTTGGCACCACGACTGCTGCTGCTGCTGCTGCTGCCGCTGCTGCTAATTTCGACAGCGACGACGGGCGCGACTGGCTGGAGGATCTGAGGAGTAGCTTTCACATGCCGATACAAGAAAAAAAAACCATCGCTGACCCGTAACATGTCCAAACATGCCAGGCGCACATCTGGATGCAATGGCCATCAAAGCTGCAGTGGGTGTTCAGGCGGTACTGCGAGCTGTCGTCGTGGAATGACGGGCCTCATTCAAGGTCGAACCCTCGAATTTCCGTGCAAGGCTGCAACCGCCTGCACTGGATGCTTGTCGTTGCAACCTACATGACATCGAGCACAACACCGAAGGCAACCCACATAAAGTACAGCCTGCAGCCCTTACCGTGCCCTGTCTATCCTCCATCTTCGGGATGCATCATGCGGGCAGACAACGCATCAACAGGGCCTTTTTTTTTCAGAGCAGGGATCGCTGATGCGAACACGATGTACCAATTTTCGGCACAACCGCGCCCAGAGAAAGCAATATCCGTCGGATCGGGGAATGAGCCCTGAAGAAACATATCCGAGTTTGTTGTTGTTGTTGTTTCAGGCTGATTCCCGAGTCAAGAGACATTGGGCGCTCTGGGTGGACTTTCGTGTGCAGGCGGCACTGACTGACAGTGCAAGGTCAATCGCTGTCCGACGGCGAACAGCTGAGCTCATGGAAGTCTCCTCGGAACATGGCTGCAAAGATGGTAATGCACACTCCACGACTGCCACTTTGTTTGTGCTTCACCTTTGTACTACACACTGCGCGTACATGAATGTGTCGGAGTGAAAGAGAGAGAGAGAGAGAGAGAGAGAGAGAGAGAGAGAGAGAGAGAGAGAGAGAGAGAGAGAGAGAGAGAGGGAGAGGGAGAGAGATGGAGAGAGAGAAGAGAGAGAGAGAGAGAGAGAGAGAGAGAGAGAGAGAGAGATGGAGAGACATAGAGAGAGAGAGAGAGAGAGAGAGAGAGAGAGAGCGAGCGAGAGAGAGGGAGGGAGGGAGGGAGGGAGGGAGGGAGGGGAGGGAGGAGAGAGAGAGAGAGTTAGAGGGAGAGAGAGAGAGAGAGAGAGAGAGAGAGAGAGAGAGAGAGAGAGGAGGGAGAGCGGGAGAGCGAGGGAGGGAGGGAGAGAGGGAGGGAGGAGGGAGAGAAACACAGAGAAATAGAGAGAGAGAGAGAGAGCTGATTCTTGCTCTGACCGTTGTGGTGGATGCTGCGGGCAGTAGCTAAACAGCCAAACATGCTGCTGCCGCTGCCGCTGACGCTGACGATGATGATGATGCGCCATGGTGACAGCGATGACCGCGGATGGCCCTGTCGACAATGGTACTGGGTCCAGCCAGCTCAACATGGCTGCTGGCAGCGATGTCGCGATGACCAGCACTTGCTATTGCTTTTGTAACCATGCTTGTCCTCAACGTGGATGCAAAGGGCAAGTATACGCAGATGCTTCATACCAGGAGCTTCTCATGCATTTGCAGCTTGCCGATTCAGTGCCTGGAGTCTGGGAGTGTCAAGCAAGACGGTGCGGAGGGCACAACTCCGGCGGGTCAGATCTCTTCCAGAAGACGCTTCAGTAAAGGACCGGCATAGCAGCGGGTGTGTCGGGTTTAGTAAGGTGCCAAGATGCAGTCCAGATTGCCCTACATCGGCTTGAGCGTCACGTGCACCTGCACCTGACTTGCCGATAGTCTCATGGTGTCAGGATCAGCACTTCATTTCTCAAGGCACCAAAAACCAAACGCAGGGGTCTCAATAACTAGAATTGGGTTTGCGGGTATCTGGTACTAGAATTATAATATGGAACCCTCAAAATTCTATTCAACTTATTGAGGCCCCTACGTTACCTACAACCTCAAGACAAGAGCTGCATTCCGCCTGTAGGAAGAGCGTTTCCTCTTCCAAATCCCCGTCCACCACCTGACGGCTTTCAACGAAGTAGGAATCTGTTCCTAGACCTAAAAGTAACCCAGGATTAGAAGGCTGCCCTTTTTGGTTTAAAGGGTTTATAAGGGAACCTGAACCCTAAAAAAGGGAATAAGGGCTTACTCTGGGTCGTACTTGGAGGTTCATGGGTGGTTATAAGTAGGGTTATAAGTCCCCTATCATGAAGTGAACGTATAGCTACCCTACTTATAACCCCACTTATAACTACCCATGAACCTCCAACTAGGTTCTCTTTTTGGGAGTTCAGGCTTCTGGCTTTCAGGCTTGGGGACTTTATATATATATATATATATATATATGTATTATATATGTATTATTTTAGTATATTGTACTATATTATATTATATTACATTATATTATATTATATTATACTTTATTATATTCTATTATATTCTATTATATTCTATTATACTCTATTATATTCTATTATATTCTATTCTATTATATTATATTCTATTATATTCTATTATGTTCTATTATATTATACTCTATTATATTATATTATATTATATTATACTATATTATTTACATGTATTAAAGGCTTCGGGGTCTTGGAGGTTCCTGATATCAAGGACAAGGGGTCCCCGGCTTTCTGACACTCCCACCTTGCTTCGGGTCACCTTCATCTGCTGCTGCATGAGAAGCATATCCACCTCGCAGAAACAGGAGCAGCACAACATGGAGGCCATTTTGCTTAGTTTCCTATTCATGATTCATACCATGATGTATCCGGAAACCCTATTGCACGCTGTAAACCCCGTATATTGGGGCTTGTCGTTTGCATCGAAATCGAAAATCTGCAACGCGTGCCTATCGAGTCCTAGACTGGTTGGAAGCACTGAAGCACCAAACGCATGGTCTCATCCATCGGAAATTTGCAAAGTACGAAGCCATGCGAATTGAGGATGGAAAAGTAGCAGAGGGTGGAGTTCGGCGCTTAAGATCGACCTTTCTGAGTTTAGGGTCCTCATTCTGATCTGGGGCTCAGGCGGAACCCGAAACCTTAGTATAGCATTCTGAATAATACGGCTTTGGGGTGATCGAATCCTTATGTAGGGACTGCAATCCCTATACTGCCTATACCCTAAATCCTAGCTCAGTCAACGAAGCTTTGTCGGTACGTGCCAGAATACGCGAGAAGGAAGAATCCGAAACCCCGCCCCGGTTGCACTCATCTACTGTAGGAACCTGATTAAGAAACCCTGGGCTGATAACCCACCCAAAATAGTCTAGACCCAAGAGTAGCCTAGGAATAAAAAGGGTGCCCTTTTTAGTTTAAAGGGGCTTATAAGGGAACCTGAACCCCCAAAAAGGGAATAAGGGCCTACTCTAGGTCCTAGTAGTAGGATTCATATAGAGAGCCCTAATAGAGGCCCAAGGTTTCTTAATCAGGTTCCTACATGACCGCTTCTCTCAAGATTCAGCAGGGCTTAAGCTTTGGGGTCGTATCCCCAAAGAGCCATAAAGAGCCATAAAGAGCCCTACCTTGCCTACCATTAGGGAGTTTCCGAAAATTAGGGGTACCTTATTTGGGGTTCTTATAATAAGGATTTAGGGTACTAGATTAGGGTCCCCTGTTTTCGGAAACTCCCATTAGAGCTCAACTTCATGGCCTTTTTGTATTGCATTCCTTGAACCGAAGTCGGCTCTGGGTCCCAAATAATGAAACTTTCAGGGTTGAGGGTTTAGGATTTTTGCCACCATTATGGAATTAGGTACCAAAAGAATGAAATTTCTAGGGTTTAGGGTTTAGGATTCTTTCCACCATTATGGACTTAGGGACCAAAAGACCATCCCCGCTATGGTTCTGGGGGCCTAATTCCATATCGGTAGTGTATATGGAATTTCTGGGTAATGAAATTTGCCACACGAAGCCATCATTTCGGAGCCTTTAGAATCGGGTTTTGGGGTTGCAAAATAGCGGAAGCATGTAGAGTCCCTAACGAAAATTCTCGGCAACGATCACGCTTTTAAATTAAGCCTCAACCCCTAAACCCTTAGCCGGACGCCCTGAGCACCTCCTTGGGCAGTTCACCCTTCTGGCCGCGGAGGGCCGTGGGATCCAATGAGTTCCTCGACTGCACCAGGAGAAACCCCACAGAATCGATGTGGACCCTGGTGATTTATTTTGAGAGCATTCTAATATCACTCTTTTGGGTTTTTCGGGACATATTGTTTGATTCCGTTCAGTAGTATCAGTCTGAACTCTGCCGTTGCCCTTGTGATCGTTGTGGTTATATGCGTGAACGTGCCTGTGGAAGCGGCGGTAGTGATCATGTTGGTGATGAGGAGCAATGATAGGCTTAGCCATAAAGATGATAATCATCACGTGGAGGAGGACGATGTTGATGCCAATGTGCATGACGATGATCAAAGGCGAAGAGGCAGGAAAGGAACAAGAGGAGGTACGTAGTACCATGACATGAGTATTCCAGATCACAAAAAACATGAGCAGCGCTTTTCGGGCTGGCAGTGCAGTTTTGGGCTTTCGAGGTTGAAGAGTTCTTAGAGTGGAAGTTCGCCGGTTTGGGGCTCCAGGCATGCCGAGCATTTCTGTGCTTCTCTCTGTTGGTTGCGCTTGAACACTCGCGAACGTACCTGCCCAGAAGAGCCCAGCCTTTTGTCTAGCGAACCCTCGGCCTTTGGTTCGTTGTAACAGTGATCACGGAAGGGCCTGGAAGGAACCTGGTTAATAGGGGGACCTTAATGGAGAGAGAGAGTAGGGTTTTGATTAAGACTACAGGGGGATACCAGTACTACGTATTACAAATTCAGGATTGTTGCAGCGCTCTGTAAGTTTGTGTATCATGGTACCCATGACCTTCAGACTGTCTCTGTGGTTGAAGAGATTTGGCCAAAGCCCGACGCCCCCGACCTGGGCAACATAGGGCCTTAATAATTAGACTTGAGTCCTGGGGTTTTCAGATGTTCATCGTAATACGGAATCCTGGGGAATATCATCACGAACCCTAAGGAACAGGAGTACCAGTTGATTCATGCTTCTATTTAACACGACCACTTCGGGTTTATGGCTTAGGACTCAAACCAAGGTCCTGCAGCCTCAAGCGGTTCACATCGAGTTTGCTCGACAGTCTACGCTCCCCAGTCTGGTGCATGGGACATGCATTTCTGGTCTAGGATAGAACGCAAGGTGTGTTCATGCGCTGCATGTTTGTGCTTCAAACTCTAGGGTCTGGACACTTCAGCCGGAGACTTCGCACGACGTGTCATAACAACAAAAATATCAGTAATAGTAGTAATTGCAATCATAGTTTTCAGAGTGATACTAGTAATCAGCCATCTTGCCAAGATTCTGCCGGCTATTGGCCAATGCGAAGCCCACCTGCGAAAGGATGGGTCTTGGCACAATGAGTAAACTCACTAATCTGGATGCAAAAAACTGCGGTACGACTTTTTTCAATAACTGCATGAGAAGTGAGAAGCGAGCTCTTTCGTTCAGTCACAGGAGAAACGACGTCAGAACAGTTCACAATTCAGCGCTTTGATGGTTAGAGCGGGGTTGCGGGGTCTCGATCTGCATAGGCACTCCTTAGTTGCTGAGTTCATAAGCTCCCAAAAAGTGTACACTTTCAGTTTTACAGGGGGTAGTATTGTCCCAGAAAGTGTAAAGTGTATCCACTCAGCTACGAAGACTCAGGATGACTGCTGCGAGTTATGTAAAATGTCAGGCTGTGCGAGGATGACAAGGTCGAGGATGGCATGTTTAGATCTGCTTCGTATGCAGGTCAATGCTTGGCTTCAGGTGGGGCACGTATAAAGGGGCCTGAAAAAAGAGAACGGGGCATGAGGACATCTTTGAATATTATTGCAGTAAGAGAAGGAAACCAAGGGACATTCTTGCTCCCTGCATTTTTGGGCTGCCAGCCTTTGTCTGCTCCCAATCGTAGACGGTGTAGTAACCTTGAAGCTCTGCAGTTCACGGAGTTTTCGTTTCTGTAACGCTGGTCGAACCATAACAAACATGCGATGGTTGATTAATCGGGTTTTTCGATTTTTGCAACTAAAAGATTTCTGAGCACGCACGGAAACGCGACAGCCATGTCTCAGGTTCTTTTGTAGATATCGGCAGACTTAACGTTCCAAACCCTCAGCCCCGCACGAACCCACCCAAACCTGTAAAGCCCAAACCTATACCACCAAGCATATAAACATAGATAAGTTCAATGGGTTTTGGCTGTCTCGTCGTTTATGCATGTTATGTAATGAGAAACTCTAGGGAAACCAAGTGTCGAATTTTTCCGACCCCTATCCTAGACCCTGTACCTAGGGCAACCTTAAGTCCATAGTGACCTCAACAGCAGAGCGCTGGGAAACCTTGAAGAACTCCTAAAGCAAATTCAATCAAGAACCCATAGAACACCCTACAGCCCTGCCAGAAACCAAATACAAATAATTAAAACCCTAAGAATGGAACCACCGTAAATCCCTATGAGAGCACCAAAAAACACCATAAACATCACTAGAAAACAGAAAAACACTGACAAGCAACTGCAATGGCACCACCTAAACCCTAAACCCTAAACCCTAAACCCAACCGCCAGGCAGCGATGAAGCACAGGTTCTCCAAGGATGAAAAGCTTTGGGCCCAGGGGCTCTGGCAGCTTCACCTTAAGGCCGTTTCGGGTTTCGGGTTTAGGGTTTAGGGTTTAGGCGTTTCTTTCGGGCTTAAACCAAGTATATTGAAACTGGCTTTTGCTTAGTTCAAGAATGAGTCTTAATACATGTTCTTATAACAGAGCTTTCGTAAGTTGAACGGTGCGTTGTAGGGCTTAGAGATTAGGGCAGCTTCAGCTTAAGGTCTTTCAAGGGCCTTTCCCGGCTTGTGAGGGCTGTTCAAGGCTTCAGGGTCTTTCGTGTCTTCTAGGGCTTTCAGGATTTAGGAATGTTTGCGGCTTTAGTTTCATCGTGAAAGCTCTCACGGGTCATTGTACGGCTTTCTGTCAGTGTTGCAAGGGTTTGAGGAATTCACGTCTGAGGTTCAAATTTTACATACAAGGTCATTTGGGATGCGTTCACAGGCTTCCAGGCAGCTTCCGTTTTGGTGTCCCCTACAGTAACCTAGTAACCTTGTCACAACCCTTGTAATTAACCCTAAACCATAAAACCCCCAAACCCTACACCCCAAACCCTAAACCCCAAACCCTAAACCCCACACCCTAAACTCCCTAAACCCTACAGCCTAAACCCTATTATGGTACATCTTCGGTTCCTTCGGCTTCACTGTCTCAGGGTTCTGAAGGGTCCATGCATGGGATGCTGAGGGCTTGTAAGCTCTCAGGGCGAAAAAGGGGTCGCTAGATCTGCTAAATGCTGCTTATCCAGCCAGCCACTTCTTCTTCTTCTCCTACTACTACTACTACTGCTGCTACTAATACTACGTACTGCTTCTCAAGGCTCGAATCAGGAAACCGGAATCGGAATTTTTGACAACCTCAACAACAAATACTGAACCGTAAGCCTTAAACTCCTCAACCCCTACTAAACCCTATGAGCGGCGCTTCAATCGCAACCTCTGCAGAACCGACGAGCTGTAAGCATCTAAGTCATCTTTCCTCCAGGTCACTGCCATGAGTCTGGGGCTGCAATGCCGCTCCACCGGCAGTTCGGAGTTATTCCTTTCGTCAGGCACCCCTTAAAGCCCCCTTTAAGGCTCCCTTTAAGCCCCCTTTTAAGCCTCCCTTGAAGCCCTCCTTGAAGCTGCCCCTTTTTGGATTTCAGGCTTTAGCACTGGGTGGTGAGGACTCGGAGTTGTGGGGTCGAGGAAGGTTTTGGGATTTGAGCTCCTTGGTTCGGAAGCTTTTGGCTTTCGGGGCTCCTGACAGTCTTGCATGACTCGAGGACGTTGTTGGCGATTTCGCTCAGATGGGTCTGTGAAAGCCTGCTTCTCTGTGGTGTTTGTCCAAGTCTCAAGAAGGATCTGTCGTGTGCATGTTCCAGCTTTTTGGTGCGATGTGCCTGTGAGGCGCAGATGCCATGGAAAGGTTACACCAACGCGTGATCAGGCCATTTGCCCGTTTGTAAAGTTCATAAGGTCATGACTTCACAATCAATGCAACAACAACAACAACAACAACTGCAAATATCATTAAACCACATCTGTCAACATGTACATGGTCAAAGCTGCGCAAGGACACTCCCTAGGAGTCTTACTTGGTATATAGCAACATTGCAACAACCATATATCAATCTTCCGGTATCCTTGACTCTAACTACGACTACATTTTCTGAGCATACTTGGGTTGTAGACCCCAAGCAACCCACTATTCCTCCAACCTCGAAACACAGAACCTAAACCTAGCCCTTCAACCCCCCAACTTGAATCGTGAACCTCAAACCCCACACACTTTGTGAGCATTGCAGAATGTTATTTCGGCCGGGGCTCCCCTGTGCCGACACGGGAGGTGATGGCGCAGCTGCCATGCCATCTCCTTCAACACTTCAACGGAGTCTTTAAGGGGATCCTTGAAGGGATCTCACCAACAGATCCGCCACACCAATTCGTTGCAACAGGACATACCTTTAAAAAGACTTTGAGACAGGAGCTCTCAAGAGGTTTTGCTTTGAAGCCCACTGCAAAAAGGGTCCGGCCTTGCAGGAGCACCACAGACTCCGATGAAGGAGTCGCGGCCTGCTTCAGCTGCACACCTGCAACCGTTTGAGGTGGGAGCTGTTTAAGATCGGCATGGAGTTAGAGGTGTGCTTTAATTAAAGGGTTCTATACGGGACTCTACCTGCAGCCGTTGAGGTAGGGGCTGTTCAGGGTCAACATGGAATTGGAGGATTCCTTTAATTAAGGGTTCTGCGCTGTTGTTGCAAGGGGCTTGAGGGCTCTACCTGCAACCGGGCTTGGGTTCAGGCAGTACTGCTCTCGGGTATAGGGTTGTGGTTTAGGGGCTTGGGGTTTAGGGTTGTGGTTCAGAATTGTATGAGGTTGTCGGGCCATTGCAGGGTAATGTAGGAACCCGATTAAGAAACCCTGGGCCGATAAACCCCCAAGCAGCAATATTCATATAAAGAAACATAATAAACGCCCAAAGTATCTTAATCAGGTTCCTACATTAAATCCTAAAACCCGAAACCGTGATAGTACCCTTATAGTACCCTTTAAAGGGACCCTTAGTTCCTAAATTACTAGGATTCTATGTAAGGGGTTCCGGCGAGGGCTTGGGAGCTTCAAGGTTCAGCCTACGCCTTCTTCGGGAATCGAAACAAAGACCCTCATTCATAGGGATCCTTAGGGGTGTAGGGGGATTATACTATAATAAAATATATAAATCCTGCACTACCTTAAGGACCCTAGACTATGGGAATTATGGTATATTCCTCATTATGGGTAATGCAGGATTTATATCATCAACCGTAGGGATCCTTAGGGGTGTAGGGGGGAGGGGTGTAGGGGACTATATTTCCTTAAATAGGCCTTATTCGTCTTTATTATGGGCCTTAAGGCCCCCTACCCCCCCTCCCCTTACAGCAAGCAGGTGCTAACCCCACACCTCATACCCTATACTCCCCCCTACACTTTTACCTCAATTCTCAAACCGCCTAACATTTCAACCCTTAAATCCCTGAAAACACAAAGCACCTCCCAACAATCAATACAACAATCCCGAAACAAAGCAACCTACCAAACCCAATACAACAATCCATAACACAATCCAAAACCCAAAGCACCTAAACAAACCCTACCCTCAACCATTCTACACCAATTATCCTAACATGAGGTGTGGGGTAAGACCCTAATAGAAAAATCCCCCTAAAGCCCATAACCTGTCCCATGAATGACATGACATAGAATAATAACTACTGCAAAGAATAGTTATTATTGTATGTTCCCTTCATTTTGTTGGTTTCCCTTTCTCATATTAAAACACAATATCTAATATGCTCTCTCTTGGTCGTCAAACTTAATCTCATAATATTCTAATGTCTCCTTCTTTGGAAACTTGATATCTTTGTTGTTGAGTTTCTTAACATATACACTCCTTTTGTTCTTATAAACATCACTATCTTTCCCCATTGGTTTTTTAACTGGTCTAGGCATCTCTTCGTTAAGTTTGTTTACTGCTTTTTCAATTAGTTCTAACTTATCCAATATCTTTTGAAATCGCGTTGCCTTCGTTTCTTTAAGGTCGCGAATGCCTCGCGAGGCATCTGCCGATGCGTCATCATCTACATCGCTCATGCTATATAAAAGTTTTAGATTAAAACTTTTTTTAAAAGTTTTAATCTAAAGTGCTTTTAAATATGTAGTTAAAGACTACATTTTAACATATGCCATTTTGTATTTGTTCATATTGTCTAAACATCTCCTACATAATTTATTGTATTCTATGTTTTTGTTCCTACTCTTGAAATAATGATGATTTCTACATATCTTACAACTCGGACAATACCGTATGTCATCTAAATTACATTCACAATGGCATTTATCATACACATAAAACGATACAATGATTTCATCTACATATCTGACCATATATTTAATTGATTTTATAATAAAATTAGAAAGCCAATTCCTTAATGCTTTAACGAAACTAATTAAGCACCTGCTTATGAGATGCTATTGAATGTTCCAGCATTACTTCCCTTTCATGCGACCATCCAATGTGAAACGAAAGGAGCTGGGGTCTATCTTCCAAACGGCATACTCGCCCTGTCATCATTAAATACACTTTTATTCTTAAATATCAATCCATCATATTCAGATTAGTTTTCAACATGTTAATATCTTTCTTAACCCCTCTCATATCTTCTCTTAATTCTTCTAACTGCTCTTCTGTCTCTTCTGGCGTAATTTGATTTCCTGTTCTTCCAAAACCTGTATCGCATATAGATATGTTCCCTAATTGTGTGTTGTCGTTTGTAGTTTTGAAGATTTCATCTGACGGAGTAATTCCCCTGCGTTTTCCCATTGAAAAGGATGACCTGTCTTCAACAATTGTTAAAACTTCTTTGTTTTCATCTTTGGTATGCTTTGTTTCTTTATGATATAAATGTTTTCTACATCTACAAGGGAGACAATCAAGACTGGTAGGTGTTAATGAAAATCCACCATCTTTTTCATTCTTATCATCCATTTACATTAATTAGATTTTAATTTAAAGTGTTGAATAACTGCTTTCAGCACCTCTAATATACTATAACAACATCTACGGTATTTAGGAGGTGTTATTATTTGTTCTATCTTCTCTATCTCGTCTATAACTTCTAAATAGTCGTCATAATCGCTCATATATTAATAACGATATAATTTTTCTATGTATTAATAATAATGTCGGATATACCAGTTGTAAAACCAGTGAATGTTAAAGAATATGACTTTAAACAGTCTAAATATGAAGTAGCACCTAAATTACCTTTTTCGCAAATAATAACAGGTCCGAGTGGTTCAGGAAAAGGAATATTACTACAATCTATGATATTAGATATTTACAGAGGCGTCTTTGAAAGGATATATATTTGGTCTCCTTCAATCTCAGTTGATAGTAATTGGACACCGGTTAAAAAATACATTCAAGACGAGCTGAAGGTTGATTTAGAAAAAGAAAAATGCTTATTTGATGAATACATACCGGAAGAATTAGACAATGTTATTAAAAGACAACATAAAGTAATAGAATACCAGAAGAAGAACGACCATAAAAAACTGTTTTCTATTCTTATTATAGTAGATGACTTCGCCGACAGTAAAGCTTTTTCAAGAAACTCACCTTTGTTAAATCAGTTGTATGTTAGAGGAAGACATAATGCCTGTTGCATAATAACTGCCACGCAAAAGTATAATGCGTTAAGTCCTATTATTCGCGTCAATAGTAGACAGTTGTTCTTTTTCAGATTAAGGAACTATCGTGAAATAGAAACAATGGTTGAAGAGTTAAGCGCGGTATTGATTAAAAAATCCACCGTTGCAGATACTAAAAACCTTGCAGAAGCAAAGAAGTTATTGTTAGAAGTCTATAACATAGCAACAGAAGAACCGTATAGTTTCTTGTTTATTAACTTAACGAAACCGGATGTAAATGATATGTTTTATAAAAGATTTGATGCCAAATTAGTGATTGATTAATAATATTATTTATTCACACTATTATTAACTAAAATAATGAATAACTGCACAAGTTTATAGCAGGTAAGCGATACAATATTTTATCACTCTTCTTTTCTTTTACTTCTTTTAGTTCCTTTATCATTTCTTTCAACACTTTAATTTGTAATCTATCAATATTACTCAAATCTAAATCATTTTCGTTAATACTGTTTATTTGATTAATACAATCATTCTCACTATCTTTTGATATTCTACTACCCATATTATACTATAACTTATATTTAATTACTATCGCTTTTATCGCCTTTGCCTTTACCCTTCAACTTATTTACTTCCTTTTTCAATTTTTCTACTTCATTTATTGTTGCCTGTAAAGCACTCCATAAAATCGGTGTAGTAATTGTGTAGTCAAACTTCAAATAACCATCAGTTCCTTCCTTGACTAAATTCTGCCATTCATCTGGCAACTTCTTCGTTTCCATAAAATCATTAGCAATAAATCCACAACACGATTTACCTTTTTGTCTGTCATTAATGAAATGATATGTTTTTGGTTTAATATATTTTACTAATTCAACTGCTTTTTTGCTATTTAGTTCCTTTATATCTTTCTTTAGTCTTTTATCTGATGATGGTATTAATGACCCCGTATATGAAAGGTCGCCGTAAACATCAACGCCGTTATTTGTTGCATCTAACCTTGATAAATTATTATTACTTAATCTAATCAATCCGTCATTATCTGGATTATTAATTAACACTCTTTGTTGTCCTGAAACATCAGTATTTGTAATTTCTAGTTGTCCGACTAATGTAACTTTACCTTCCGTTAATTGTATTTCCGGTGTGCTTCCTATAGTTCCTATGATAAAATTAATTGCTCTATCTGTATCACCATTTCTTATATCTAAATCATAATCGCTTCCATTTAATGTTTCTTTAATGCCTGATGAATGTTGAAATAATATATCACCCCATACTCTTAAACTTGCTTCTGCTGTTATATCACCAATACTATTAAAAGTTAGATTATTTGTGACTGCTCTGTTTAACGTTATTCCGCTGGTGTCGGTTAATTGCAGTGCTATTGTTGCTGTTGTTGGGTCGGTTGCTCTGTTTGCTTGAAATGAGAAATTTATTTCATCATTTGTTATTAAATTTAAGGAATTATTAGCGTCTGCTCTCCTATATATTTTGCCATTATTCCATATTAATATCTCATTGTTAAAAGTAGTAGCTCCGTTAAACCTTACGGTAGAACTAAAGTTAGAATTGCCACCATTCACATTAAGAACATCTGTAACTGCATTAGCTCCTATCCCTAACTTATTACATCTTACCGCGTTTGAATTGTTCATATTTAAAAATAACTGTTGTGAAGTGTCATTGGTATTATAAGCATCAATACTAAAACCTCTAAATCTAATTTTTCCACTATTATTAGCAATCGCTACAACGTTACTGGCGTCTGTTGTTGGCTTGTAAATTGTTAATCCTGAATTATTAGAAATATTGAAATTATCAGTTTCATAAAATATATTATCTTTAAAATATGTAGGTTTAAATAATGTTGTTCCACCCGTTGTATTGTTGCATTCTATGTATGTGTCTGTGTCAGTATCGTCATTAGTTCCATTAATTAATCTTATAGCGTTCGCGGTTTCACTTATTGTCAAATCCATTGATATGTTAGATTTAGTAGCATTAGTATATCTTTCAATACTTGTGCTAGAGTTTGTTAATTCAATATCTCCCTTTACTGTTAAATTATTTGTTAAGTCAATTTCACCTCCAACCGTTAAATTAGTTGTAATATTAGCATTATTAACGGATAAATCGTTATTAATTTTAATATTTCCCGATGGATTTAAATTTAAATCTACAACGCTGTCATCGCTTGTTGCATTTGATATAATTTTATTTCCTTGTAAAGTTATATAATTTGTAGCATTTTTAAATACGCTAATAATTTTATCTCCTCCTCCCGTTTGATTGCTAAATAATAATCCTGTAGTGGGTGCTATATTTATAGTCTCGTTGTTTAATGTTAATCCACTGTGAATAATCGTAGGAGCGCTACAATCAATAATCGGAAATGTAGAAAACCTGTTGGCAAAATCCGATTTAGGAACTCTTAAATCTAATAAATTATCAATTTCCGCATCAGTGTATCCACCGCCACCACCAGCACCTGCTATTAATGTATCCACCTCGCCTTTATTATAATAGTTTGTTCCTAATTGGGTGTTAGTCTGATAATTAGTAGATAAATTAGTATCTATTTCGGTTTTATTGTAAAAGTTTGTTGTTCATAAGGTGTTATTTTGATAATTAGTAGATAAATTTGTATCTATCTGTGCGGATGTATAATAGTTAGTTAATGTCGTGTCTATCTCTGTTTTATTATAAAAATTGCTACTTAACTGAGTGTTAGTTTGATAATTATTTGTCAAGTCGGTGTTTATAGCAGTAATATTATTAAAATTTTGCAATTGCTTTGTGTTTAATACTGCTATATCGTCTGTATTTGTTGCTATTTGGGCGTTGTTCCCTATTTCTGATTTTGTAGCATATATTTGTGATAATTCAGTTCCACCTACAATGATAGTATCTGCTGTTAATGTGTTTGTATTGTTTAATGTTAATGGCATTATAATAATAATTAGATAAATTATTATTAGAATGTTATGTTAAACTTAATCATATACTTTGAGACCAAGGTCCTTTATCTCTAATATTTGTTCGCTTAGCATCGTAATATAGATTTGGTCAGGCATTTCATTAGCTGGTATTGTTGCTCCCGCCGGCTTCACGATTAATCGCATCATTTGTCCAGCGCGTGTGGAAATTCCAGAATACGAGCTGTCGCTAAGCTTTTGAAAATCAAAAGCGAAGACGAACTGTCTATCGCGATATTGTTTAAAATTGATATTCATACTGTGTTGATGAAACAATGGAAGATTTAATGCTTTACGTAAATGATAAAAGCATTGAGTGATAGAATTACAAGGATACTCAGGATAAAGTTTAGAACCTAACTGAATTTGGAACTCTAAATCTTTGTCTTTGTCATAAATACCTTCATCTAATGGTATATGGTTTTGATGAGGATGATAAAATCTACAAAATTCTTTGTCAGCATATTCATATCCAGTGCTTGGGTCTCCTGCTTTGTAAAAGGTGACAAATGAAGCAACAAGTTTAGACACAGAACGAATAACATTGACACTGATGTCAGTAAGCCCTTTTATAGATTGAGATTGAGTAATATAAGTGGTATAAGTAATTGGTAACCCTTTTCCTTCTAAAAGATGCTTGACGTATTCATTATTTAAGTTATTATCAAGGGTGCAAACATCACAAATTACACGAGCGTTTGAAATTTCCCAATCAATAGACGTATTTGTTGCTTTTCCTACATCACCAGCAACTGCCACTGTAAAACGATTTCGTAAGTCCGTTACGATACCTGTATCGCTTTCATCATAATTATTCGGGTCAATGATACAATCAATAGCATTCGTCACGAGTTCCAATTCAATAGTCAAATTTCCCATATATTTTAGTGGTAGATACTTAAATTGGGAAAATAAACCACACAATGGCTTAAATCCGACAGTCATTTCATTATAAAAGCCTTGGCAATTTTCAGAATTAACTTCATAAGTTAATGCTGTGCTTCCAGCATTATTTACTAATGTCAGTAGTTCATCATCGTATCTATAACCGAAGCCTTCATTTGCTTCATCTCGTCTTGCTCCTTGGGACATTAATTTAGAAAACATATGATGAACGCGATTGTAACTGTCAAAATCTTCAACGACCTGACTACCTGCAATAATTCGCATTCTTCTGAAAAAGGAATATGGCGATGATAAGGGGCGTAATTTTCTAAAGTTTGTTCCATCTTTATTATTAAGTGTAAAAAATATTCTTACACTCTGAGGGTCTAACCAAGTATTATCTTCACCATTTAAAGTAAATTTTAATACTCTATTACCACTTGTTGGTTTATAGATATTTGAACCAGACGGCCAGAATGTAACACTTCTACGGTCTGTAATGTAACTTGCTCCTTTGTTTAATTTAAATGAGAGATTATCAACGAGAATATCTTCTGGCGAGAACGTTTCCATCTATATATAATGAATAGAAAATTAACTAAATATAATCTAATAATTAAGTTTAATTATTAGATTATATTTAATCAAATAATTTAAAATTATATGAATTTTCTTTATTACTGTTTTTCTTTTTACCTTTCACCTCTTTAACTATATTATTTTCTTCACCGTCTTCTACTAATTTTCGTATTTCTTCATAAGCATTCTGTTTAAATTTCTTCTCTTTCTTCGGTTTCTCCATCTGCTGGTATGATGTCGCTTTGTTGTTGAACATTATTACTATTAAGTATATTATTTATTGCTTCTTGATGTTTCTTACTTCTTAAATGTAATGGTTTATTCTTTTTGTTATGTATAGAGCCACAAACTTCACAGGTGATTTTTACACTACCTATTTCATCATATCTTTTTTTATTCTTCGTGTTTATTTCTTCTTTTTTGCTTTTATAATATTCCCCGTTCTTTTCATTTAGAAGTTCTCTATCGTTCTGCCTGTAAATTTTCTTTTTCGGATAATAATTTTCTTTATGTTCCTTACAATACTCGCTCATAGTTCTACCTGCCACTTGTCTATTTAAAGTCCCCATCTCTCTAATGTATTTGCCTTCTATTGCTCTTAGCTGTTCTATGTTGTCGCAGGGACATTCTTTTATCAACTCTATCCTAAAATTCTCAACTCCTATTTCATTCATCTTCTGATAAAGCTTGACATTTTTGTCTCTATTGCTTTTCATACTGTTTCTATGCTCTGCCATTCTTTTGGATAAAGGTTGGCAGGTAGAACCTATATAAATATCATCAGTAATATCATTTACAATCTGATAAATCTTTGCTTTATCGTATCCCATCTTCGGATATATGCTTATTTATACTGATATTTCTTTAATTATGTTTGAAATTGTTGCATAAACTCTTCTTCTGTGATTGGTAAATTACCTTCTTTATTATGAACATTACCTATGTCTTGATATGAATGATTTTGTAGAGGGTCTAATGTTGATTTATTTAATGTTATACTACCTTTATCAAACATACTAACAACATCTCCGGCTTTTCTTATTCTTAAATTTGTTCCGGTGTCTTCGGGTCGTTGATTAGAAACAAAAGGAGAACCATAACTTCTACTTCTAAATATATTACCATAATCATTATTTATTTGTTGACCCACCGCTGAACCTAAACTATGACTAATAATATCAGTGATACCTGTAAGTTTTTTACCATCAACTTCTATAGTTCCATCTTTAATTAATTTATCTACATCTTTGTATCTTTTGGTTTGTTGTGTTTGATACAATGGCAGTTTTAAATCATCATAAACATCTCTACCGCTTTTAGTTCCTGCTATGTATAAAATACTACCATTTTGATATACACCGTCAGGATTTTCATAAGCTAATCTAAGTCCTTGTGTATCAGTTAAGAATGTTTCCGTCCCCGCCAAGTCTTCCCTAACTTCTTCATTTACTTTATTTCTATTGTTAGGCGCTTCGTATGGTATTTCTTCATTTCTTCTTTTGTTTCTATGCATTATAAAATAACTTATAAATTAATTTATCTAATTAATATTATAATGCTCAAATTCAAAAAAGTATATATTGACAGTAGTTATAAAGTCAGTGGCACTTCTTCAGATTTTGTTATTGATTTGCCTGAAACAGTCCAACTTGAAGATAATATGCTATGTCAAATACACGAGGTGAGCATTCCTCATTCGTGGTATTCAATAAACAGCACAAACAACAATTTATACTTTAGACATCAAGTTATACCACCAGGTGTTATAGCAGGTATAACTTATCGTAAAATAACAATTCCAGAAGGCAACTATACAGCAATTGATTTAGCACAAACAATAGAAATAGCACTTAATTTGTTGGTTGATACAGTTGATAGACCAAATACATATTCACTAAGTTATAACAGTTCAACAAATAAAATCACAATCAGTTCTAATTATGCTACGGTTATTTTTGTTGTTTTAACTGATGGTGAAATAGCGCCAGTAGCAGGAGTATTTAGCGACCCCGTTGATGTTAATAATTTAAATTCAATAAACCGTGTCATCGGTAATACAACACCTGCTACGGATGCTTATACTAATGTAGCACCTTACACATCAAATTTTATAGACTTAGTCCCCTTCAAGAGTTTATATTTGCATTGTAACGAAATTAGCAATTACAACCAATTAACAGTAGCGGGTAATTCATCAATAGTAAAGAAAATAAATGTAACCGTGCCTTATCTTGGTGTAATTAACGACAATGAATTAAGCAGTGTTGATTATATTGATGTTAGTAATAAAATGCTTCGCAGATTGAATTTTAGACTTAGTAATAATTTAAATCAGACGGTTAATTTAAATAATGTTGATGTCTCTTTCACTTTAACATTTTTCAGGGGTTCATAAATATCTAATAAGAAAAATATAGACTATATTAATAATGAGTGCTGAAGCAGTTGAGGAGGTTAAAAACGAAGAAGAAACTGAAATAGTTAATAATGAAGTTATTGAAGAAACCAACGAAGAAACACAAGTTAAAGAAAATGAAGAAGCAACTAAACAAGAAGAAGAAAAAACTGAAGTAAAAGAGGAGGCAAAACCAAAACCGAAAGCAACTCCAAAGAAATTAGCAAGAAGTATTAAAGTTGTAGAATTAGCAGAGTGTGAGCATTGCTTAAAGAAAATGACCCCAAAAAGTTTAAAGCATACACATCCGCACTATTGTAAGGGTCAACCAACCGAAACATTACCAGTAAATAAGCAGAAGGCGAGTTATGGTTCAAAGGTTGAGCAAAAATTAAGAAAAGAAATAGAGGAAGAGATGAAGAAGAAATATTCAAACAAAGAAAATAATAAAAACGCTCAGAATGTTGATAATGAGATTATACAATACAGTGAACCTATTGAAGTTAAAACAAAAGCAAAGCCAAGTGTGCCAAGTGTGCCAAGTGTGCCAAAGCAACTAACAGCAAGAGAATTATTAGAAGCATCTTATAACGAAATACGAAGAGCAAAGCGAGAGGCACACATTGAAAAGATTAACGCATTTAAAACAAAAATGTTTTAATATAAATATACTTATATGACAGAATTATCAACAATGGAAAAAGGTAGTTTGATATTTAATTATGGTTTTTACTTAACTAATGAAAAAGGTTTTGATGTTAATGATGAGCTCATAAAACAAGTAGGTATATTAGAGATGTGTGTAAAATCCGAACAACCTGTTCCAAAGCAACTATTGTCTTGAAATGAACTTAAAGAACATTTAAGAAATACTGAAAACGAATTCCCTGACGATGATATTGTTGAAATGATGATGAATGAGACTGACAAATATGTTATTGATTTTCCTGAAGAAGCAGTTGAGATAATAAAGTCAAATATGAAATAAATACTAACAATATTTTTAATCTAAATATTAATAATAATATGAGTATGTTTAAGAGCAAACCAGAGTTTAAAAGAATGCCACAGGTTCAACAATACTATGACATTGAAGATACTTTCGGAGTAGCAAGTAGGAGAAAATAAGATATGAAACTAAGAGTTGAAGAGGCTGAGAATAGAGCAAAAAACATCAGGTTGAGGAATGATTGGATACAACATCAAAAGAAAAGTATTTATCAGGGACAACTTGATGATATTAACAGGCAATTAGAGAGACCGATGATGCCAGTAAGAACGAAAGAGGAACTGTTAAAGAAACAAAAAGAATTAAAAGATATAATGGCAGAAATAATATAATATATTATATATGATTAAAACATTAAAATCTGAACTAAAACTTAGACCAACATATGACGAGATGATAGGAATGATTGAAGCACAAGGCGACGAAAACCGACCATCAATTGAAACAGTAATAGATAGAAGAGCAACATTGTTTCGTAATAATCAATTCGGAAGTCAATTAGATAATGATGATTTTTTAGGATTGAAGAAGCAAGAGGAAGACAGGGCAAAGGAAAGCGTTAGACAAGCACAACTAAGAGAAAACGGAATAATGGCGGGTGCATCATCGGGGTTAGTATCTATTGTTTCAGCTGGTTTTCAGACACCTGCCGAAGTTTATGAAGCAATGGATGATGGTGATGAAATGACAAGTGAAGAAATGACAAGAATAAGGACAGAAATGGAAAGGTATTTACAAAGACAGAGAGAAGCACAACAAGCATCGTCATCATCAGCAAGAACTGATTTAGAAGAAGCACATAGACAATCATTACGTGTAGGAGTTAATATTGATGAAGAAGAACTGCCACCATTAGAAGAAGTAGATGAAGGAGAAGAAGAGGAAGATTTTGACGATGACCCAGAATTAATACCTGCAGATGATGATGAAACAACGAAAGCACCAGCCCAAGCGAGAAAACACAAAGAAACGATTGATTATTCAACCAAAATAACAAAATGGCAAGACAAAAGCGTTCAAGAAGACGATATAAGATTTCAACTTTTTTTGCGTGGTATAGAACTGACACCTGAACAAGAAGAAGACATAGCAAAACTCAAAATAAAAGGAAAGGGAAGAAATCAAACAAGAAAGGATTATTTAATAAACTATATTGATAGATTAATTTTTACAGGTAGATGGACAGACCAAGTAAATGACCAATCGCTACAAAAAAGAATGGTAGAATGGCGAGAGATGAAGAAAGGAAAAGGTAAAGGTAGTAGTTCTTCATCATCAAGTGCATTAGAAACAGCAAAAGATATTGCCATAGGTGGAGTAAAAGCAGGTGTAGAAACATTAGCAAAAGCAGGAGCAACAGCATTAGCAAAATCATTTTTACCAGCATAAAATATATATGTTTAATATATGTTAAGATTACGCCCAACTTTTGAACAAGTTGAAAGGGAAGCAAGAACACACAGATTAAAAATATTACCAGAGAAACAAAAGAGAACACAACAAGGTTTGTTATTAGATGATGTTAATTTTGATGATTTTGATTTAGATAAGTATAATATAAGAAACCCTAACAAAGCAACACAAACGGATATGTTTAATGAACCAAGTATTTATTCAAGCACCTCATCAAACAGAAGTGTTAAAACAGCAACAGAAGGAAATGAAGATAAACAACAAGATAGGCAAATTAGTTTATCAAGTGGAGAGAGTTTAGATGATGTAAGATATAGAACAAGAATGTCAATAGCAGACGATTTAGCAACAATGGCAAGGGTAGGAGGAAATATTATTTACTATACAGGTCAAGGAATAGGTCAAGGTATAAATATGGCAATTGATGCTTATAATTGGATTAATGATGATAATGAAGATGAAAACGAACCCGCACCACCTATTGATGAAGAAGTATTTGAACGAACACAGGGATTAATGAGAAGAGGAGCAAGCCGCTCACGCTCACATTCACCAGAAGAACAAGCAAGCGGAAGCAATCAAGCAATGAGATTATTAAGAAGAGGAGCAAGCCGGTCGCGTTCTTCAACCCCTCCAAAGAAAAATCCAAAGAAATAAAAGATAAATATTAAACATTCAGTTATATTAATATTTATCTTTCAACTTTTATTGTCCTTTCAATATCATGAATTCAGTAGCATTATACTTTTTGTTGTATTTCTTAGGTTCGTCCTTCGCCTTGTTCTTCCAGTAGCGTTCCCGTTCCTTCTCGTTTTTCCTTTTTATGTATTCGGGGTCTTGTTCCTTTCTTAACTTATGATACAGGCGATGATACAATGCCATTTGTTCCTTAACTTGCTCCAATGTCAGACTGTTCGCAAGTTCCTCAATGGTTTTGGTTTCATTGTTCTCAAAAGTCATATAACTTATTCTATATATTATAAATAATTTGTCTTTAAGTATGTTTTTACATTCACCAGTATTTAACAGAAAACACTTAAAGAAATAATAATTTATATTATTAATATATCTGTATAATTATGACTAAAAAACTTATAAAAAATTACATCCAGAACCTCAAAAACATCAGAGATGCTAAACAGGGCAAAGTGCCAAACCAAACAATGACTAAAATTAACAATGTCATAAACTTATACGAAGACCGCAAAATATCACAGTTCACAACAGCGGTAAATTTAATAAATGGGATGACAATCGGCAATGCCAAAGCAAAGGAAAAAGGAATAAAGCAATATGAAAAGGCGGTGGCAAAATATGAGGATAAAGCACCAATAACGGAAAGGATGAGAGCAACAGTAAAGAAAGCGAGGAAGGGCAAGGAAGTTAAGGAAGTGGTCAGGAAAACCGAAAAGCAACCTGTATTCAAAAGAAAGGCAATTGGGGGTTTATCAACAAAGGCAAAAGACATTTTCAAAGGCAGGAAAAATTACGATGTTAAGTATATGCTGTTTTCTACCCATAACCGTTCAGGCGCGAAAAAAGCATCATTCATATTAGATGGTATAGCGTATTATCCCTTAATTCTTCTTACCCGTGGGAACGCAAGTGTAGTAGGAAGTGCCAATGTTAGAGCAAATGAGTTCATTGAAACATTAGTTAAGAGGAGGATAAGACAATACCACGACACCGAAAAGTTCTTATTTAGAAAACTGATGATTACTATGAATTCAAGTAGCGAGTTTAAGGATGCAACAGGACACCTGATAGAATACGCCGATGCCATCAGAATTGAAAGCGTTGAGATTGTTGAAACAGACACAGGCGGATACGACGAGAGAGAAGAACCATTACAACAAGGCAACAGCATAAGCACATATTACAGATACATCCAAACCGAAGTCAATGCCGAAGCAGAGACTATGAAAGAGGCACTAAACAAGCAAAATTACAGAAAACGAATGTTGGATAAATGCTTTACTGGAAAACTTTGAAGGAACTAACCTAACAAGAGAAAAGCGACAACAAAAGAACACAAAAACACTGACCCGTGATAAAGTCCTTGAACTGCTGAATATGACAGAAGATGAATTTATTAATACTGGGGCGACTATAAACCAAATGGATAAGGTCTTTAAATTCTTCAATATACCAGTTAGATTATACAACTTTACAGGTGCTCTGATTTATGAATATAACCCTGACAATTACGAGAAGGGGCGAGTAAAAATATTCAGAGGACTTGTTAAAAACAATCATATATATTTGTTAAACCACGATTTAGAAACATTAAAGCAAGTTCAACCAAAGGATAAATACAATGCCTTTACAACAAGCAAGTTTTACATCACCGATAGAACCGAACCAATTGAATACAAAATGTTTGATAATGTAGATGAACTGCTGACTATGACCGATAAGGAAGAATATGCCCTGATACATTCGGATAATGATTTAGTCAAGGTCTTCCATCAACTCAACGAAGCAGGATACAAACCACACATTAACTATCAAGCGGGGCGGATTACGAATATCTTATGTAAGTTTTACTACAAAACGTTGAAGAAATACATTAAATACAACATTGTCTCACAGTCTTTATCACAAGAACGAGTTGATGAAGATGTAATCACCGATAATGAGGATGTGTATAACAAAATCACTACAACCATGTTTAACTTACAAAAAGAGTTGTTTAAAGAAAATCATTTGTCTTATTATAACGAGGTAGATATACAAATCCTTAAAGAGTGTAAAACAATAGTTCCAGTTGGCAAGTTTTATAAAGATGTGCCGATGAAGAAGATAAAAGAAATAGATATTAACAAAGCATTTACACACGCGGGAGGGAGTATAAAATACATCCCGAAATTTACACAGTTTGACATATTCAGACCCTTTGATGAGGATTGTAGCACAGACCAGTTTAACAACCTGACATTATACATTGTAGAGGTGTATGAAGGAAACATCTTTTTCAATAAGAAGTATTGCTTGGTTTATGGCAAGTTTTTGAAGAAACTGCTGAAACACAATGTTAAACTTAAAATACTATGGTATAAGCAACCGAGCAATATTTACAAGGTGGATTATAAAAAGTTGATAGATGAACTGTATGCAACCAAAATGACGGACGACGAAGACTTCAACAAGCAGACGCAAAAGAAATTATGGAACATCAGCGTCGGAATGTTGGAGAAATCCCATAACACAAGTCAGCGAAGTAGCACCTTTACTTCCTTGAAGGAGGCGTGTTATTATCAAAGCATTTACGGTGGAAAGGTCTATACAATAAGCGAGTGTCAAACAGAACTTAATGAAGTGGATGAAGACGAGTATGAAACAAAGGAGACAAAAGGAACTAAATATTATGTGTTAAGTGTGTCCGAAAAGAAGACTTTAATAAATGGTTTTATGTATATCAAGGAGTTGTTATTACAATATCATAACTTAAAGATGTATGAAGCATACAAGACATTATCCGATAATAACATTAAAGTGTATAGTGTTAAAACAGATTGCTTGACGATACACGAAGACGATGTGGATAAGGTGTATGGATACAATTTTTGTCGTGTATGGAGAGAAGGACTGCTTAAGTTTGGAACTGATATCGGCACTTGGAGACTGGAAGAAAAGAAAACAATTACACTGCCTACGCAGTCATACACATACAAGTTTAACGAAGTGCCGGAAATCCCGAAAATTAGAAGTATCAAAGTTGAAGTTGAGGACGAGTGGGATACTCAAGCAATCTGCGAGAAAATTATGTTGAGAAACCCCGTGATAGTTCGTGGCAAGTTCCCGGGCACGGGCAAGAGTTATATAGGCGAGTATTTCCAGAAAATGGGTAAGAATGTTTTGTTTGTAGTGCCAACCAATAGATTTTTGCAGGAAAAGGAAGTAGAGGCAACAACATATAATAAGTTTTTCAGCATCGCTGTTCATGAAGATGTCGGGGAAAAGTTGCCAGTGTTTGACTATTCCCCTTTCAATGTGGTGGTGTTTGATGAGGTTTATATGTCTAACTTATATGTATTGGATAAGGTCAGACGGTTTATTAAAGAAAATCCTGATATTATCGTTATTGGGACGGGCGATGTTAAACAATTGCAGGGAGTGGAAGTTATGACGAACTGCCAGAACCCAGCAGTTTATATAGACAACTGTATAGATATAGTATTTAAATACCATATATTCCTAGAAGTGTGTAAGAGAGTAGGAGCGAAGGACAGCGAAGAAGGAGAAAGAAACAGGGAAATCATTAACAATATGTATAACGACTTTTGGGAAAACAAGTTGCCTATTCAAGACATTATACCGAAATATTTTGAGACGACTGACGACATCATGGCATCGGAGCACAACATTGCCTATACAAACATAAGATGCCGAAATGTAGCGAATGAGATTAGAAACAGGTTAAACAAGAAAAGTAAATACGAAGTGGGCGAAATACTCATTGCCAGAAAATGGATTAAACAACCAAGGGTAAATGTAAATCTACGGTATAGAATTACGAGCATAGAGCACGACGAACTCGGAGCGCAAATAACATTACAGAACATAGCGAATGATGAAGATGAGTTTATGCTGTTTGAAGCGGTCGTTGATAACAACTTCATATATTCATACTGTGCAACCTGTCATTCAAGTCAGGGAGCGAGTGTAAAGGGGAGTATAACTATACACGAATACAACTTACCAATAGCAAGCAGGGAGTGGGTTTGGACGAGTATTACACGCTGTGTTGATTTTAGAAAAGTCAGGTTTTACAACAACGCAAGTTTTGACAAACAAATGGATAAAAACATGATAATGAGATACTTTAAAAACAAGGTGGAGAATTACAAACTACAGGACCGGCGTTCCCAAAGAAGCATAAATGAAGAAGAATACATAACCCCCGAATCGTGTCTGAAAATGTTTAAAAGCAGGTGCGAGAAATGTAATACAGCATTCAATTTTGAAGTGAAGCAAGGTAAGTTATGTAGCAACTTTACAGCACAGCGTCTATGTAATGATTACGGACATCATTTAGACAATTGTTGTGCTTATTGCTTTTACTGTAATGTATCGGTCCATTAAATAATAAAATATATTGTTATTTGTATGAGTTCCAATAAGCAAAAAATCATTAATGATATTTATTACGACCGCTCGGGTTTTGGGAGTAGGGCGACTACTTTAAAAGATGCCCGAGAGAAGGATAAAAGTATTACAAAAGAGGACGTTGAGGAGTTTTTTAGAAAGAATGTTGAAGAAAAGCGCAAACCGCGTGGCGAGAATAGTTTTGTAGCACCTCACGCGCATTTTGAATATCAGGTGGATTTGTTTTTTATTAGTAAAAATGATTTAGAAAACCAAAAATTTAGGATAGGATTAGTTTTAATTGATATCTTTAGTAAATATGCTACAGTTATACCTATCAAGAGTAAAGAACCACCTGATATGTTGGCAGGAATAATGGAAGGACTACAAAAAATGGGCGATAAACCGAAGATGTTTTACAGTGATGAGGAAGGGAGTTTGTATAGTAAAACCGTTATAGAATATTTTGAAGGTGAGAAAATTGAGATACACAGAACAAGAGGACATCCAGCATTCGCGGAGCGGTTTATAAGAACCTATAAAGATATGCTTTTTAAGCGGGTTGAAGCAGATGAAAAAAAGGGTAAGCAAAATATCCAGTGGATAGATTAATTTGGAGATATTATTAACATATAATAATAAAATGGTTTCATCAACTACAAAAATGACCCCATTAGAAGCAAGAAAAAAGAAAAATGAATTTGAAGTTAAATTGAATATATCTTTACAGGCAAAACGCAATAGAACATACCCCGAAATAGAAGTAGGCGACAGTGTTAAAATAATGCGCAAAAAAGGTATTAGTGAAAAAGAACGCACCAGTCATTGGGTTAAAACTCCCCAAACTGTAAAGCGAATAGATAAGAAATTAGGTCAAAGCTACTACTATTTAGAGAACGATGATAAGAGAGGGTATTTGAGACACGAGTTGTTCAAGGTGTAAACGAACTCTTTACTTTTATAATCTATTCCTGATTTTAGGGTGTTCTTTTGTCGTTTTGCTTTTTCTTGATTTCTGTTTGTTGTGTAATATGCTTTGCTATATCTTTTGTAAGAAGTTCTAAACATGAGACTTTTTCGGATATTGCCTTAGGGTTTCTGAAAAATTCCTTACCTTTCAGCTATGGAAGAATGCAAAAGACATGTCTACTTAGTTACGCCTGCACTCCCCAAAAAACATGAGCAAAAAGGCACAGCAAGCGAGTCTAAACCCCAGCCTCAACCTAGCCATAAAATTAAACCTAGCAAGCCCGCCTTCTGCGTATCAATGATTGGAAGAGCCGACAAGCTCGCAAAACCCTCTAAAACTCAACCCAAACCCTAAACCAACCTCCAAATTAGTAAACCCAGCAACGGCGCAGCCCCGTCTGGAACTTCTCTGCGAGAGCGATACTGGTGTCCGTGATGACCTGTCATGCTGGATAAGGTCGCGGATAGGGTTGGGGGACGAAGGTTAATTAAGGGGTGCTGGATGAAGCAACTGCTCACAAAACGGAGAAAGCAGACGTGCTGAAAACGCTCCCTTCCTTTTCTGCCCTCGGCTGCAGCTAAACTATGGCTCTAGCCTTTCAGCTGTGGCCCCAAGTACAGGCCGACGGTTGCGAGAACATTGAGTGACACAGCGACAGCGATGATATCCAGCTTGGACGACTGTGACGATACCTTCTGCTCGATGTTCTTGACCCGGTCGAAGAACGCGTTGATGAGGTTCATGATGATGCTGCCTAAGATGATGCCCCCGGCACTGTAAACGACAGCTTCGCCCGCGGTAAGCCGTGGAAATGAGGGCGCGGAAGGAGCTTGTGTACTGTCTGGGGTTTCAGCCACGGCCCTCTCTGCAACAAAAGACGGTATCACGGCCATGAGCTTAGTGACCTGTTTCTCCGCATTCGCCTGTGGTGGTATGAAGGGCATTGCCCACTGCCCCAAGGCAAACAGAAACACCATGGCTAACTTCTTGTTGTTCCGCATGTGGTCCACGAGGACATCCAAATTTGGTTCTACCAACATGTACTCCTCTTTGAGCATGGCAACAGCGAACATGAATGTTCATTCACAAGGCATCAACACAGCCACAGGTCAACGTGGATAACTGCTCTGCAAACTCATGGCGCGGCAAGCTGTGCAAGTCTAGTAGGCTGCTGAAAACTAGCACGGTAAAGCACGGGTTCAACTTCATAAACATGCCAGCCGTGCCGTCTGGCGTCGCTGATGCAGCCGTTTCCCAGCACGCGATGGTCAAGCTTGTCCCGGTAGCTTTGTGATGGCTTTGTATTTGGGATTTTGGTGTGGAGTTGGGAAGTGGTTTAGACGGTTGAGAAACGAGGTGAACGCGTGTGGGGGGAGTATAGGAGGTTAGGTGCCGGGTCGCTTCGGCCGAAGCCTCAAGAGGAGCGGTTCGTCGGATTTTGATTTGTGCTTTGGGGTTTTGGGGTTGTGTTGGGAGGTGCTTTGTGTTTTGGATTGTATTTGGGATTTGTGCGTGAGATTTGGGAGGTGCTTGTGTATTGTGGATTTAGGAGGTTGAGTTCTTAGGCGGGTTGAGAAATGGGGTGAAAGCGTAGGGGGGAGTATAGGGTATGAGGTGTGAGGGAAGGAGGTTGTTTTGATTTTGTTTTGTGTTTTGGTGTTTTTGTTGAGTTGGGTGGTGCTTTGTGTTTTGGTGTTTTGAAGGGTTGAGGTGTGGGGGAAGGAGGTTGTTTTGATTTTTGTTTGTGTATTGGGATATGGTGTTGTGTTGGTAGGTGCTTTGTGTTTTGGGTTGTGCTATTTGTTTTGTTGTGAGTTGAGGAGTGCTTCTTGTTTTAGTGTTTTGAAGTGTTGAAATGTTAGGCAGGTTGAGAAATGGGGTGAAAGTGTAGAGGGGAGTATAGGATGTGAGGTGTGGAGTAAGGAGGTTCTTTCGGACTTTGTTTGTGCTTTGGGGGTTGGTGTTGAGTTGGGACGTGCTTTGTGTTTCGGGTTGTGTTATGCATTATTGTGCGGGATTTGGGCGGTGCTTCGGATTTTGTTTTGTGCCTTGGGGTTTGGTGTTGTATTGGGAGGTTGCTTTGGTTTAGGGTTGTGTTATGGATTATTGTATTTGTTTTGGGAGGTGCTTTGTGTTTTGTGGTTTTGAGAGGTTGAGTTCTTAGGCGGTTTGAGAAATGGGGTGAAAGCGTAGGGGGGAGTATAGGGTATGAGGTGTGAGGGAAGGAGGTTGTTTTGATTTTGTTTTGTGTTTTGGTGTTTTTGTTGAGTTGGGTGGTGCTTTGTGTTTTGGTGTTTTGAAGGGTTGAGGTGTGGGGGAAGGAGGTTGTTTGGATTTTTGTTTGTGTATTGGGATATGGTGTTGTGTTGGTAGGTGCTTTGTGTTTTGGGTTGTGCTATTTGTTTTGTTGTGAGTTGAGGAGTGCTTCGTGTTTTAGTGTTTTGAAGTGTTGAAATGTTAGGCAGGTTGAGAAATGGGGTGAAAGTGTAGAGGGGAGTATAGGATGCGAGGTGTGGAGTAAGGAGGTTCTTTCGGACTTTGTTTGTGCTTTGGGGGTTGGTGTTGAGTTGGGACGTGCTTTGTGTTTCGGGTTGTGTTATGCATTATTGTGCGGGATTTGGGCGGTGCTTCGGATTTTGTTTTGTGCCTTGGGGTTTGGTGTTGTATTGGGAGGTTGCTTTGGTTTAGGGTTGTGTTATGGATTATTGTATTTGTTTTGGGAGGTGCTTTGTGTTTTGTGGTTTTGAGAGGTTGAGTTCTTAGGCGGTTTGAGAAATGGGGTGAAAGCGTAGGGGGGAGTATAGGGTATGAGGTGTGGGGTTAGCACCTGCTTGCTCTTACATCCCTAAGGACCCCTATGACTGATCCGAGGAACCCGGCTGATGACTCTGTGGGGACCTTGCGCAGCAAGTGTACAACATATTTTAGTATAGTATCGAATAATGAAGTATCATAGAATAAGATGTGATATAGTATAGTATAATGTGATGTGACATCATATATTGCATAACCACCTTTTGTGCGGTCCTGCAGCACTTCGGAACTTCAGATATCAAGGCTTCCCACAAAGAAATGTGCCCAGATCTTTGTGCTCGATCCCGTCTAAATTTTCGAAGAAGCCTGCACAGCCCTTTAACCTTAAACCCTAAAGACTAGGATTCAGGACCTCCAAGCAAGCATCCCTAGTTCCTGAACAGCTGGAACAGGGTTTAGAGGGTATGCTGCACAAAAACATAACTCTATAGCCAGGAAACCACCGTAGCCAACATTCTTACTAGGGGCTCAGGCCCCCCGTACTATACCTAAGACACCAAATAACATCTGTCTAATATTACGTTGAACTATTTTATATGAACCAAAACATACTCTACCATATGATACTCTATTTCTTATTTGATCAGACTACTTTTCTGCTACATTATCCCATACTATACTATATAGAAGAAGCCGGCTTGGAGGCCTCCTGATGATCCCACTGAGACACCCTCCCGCAGCGGCAGGCGACGCATGTAGTTGAAGGGATACAAGGTAATGACCTTCCCGGCAACTCCCAAAGGGCCTTGTTTCTTCACGGTCATGCTCCCAGAGGGCGTAGGATTTATGATGTAGGGCAAAGGCGATTTCCTGATTTCCGGATCATTCCTCCCCCTTTGCTCTCTCTATCTGTCCGTCGTTCTGTCACAATCTCTTTCTATCTCTCTCCGTCTCAAAGTGACGGTCCGAATATTAGAATAAACAAGGCACTTGGTGATGCTCGGACATGGTAGGGACTATAGAGTCAACCAGCCAGGATGTGGGGATAAGTTGCCAGCTGATTGAAGCTTCGCGTGCTTGGAGGTTCATGGGTAGTTATAAGTAGGGTTATAAGTCCCCTAATATGAGTTGTAAGTATAGCTGCCCTACGCATAACCCCACTTATAATTACCCATGAACCTGCAAATGGAAAGTGAAGATGTTGGCGCAGCTAGAATCCCGAAGCTCGCAAAAGGGCTGACCATCCCCCAAAACCTCCAATAGGGGGCTTAATGATTAGAAACTGGGACTACAGACTCACAACCCCGCGCAGCAAGTAAGGGTATACGTAGGATGCTAGGAAAATGACAGCGCTGCAAGTTGACGTCCTACTCAAACCTCTCAGACCTAAACCCAAGATTCCAAGATCCCGACTTAAACCTCGTCCTTCGTCCCTACTCTTCAAGCCAGACAAGCCCCAAAAACCCTGAAGTTGAGGCACCCTACCTGAACCTAACACTCCGAGACTTCAATATACCCTAAAGATCCCTGCCTTGCCCTCATGCAGCTCAATCTCTATCTCGGGAGCCTCCGCATTTCCTTTGCCAGGTGCTAGGCTTCGAAGGATTTAGGGTTCAGGCTGTTGGCGGTGTACTTGGAGGTTCAGGGGTAGCTATAAGTAGGGTCCTAAGTCCCCTGATATGTGCTGTAAGTATAGATACCCTACTTATAACCCCACTTATAACTACCTTGAACCCTGAACCCTAATCCTTAAACCCTATAACCCTACACATCCCCACTTATAACTACCCATGAACCTCCAAGTTACTTAGCATCCTCGTGGTCTCATGCTGGAGCCCGGGGAAATGGGAGTTTCCAAAAATTAGGGGTACCTTAGTTTGGAGTCCTTATAATAAGGATCCTACTATTTGGGGTATTATATTAGGGTCCCCTATTTTCGGAAACTCCCAAATCGGTAGCGGGCCAAAGAAAGACAAAAGCACGAAGGGAAACCCCAAACTTGAATTCCAAAAACCGCAAACCTCAAGGCCCTGGAAGCCTCAGCCAAAAAGCAGGATTTTTAATCTTTTTGAAATTTCTTCCCCAAGAAGCAGGATTTTGAATCTTTTTGACATTTCTTCCAGCCGGGCATCGGCAATCCAACAGATCCCCGGCTTCTCGTTTGAGACGTTTCTCCACCTCCTGCAGGTGATGCAGTCTACAGGATCTGGGTTCAGGAATCAAAGGGTTAGCGTAGTTCTTCATGCTTGCTTTGAGTTCGCGGGCGCGCGTTTCGTGCGTACGTTGGTTGGTTGGTTGGTGCCTCTGTGTGTACGTATGTATGCGTGTGTATATCTGTCTGTCTGTTTTTTTCTGGGGGGCAAGGCTTGGGCCAGGAGCTATCTATCCAGGGTTCACAAAGCGGCGGACGTGAGCATCTGCGGCTTTGGATGTGGGGTGTTGGCGTACTTTCGGGGCCTCAATAATCAAAAGAGGGTTTTGGGGCCCACTATGCTTTGGTTATAAGAAGGAACCCCCACAAGTATAGGTAATTATTGAGTCCCCTATACTAGGGGACCAAACCCTGCACCCTGAAGCGCTCAACTCGAGCTGAGGATCCGCTCGGAAAATCCTTTGACCTCCTGGCGTCCTAGCGTTTCAGATTGAGGAAGCCGGGTTGGGCCGTGGCACTCTGTCAGTTTAGATTTACTCTAATTCGGGTTAATGTGTTTTTACCAGTATGCTGAACTTATTGTTCATAACCCAAATTAAGTACTCTAATTAGGGTCTATGGGTCCGAACTGCCAACTCCCACCATCTTTCAAGTAGCTACTGCACTTCCGTGCCAACCTGCGATGCCTGGTACACAAGAAAGCCGGGTGTTGGGTTCAGGGTTGTAGACCGATGAAACCCTCAGCCTCAAGAACTGCCAGAATGGCCATCGTTTCTATTATAAGATCCTAACCATAGAGTTGGTTAACCAAAAAAGAGGGAACTACAATGAAGACTATAGGTAGACTTTCTGAGCTGCTGTTTCCCAGAAGCCGCACAATCCAAACCCATGCACAACGCCCGAACTGTAGCACTCCTGAATTCTCACTCTGAGCCCTGGTCTACGATAGGGGCGAATCTTTATAAGACCCCCTTAGAGGAACCCTATTCCAATTTTTACGGCCGCATTACTTGTCTTCTCTTTTCGTCCTTGTCCCAGGGAGCGGGCACTCCCAGGTGTGAGGTGCCAGTGTCCACCACGCCGCGGCAGGTGCCGTCCATGCAGACGTCCAGCCTTGGCCGGTGCAGGTTCTGCTAGGTTCCTGAGCAGCCCCTTTATGATGAGTCAGGGCACCCTTTTGCCGACCTTTCGCTTTTGGATTGGAATGGGCTCTTTTCAAACGTCTATTAAGAGGTTCTTATCAGGGTTTGACAGTCGAGGGTCGAAGGATTGAAATTAGGGCGCTTGATGATGAACTTGCGGTAGATAGTTGTGAAACAAGTTAAAGCTATAGAGACTATACCTATACAGTGGCCCTCTATGTGAAGCTCGGTTGAGGGTTGGGGATAACAGGAGACCGAGCCCGCCTTAAGCCTTTTGGAACCACAATATGAAGCCACAGACATTGCCACTGGGTAATTTAAAATGCTATGAAAGAACCCAGCCCCAAACTGCCTCCTTTGCCCCAGTGCTTCCCGGAACTGTCAAACCCGAAAGCCCTGAAACATTGATCAACGCCTCGAAACCCTGAATCTTGCAACTCTGAAAGCTCTAGAGCATCCCACGGCTTACAGAGCCACAAATGTCCGCGGAACACCCGAAAGGAGCCCCAACACCAACATGTCGACTGTCCTGAAAGAATCTTGACAAGTATGAGTATAACAGTTCCTGTCAGTACCAGAAAATAAACACTCCAGGCATATTGCACACATCCCATGCCGGAGACCAATAGGGCTAATCATGGTAGGATTACACAAGATAAACCGAACAATTACAGGTTACTTGATACCTGCTCAACTATTGAAAGAGCATATTACCCCTTAGAGGATGAAGGACAATTGCTTCAATTTAAAGCATGTATTTTCAGGCCCCTATCATTTGATGTAGCGCTATTGCGCCAAAGCCGCGCCCTCAACCTTAAGCCCCTAAACCCTAACGTCCTAACCCTAGCTGAGCGACTCCTCTCCGCCGATTCGAACGGATCGAATTCGCACCTGCCAATAGCCGAGGTCCTCCGGCTGGGCTTTGTAGGTTTGAGGAGTTTAAGGAGTTCTGGGTTGAAGGTTAACGGATTGAGGGTTTACGGGCTTCGCGGTGAAAGTTAACGTTTAAAATTTAGGGCTGGGCTTGTTTTAAGGTTTAGAGCTTCAATGTCTCAGCGTCTCAAAATTTAGGGTTTAGGGTCCTTCGGTTTAGGGTTTAAGTGTAGGGTTTGTGGTATGCGGGTTGGGGTATAGGTTTTCTTGTCGCGGAGGCGCAATGCACGCCCACCGCTTTCGGTTTGGGGGTGGGGCCTTCAAAAGTACGTTTCCTGCTTCCACCTTCGGGCAAGGCTTCCGAAATCACGTCGGTGGTTTTTTGGCGCAAAACCTCATTCAACACAAGTTTACGGCCTTGGGAGCAAGGGCTCCGGAGTCAGGTCTGCTGCGCACAACGTTTCCGTAGCACTGGTTGCGATTGCGTATCAGTGTCGGGCAAGGCCTCGGAAACCAGGTCTCCCTTTTTCACTTTGGTGCAAAGCCTTGTGCACTACCTTTCTACTGCTTTGACTTGGGATGGGAATAATGCCTGCAAAATCGGTCCTACTGCTTTCACTTTGAAGCAAAGTGTCGCCGTAGAAGTGGGAACAAAAAAAGTAGCAATGCAGTAGTAGTAGTAGTAGTAGTAGTAGTAGTAGTAGTAGTAGTAGTAGTAGTAGTAGTAGTAGTACTCACTCGGACGCCGCACCGTTCAATCCGGAGTGTTGCGAGGACAGGCTCGCCAGCCCGGCAGCTCTTCGGCTGCACCGCGTTGGGTACACGGTTCCCTAATCTAAGCAAAAAGGACTCTAGTCCATCGTCTCAAGACTGAGCTGGATCTCCGGCGCCATCATCGTCAAGTCCTCCGCAGCCTCCTCACCGCTATGTACAGGCCTCGCACATGAGCTGAGTGGTGTAGAGATCGCTGACACACGCACGGAGAAATCAGTCCCAGCTGAATCCTGCATAACATGTGCCGTAAAAGGCATATCCCCATCCATGGTGCAGCCAGACGTGGTCGCGGAGGAGGTAGGCGTCGTCACTCTTAGATGCTCGCCAGGCGTCTCGCTATCAGGTAGCTCATTGCCATGCTCCGCCACCATAATAGCATTCTGCCTGTTCATGCAGTAGTAGTAGTAGTAGTAGTAGTAGTAGTAGTAGTAGTAGTAGTAGTAGTAATAGCAGTAGTAGTAGTAGTAGTAGTAGCAGTAGTAGCAGTAGCAGCAGTAGCAGCAGTAGTAGTAGTAGTAGTAGTAGTAGTAGTAGTACTAGTACTAGTACTAGTACTAGTACTAGTACTAGTACTAGTACTAGTACTAGTAGTACTGCAGGAAAAAAGGTTGAAATCATTCGCAATAAAACAAAAAGCCTGCTCCGGACTTAAACGCTTCCTGACAATAACACTCCCTGCAGCGACGACATGTTGCATTCTCCAACCCGCATTCGTGCATTTTTAGAAGCCAGCAGCAGCCCCTGCAAAGAGCAAGCACCTTGAATCGATCGTAGATGTGTGCTTCAGGATCGTATTACATGTTGCACGATGCCGCTTCAATGCGCGCGGCAGAAAGCTGGCTTCGCCTGGCCTTCCCCAACTCCATCGGAATACTTTGGGGTTGTGCAAGTGCAGCGATTGGAACACGCTCCTTGTGGGACGTGCATCCTTGATGTCCCACAAAAGAAAAACTTCCCGTACTCGGCCGCATCACGATGGAGCTTCTCCGCGACGTTCTGGTGACCTACGTGACACCTGCTTCTCGCCGCTACATGATCGCGCCCGGCCGTCGACATGGTCGAGTGCTGACCCAACCGGCACAAGACCAGGTGGCGTCGCCCACACGGTTCGCGGTGCGTGACACCCAGAAAAGCAAATCCACACACGAACGACCGGCAGGTCGGAAGGCTGCCAAAGGGACCTTGAATGCCATGACTATGTATGTCGACTGGAGAGACTCCAAAATGTAAGCGTAATGTTTGGCGTCTGGCGTGGTGGGCGTCCTCTTGCAGGTCACGACGTGCTGCTGGGGTCTCAGCAATGAACCTGCCAGTTCCTGCTCTGCTTGTTCACAGACACGCTTTAGAAGATTTGGTGATGTGCACAACTTTTCAGAGTCAATATTCCAGGCGACACAAACAGGCCTCCGGCACCGGATCTGCTTGAAGTGATGCTATCCATTTCCTCTTCTGTTCACTGTGCGCATGCCTCGCCGTCTCGCGTAATTGTCTGCACTGTTATGCATGCCTACCCAATCTAGGCTGCCGGTCCCTTCTGCCATGCTGCCGGGATCTCTGTTCCAAGCTAGATGTGACATCCAGGCCGGAAGCCTGCTGCACTTCGCGAGTGGCCTGCGCAACTGACATGCCAGTGAAGTGCTTCTGCGCATGCCAAAAACAGTGCGAAGAGACTTCGTTCACGACTCGTCGCAGACCTGTTGCAGACAAGTACGTCGAAGGCCAATCACAGGGCGAGTTGGAACGGGAGGCCAACGAGCGATTGGGAAACTGGCACTGGTGCTCCTGCCGACAGTCTGCAGGCCTGGTGTCTGCAGCTATGCTGCGGGGAACACCTCCGGAGGCCGACTGTATTGTCGCGGTGCTTTAGGCACCAATCCTTTTGTCTGCCGCGTGCTCTCGCTGACTGCGCCGGCCTCCAACACTCGAGGACTACCTTTGGCCACTCCGTGTCATTGCTATCCAGCCTTGAACTCTCGCGGGCAGGCTTCGTAAACGAGGTTGCAACTACTACTTACATTTGCGCCATTTTTTCAGGTCCTGCCCGCGCCCTTCTGCTTGTAGAACCTGCCCACTAGACCTGACATAAGCAGCTTTAATTGCTTTTCAAGCTCTGCTTGTGCAGCGAAGGCCGACTTCCTTGTATCCGAGGCCTCATTTCGGCAGCTGAAGGCCTGCAATTGAGGTGTGACAAGTTGTGTCGCACCCCTTTCCCTGACTGTCATCCTGCTTCGTCTTCTCGCGTGCATGCTTCAGATATCGCACCGTTCCCGGTCTTTCTTTGGTCTGCAGCTCGCGTTTGCTCGGGTCTCAGCTATTATGCCGGGTTTACGCTTGGGCTGCGAAGGGCCTTAGGGCTTGGATTTAGGGTGTAGGCTTCAATGTTTTGGGTTTCGGTGAAAGCAATACCTCGCCGGGATATTCCGTTGTATAATGTATAGGTATACAAGTATATAGGTACATGTCAGGTATATAGGCATATAGGTATATATGTGTATGCGCAGGTGTGTGTGTGTGTACAATGACTTTCTTGATACTGTTCATGCATCGATTTATCTTTGTACTTCTGTATGCGTCTCTGCGTTTGTGTACTTTAAACAAGCATATGCATACATACATGCATACATATATACATATCAGGATAGATACATATACACATGTAGGTTGGAATCGCAGGAAGAGCAATTCTGCTAATCACGGGGGTCCTAACCCCGGAACCCCCCTCTGCGTTGTCCAGACCCTTTCGTGGTCTGTTGCGATCATGGCATATCAGAGAACCCTACGTACGGAACCCTGAGGAACAAGAGTACAACTATCTATTCAGGTCCCTCTATTAAGCTCTTTATGTCAGGCCACTATAGATGCTAGAGTGCGAATAGGAGCTATCAGGAAGAAAACTGTGAGATACTAAAACATAGGACAATGAGACATGACATATGATGATATACGACCACGCGAGGCCATAGTATAGTAAAGTAAAGTATAGTTAAGTACAGTAAAGTATAGTATGAGTACAGTAGAATAGAGTATGGTATAGGTGACTCGTCCGGAAGGCCCCCCTAGGTTCGACTCCCCGCGCCCATTCCAGCACGCCTGCATGGCGACATCGCTCCAGGAGATGGGCTCCACCAGGCCTTGGACCGGTTGAGCCTACTACCGGGTTTAGGGTGTAGGGTCTTCATGACTAGAGAATAAGGGCCTATTAGATGTAGTATACTTCTACTTAAAACTCAAGAGTTTAGGGTTTAGGAAGCAGAGGATTATTGATAGCATTGTCATCGAGTTGTGTAGGGTCTTATGTAGGGCGGAATCGGGCTTGTGAGGTATTTTTGTAGCATGAAGGCTCTTAGGCGGACAGATTCACCAGTTTTTCCTCTCGGTTGGAGGTTCATGGGTAGCTATAAGTAGGGTTCTAAGTCCCCCGATATGAGTTATAAGTATAGTGACCCTACTTGTAACCCCTCTTCTAACTACCCTAAACCCTAATCCCTAAACCTTATAACCCTATAGATCCCTCTAAAGGAACCCTACTTATAACTACCCATGAACCTCCAAGTAGGTTGCGCCCAGGGAGGCCTTCAAGCTTACTGGGCTTAGGCCCTAGGCTTTGTTGGGACTGCAGAACCCCGATGGATACCTGCCATTTCCAAGGGCCACGACCTCGGAAACAGATGCTTCTTGAAGTTTGCGAAACCAGGGGTCTGCATTAGATCTCAGCTTTTCGGTCTGACAGTTGCCGGGTAAGCCTTAAAAAGAGCCCTCCCTCAAAGCTTAGACCTGCGTGCTTACATGCCTAGACCTAAGAGTAACCTAGGAATACAAAGGGTGCCCTTTTTGGGTTAAAGGGGGTTAGAGGGGAACCTTAACCCTAAAAAAGGGAATAAGGGCCTACCCTGGGTCCTACATGCCCGAGTCCCCTGTCTGAGTCTGCGCACGTCGTGGATCCACGCCACCCATTGCCACCTGTGATGCAGCACAGGGTGAGACAATGCGTGCTTAGAGCTTAAGAGAGAAGAGAGCGCCTCGCTTTGCTCACCAAATTCACCATCGGAGAGGAATACGCTGAAGATGGGCTGCGCCTTGGCATCGTGCTCCGAAGTTCTTGCTTGGGAATCGGTAGATCGGATTGGATCTGGACGGGAACAAGGCTGCTGTTATCTACAGAAGGGGCGACCACAATCGCCGGAGTACGCAGGAAAATCGCTTGAACCCGAACGTCCGGGTCGTACGCTCGCTGATTCAGGTCCTTTTTGAGAGTTGCGGGTATGAAAACAAAGAGAACTGGGATATAGAACAAACCCCGACACCAAGAGCCATGTGGTTGTCAGTTAGTACGATCTGAATATTGCTATCGTCACCATCATGGTTCCTGATTACTTATCACTATTCCGTAGGATTTCTTGTCATACATACCCTTATGTACTAAATACACACTCAAACCTACCTAAATTATAGAACCTTTAAGAGGTAACATAGTCAAACCATTAATAAGGCCCCTTTTTAGCTAGTAATCTTCCTCCATCTCAGATTAGACTAGGCCGGGGTCGGCGCCGCCATGCCCGATTTCACGATCATGTCGAAGGCGCTGAAGTTTCTGAGAAGAGGCGAAGAAGTTCAGTGTTTTTGTGTTTTTTTTGGTTTTAGGGCTTCGGGCTTTGATGGCTTCTTCAGGCTCTAGGGCTTCGTCCTTGGAGGAGGTCCTGGATCTGGGCTTGTGAGGTGGAGGACAGATGCAACGCGGGGGCTTTAAGGGCAGGGGTCTTCCGCTTTAGGGTTCAGAGAAGCTCTTGAGAGACCTTGCCTGAGGCTTGATAAAAATCCGGACCCCTTCTCTGTCGCGGACTCTTGCCAACATTTTTCGCAAGCCTCATGCTATGAACAAGGTCTCGCTCTCTGACGACACGGCCCTAGTTCAAGAGGTAAACAGAGATAAAGAAAGCAGCAATTCCGAACCCCAGACCCGAACTCCCCACATCAGAAGACACAACAACTACACACAAATCCCAACTTTCTTCCCTCCTGCAGAAGCCCCGGCATCCGGACCCCAAACTTTAATGTAGGAACCTGAGTAAGAAACCTTGGGCCTCTATTAGGGTTCCTTACATGCATCCTACTGCTGTATCTTGGGGGTTATAGGCCCAGGGTTTCTTAATCAGGTTCCTGCATTAGACCTCATCCGGGCCTGTTCATCGTGAGGCCAGAGAGACCAAGGCCCAGAATTCCGTCGAATTGGAAGGTCTTGAAGGGCTGCGTCGACATCTCGACAGCCACGATGACGCTCATCCTAGGCCCGAAATATTAGGTGGGCCTTTAAGAAGCAGAATAGGGTTCCGTCAAAGGGTTCTATGATATAGAGGCCGTGAGAATCAGAATAGGGTGTTGGTGAAATCTGAAGTATAATAGCTATGAGAAGGACCTAAGGAATAGTATTGGTAATACGTACGGCATCCGGACTACGCAAAGCTCGTCCGCGGTGCATGCGAACTGGGCTCTCGAGTTGGGTGGTTGAGATCTGCGGTTATGCCTTAGATGTAGAGTTAGGGACTTGAGGGGGCCGGGGGTTCTTGGTTCAGGGATAACCCGATATCCATCCTCAGCAGCTACAGGACTTAAATGTGCAGCTTACAACAATAGTGCCGTCCACATGGATCCGAAACCAAGCACAGACTTGAAGTCAGCACCACGGTATGAAGGAATCGATGCTGAACGAGGAGTCGCGGCTACGATCTCGGGGTGGGTGAACAACCATAATTACAAAGAAGTGACATGATTCGACTGGACTCTTTGAGGAGATTCCTGAACGTTGGCATGACTGGGAATCTTAACCTGGAGCTTGATATAACTCTGAGTCATAATACCCCTTCGAGTCCCAATAAAGTAAAGCTATAGTACCATAGACAGCATCCGCGCTGTAACCCACGACTGAGTGCCCGGCTCAACGCAGACGGGCCTGTAGTCTACGGCAGTCTCGAGAAGCTCCTGAGCATTCCAGGCTGGCACCCATGTAGGCCGCCACGAACCGTGCATCTACGAGTATATATATATATATATATATACATATACATATATACAGACATATATACATATATGTATATGTACTTATGTACATATATACATAATACGAAACCACAGCCTCAGAGGTTCCTAGATACCAAGAACGCCCAACTCGGGACCTCAACATACACGCCATCTTAACTGCTACCTCCAGCAGCTTGCTGACACATCCCCCACCCCAGACACCAAAACACAAAGACTGGGCTTCAGGCACTGAGAGATTCCTTCTATGGCCCCCATGAGCTCCCCCACGAATGAGAAGGACATAACCGTCTGAAGGTCTGAGAATACATGAACATCGGAATTTGTACTGCTTTTCAACCAGGGAGCAGTGGCATTCGTGGAAGTGTTCCTTGGCTCGGTTGCTTTCGAAGGGTCATAACCATCCCGTCGAAGATGGACAAATGACCCTAAACCCCTAAACCGCTCAACCCTAAACCGTGCTACAGCTTAAAACAGATATGGCAGAACACAAACCCTGAATATGACATACCATGATAGTCTACTATCCTACTATGGCTTACTATGATATGCTAGACCCTCCAAACCAAAAGCTTCCTAGTCAGAACTATCATCTACATACTACCCACGAACACAAAAAAGGACGCTTTTCTCAAGTCGTGGAGAGGGGGTCTGGCTCGACCCGAAGCAGACCTTGTCTCTGGCAAACCTGGTGGCTGGCGGAGGATGTTTATATAGGAGTTTCCGAACATTAGGGGGTACCCTGTTTTGGGGTACTCATAATAAGGGATCCTTCTATATAGGGTGCTATATTAGGGTCCCCCATTTTCGGAAACCCTGATAGAGTGCCCTTATAGATCCCTTCTCGTAGCCCTCATCGACCGCTTTCAAAAGAACCCCTTCAAGTAACCCTACCTTGGCTTGCCAAACCCTACTTTCTTGTAGGTTCTTATTCTGAACTCTAACATGGAGTTTATAGGGACCCTACAAAAAAGTAGGGTTTGGCAGGTTAAGGTATTCTAAGGCTCGGCTCAGCTTTGGGTGGGGTTTGGGGTGGTTGGGACTTCGACCAACTTGCGCTTCCTGCGAATCTGCGGCTTTTGGACATCTTGGCTCGAGGTACCCTAAACCCTAAACTTTTGTTTGAGGGGGGTCGGAGGCAATGCAGGTTGTTTAAGGCCATCGCGCTAGTGGCTTCAAGGGCTTTGGCTTCGAGCCGTCGGAGTCCAGCTTGAAGAGAACCCATAAAGCCGTGGCAACCTACACCCCTGGTCCACAAGGCCCTATTTCTTTAATGCTTTTTGAAAGGGGTAGTCATTCAGAACTTTGTGCGAGTTGATTAGCAAGGGGCTTTCAACACTACAACGGCCTTTGATACCTGGGCCCAAAATCAAAGTAGCAACAAGGCAGGAAACCGCGCACGGATTGCATTCTTTCGCGAACTCACCCACAAACGTGCGGGCGCCCCTTAGCCTCTAATTTCTCCTAAAAAATTCTTCGAAAGCTAATCGCTCCGACTAGCGAAGACCCTCTGAACAGCTCTGGTGTCAAGCCGGCAGGTTTTTGTTGGCTTTCATGTTTGACTGGCATCCCAAAGATTCTTACAGAGTTCTTTGAGTTGTCTAAATGCGTTTGGATGACCTGTCACAACTGAGTCATAACCCTAGAAGCCCTGAAATGCCCGAAACCCTGTATCCACAAACCCAAACCTACAGAACCCTCATCGCAACATAAACCCTAACAACCTCGACACTCTAGGTACACGGGTGTTGGCCCTCGTCTGCATTGAAGGCTTATGGATTAGGGCTGAGGGTTGCACTGGCTTCTAAGTCTTGTTCAGTAGCTTATAGCTTGACTCGAACCACCATGCTAAGAGGGACGCACAGTAAATAAATTATGCTTTCCGTTTTTTTGGTACTTAGACTGAAACTACTTACCGGTGTAGTTCCCGAAAACCCCAAGCCCAACGCGACAAGACTCCCCAACTTACTGCGTCCGGGAAGCTCGCCGGTGACTTCGCCAGTTCCAAAGCCGATGGTGACCTGGCAACTACGTTCCAACCACACCTTCGGGTTTAGGGTTTATAGGGTTTAGTAATCCTGGATATCCCCTGAAACCTGGAAAGTCTTCAACACCCGAAACAACCTTGCAAAAGCAGTAAGAAACCAAAATCTCTGATCGCCCTGAAACGCTCAAGTCTCTGCGCCCCATACAGCCTTAAGCCTAAAATTGAGAAGAAGCTCTAAACCCTAAACCCTGTAAAACCTTAAACTCTAACCTCGAACCCCAAAGCCTAAACCCTTCAACCCCTAAACCCTAGACCCCTTACCGATGCCTCCCTAAACCCTAAACCATTCTTCACTCTAAACCCTAAACCATCCTAAACCCTAGACCCTGAACCATCCTACACCGTAAATCCTAAAGCCAAAAGCCCTTCCCGATGCCTGCTCTCCCAGCTCGCCAGCAAGCACCCGCGAGCCGTCCGAGTTGATCGGATGCGACGTCACGGAGCTGGACTGGCCTGCGATCGCTTAGGGTTTAGGGTTTAGGGGTTTAGGGGTTCAGGGGTTTAGGGGTTCAGGGGTTTAGGGTTAGGGGTTTAGGAGTTTAGGGTTTAGGGGTTTAGGGGTTTAGGGTTTAGCGATTTCCTCAAAAGGGTAAAGGGAAGAGGGGTTTGAGGTTTACAGTGTAGAGCTTAGAATAGGGTTTCAGGTTTGGGTTCAGGGAGGTAGAGTTTCGGCGTTCGGATTTAAGGTGTTGGGGCCACTCAGCTTTTGGGCATACGGCTTAGGGAAGGATCGAGAATCCAAGACAACACAGTCAATTACACCTCTCGTGGAAACCTGAGATAGCAAACCTGTCGCGGTCGTGTAGAATCGTAGAACTAAACTAAGAAGAATTCTAGATATCTCTGCACGCCTCTCTGCAGCCTTGGTTGTGAACCTTGGGGAAAACGAACATGAAGCTGAACCTATCTCGGGTTTAAGGTTTCGGGTAGGTGGCAAACCCTATGGCAGTCGAGGGGCTGTACCGTTTTCGGTGAGGCATCAGGCATGCCTCGCTGTGGCACCTGGAGAGGCGTGGTGCGGTCTACATCAAACAGGGAAAAGGTTAGCAGACTTGTCTCAATAGCTATCTGATCCTGTTGCATGTGTTGTGCTGGGTACAACCATTTGCCCAACCAAGTAACTATGTTGCTGACCGTGCCTACTTCGCACATGAACAGCAATGCTACCACTGCTGCTGATCCGGTTGCTCCACCTGCACGTAAACCGAACGCTACGACACTTGCTTGTCATCACCACTACACTTTTTTGCCTGGCTCATGGCACTTACTCTTCCGGATCTTGGCATCTGGCACTTTGAAGACACTATACTGAACTTGGAGCCCTAGCAAAAATTGTAATTTTAGCTGTTTCTTAGGGATTATAATATAATAACCAAAAATCAAAACTTATTTCTAAGTACCCCCAAGGACAGGATAGGACTTGGACAGCCCATGTGCTCACCAAGGCACTCCGCAGCAGGTAGGATGATGTTCCTTGGTTTCTGATTGAAGGGGCTGGGGTTTAGGGGTGCTTTTAGGTTTGTAGCTTCGGGCCTGGGTTTGGGGACCCAGTGATCCAGTAAACTATAATTATAATAAGGAGCCCCCAAAATATTATAGGTATTCATTAAAGCCCCTATATTACGATGACTCAGCCTCAGCCAAACACTTGAAGGCCTTTTTCTCGGCTGGTGGAAGGCCGAACATCACACACGTCCAATCAGTCAAGGCTCCCAGAGCCCGTGTCGAAGACGACACGAAACTCCTGAAGCAAGAATCAGGAATCTCAAGGTCATCATAATGTAGGAGCCTGATTGAGAAAACTTGGGCGTTTATTAGGGTTCCTTACAGGAATCCTACTACTTTGGGGTTATAGGCCCAGTGTTTCTTAATCAGGTCCCTACAAAAGCCTGCAATTCAGCTGCTGTGTGGGTTACTGTAGCAATTAGCTCCTGGAACCCAGCCGGAACTCCCTCCCCCCACGTCCTGGGCCGGCTGGCCCACACTAAGCACCTGAGTCTAGCAGGCATCACGCACTTCGGGGTCGATTTGATTTTGGGCTGCTTATGCCTTCAAACGCTGAGAGCCGGACGCCTGAATAAGAGGTCTTGAATGAAGCAATTTTCCCACGTCGATAAACGGGCACCTGAAGAGAAGCAACTGCCAAGGCAACTCTTCGGTCTCACGACAGCGGCTGCAAAACCCTACTTGGAGGTTCATGGGTAGTTATAAGTAGGGGTCCTTTAAAGGGATCTATAGGGTTATGGGGTTTAGGGATTAGGGTTCAGGGTTCATGGGTAGAAGCAGTGTAACTATACTTTTAACTCATATGACATATGAGGGGAATTATAGCCCTACTATTAACTACCCATGAACCTCCAAGTACACCCATAGGGCCCCTGCGGATTCCCGTCGAAGCCCTATGACGTGGGGTCGTGCCGACATGGCCGCCTGACCAGCGGTCAAAGATTAGGGTTGAGGGTTTAGGGTTTATAGCCGTCAACATCGTGAGTACTAGACCGCATACGGCGCTTCACGCGATGTTGTCCTGAGACAGGTGGGGTCGCCGTAAGCCCTTGCCCGTCCCTCAAAAACACCCGGATGATCAAAACTCTGAATCCAGGAACCCGATAACTAACACCGATGAAAGCCTCAGATCTCCACAAACACTAGCACTTCGCCCTAGTTGCTGGCACCGGGAACCCCCATCTAACCAAGCTCCAAACCCCCCATAGCTTTTACGGGGCCTCTACCTTGAAGTCTTGGTGTTCAGCCGGGAAAGTTGTTTTAGGAAGTTTAGAGTTTCCGGGTTTTGGGTTTCGGGGTTTAGATTTTGGTGATTATGTCTAGGCTTTAAGGTTCTGCGTGTTGGGTCTTAGATTCGGGGGTTTTTGCGGTGAACTCTGGACCTTGCTTGCCGGCCTCAATTGGCGGCCGCTGAAGCATGCTCGATGCGTCGGCAGCCTGCTGCAAGCTTTGGGGGATGCAGGCTGAAAAAGCTTCTGGGGCACACATAGGGGTCTTCGGGCTTGGATCATGCAAGCTCTTGTTTGGTCCTGAACCCTAAACCTCGAAATGCAAGCTCTTGCGAGGTTCCCAACCCTAAACCTCAAACCCTCAATCTAACAGGCTGAGAGCTTCAGTGTCTCGCACTAGTGGGAATGATTTATATAGCTTCTTCCAGGACCCCGAGCCCCAAACCCTCTTAGGATTCTGTCAATCTTTTATGGGTGGCAGGCTTGAGGTGCAGCGGTGCAGCATCTTCGCAGCTGGCTGTCTGCACGGCGGCTGCCAAAAGCAAGCCGAAGCGCAGCATTTAGTCGAGGAAATTGAACCTGGATCCGGGGATACTATGATCACGTTTGAACGCCTATCCTATTGTGGTATGTTATTGCGGTAAGCACCAGAACCTTGTTCTTCATAACTATGAGCAACCCAGCTTCCGTTTCCGGCGCATGCCACTTGCTGAGCTCATGGTTTGACCCACGAACCCCCAACCTGAGAACCAGGACTTCAAATCGAAATCTCCCTATTGACGGGTGACTGAAATAGATAGTTCGGCTACGGTTCGAGCCTAGAGTTAAGGGTATTCTGAAACCCATGGGTGAGGGTGCAGGTTTTGGGGTTTGGTTAACGCTAAGGTCTTCGGGATCTCATTGGGGGTAGGGTTCAGAGTTTGGGGTACACTGATCGCCAAACTTAGATTGTCAGGATGGGCTGATATTTGGAAGCCTCATTCTTATGCTTGGATGCCCGGTAAGCTAGGAATAAAAAGGGTAACTTCAAAAGGAACCTAGGACTGCAACAAGGGAATAAGGGTACTGCTGGGCAGCCTAGCATGTGAGATGAAGGCAGGGAGGACGAAGGACCCCTTATATCAGCACCCTTATTTGGGAGTTTCCGACAACAGGGGACCCCCATATAGTACCCTGAATAGTAGGATCCCTTTTTTCAGGAGCCAAAACTAAGGTACCCGTATTTTTCGGAAACTCCTATTTGGGATTCCCCCCCCCCCCCCCCCCCCCCCCAACGGCGGAAGGCCAAAGCGCTTCGACAACCACCGCTGACCCCTTCATCCGAAGCTCTCCAGTCCCCAAAGCTCTGCCACCCCCGTGATTTTTCGTTTAGAAAACCCTAAGAAAAGGGGCCTTCATGGCCCAAAATTGCTGTAATTATAATAAGGAGCCCCCACCATAGTAATGGTGATTATTTCGGCCCCTACCCTGAACCCCTGCCCGAAACCCTACCCCCAAGACCTCTCACCCTCGACCCTTCGGGGGTAAGTCCCAGGCGTGAAGAGAAGAAGACACAGTACCGGATGAGTCGACGTGACTTTCTTGAGCCAAGAATTGCCACATTTGTACAGAATAGGGATCTGGGCAGGCTATTGTGGTGGAGACAGATTAAGGACACCTGCAGACATAGATTAATTACTGCTTATCAAGGAATGCTGGTCTGACTTGGAGCATCAGGGAGTTACCTGACTTATAATGCCGGCTACTAAAACTCCCATGATCCTCAAACCCCAAGACCTTCACATAAGGAGCCCAGTTACTACGATTTCCGACCTTAGTTTCCAAAGCCTGCGGAGATCTCGGGGGGGGGGGGGACCTGAGCTCTCAGGCCTAGGATGCGCAGACTCCGAGAGTGGTTTAGGGTTTACGTTAACCTACCAAACCCTGCTTTTTTTGTAGGTTCTTATCAAAAAACCTGATATGCAATTTACCCTAAACCCTAAACCCCTAAACCCTAAACCCTTATAGGGACCCTACAAAAAAGGTAGGGTCTCGTAGGTTAAGGTAGGCTTAGGGTTTGGGGGTTCGGAATTCAGGGTGTTGAGAGCCTTGGGCTTCTTCGGTTGAACTCACTGCCCTCAAGACCCATACTTGGAGGTTCATAGGTATTTACAAGTGGGGTTATAAGTAGGGCAGCTATACATATAATGTAACTCATATTAAGGCTCCAAGTACAACGAAAAAAATCGGCAAGCCAGCGGCCTTAGCAGACAGAGGTCCTCCTTGGACCTCTGACCGCTAGACTTACCTTTGGTTAGCAGGGAATGGAAGAATGGGGTACAACTATGACTACTATAACTACAATTCTTCCATTCCCTATTAACCACATGTAAGCTGCCCGCTCAAGACCACTAAAATCCCCCAAAACCCAAACGGCTCAGATGCCGAGTGCCGCACAACACGATTCATTCTGGCAGCTGTTCAGAGTCTCCTGTGCAATTGCACATTTCGGAGGTTAGGATTGACAGGGTTGAGGGTTTGGGGTTCAGGGGATTTATGATGCATGATCTATGGTCAAGGGGTTTAGGGTGTTAGTGGCCCTTGAGGGTACGGTTTTCCGGCTCTGCTGAACATTTAAGGCCAGGCCTAAACTCGAGAGTGTCGTGCGTAGGGGGTTTAGGGTTGGGGTTATTCCGAACATTCGTGAAGCTGCAGCTCGGCTTCGCATCCAATGCTTCGCGCAGTTGATCCCGGACCCACTAAAACCCCTACACCCTGAGCCTTAAATCTTCTTCGTAGTTCGAGGTGGAACAGTGGAATGCCAGGCAACAAGGGACCGGAATATAGAACCTTAAATGCTAGGATCCTTATGAAACCACCCCCGAATACATCAACGAGGCTAGTTTTCTGAAGCTGCCACATCAGCTTCTTCTAGTCCTGCCTCATTGGTGCTCACGTCCCAAAGGTCGGACTGCGTGCCGCCTGAGTCTCCCTAGCTTGGAGGTTCATGGGTAGTTGTAAGTAGGGTTATAAGTCCTCTAATATTAATATGAGTCATAAATAATATAGTTACCCTACTTATAGCCCCACTTATAACTACCCATGAACCTCCAAGAACACGGGCAAAATGCTCGATGCAACATGATACAGGCCTTAAGAATACGGACAAACAGGATGTTGGAAGGCGGGTGGATGCGTCTGATACTGTCACTATTGGCTTATCTAGTTATCTATCTAGGCGTTTATCTATCGATCTATCTCTGTATCCACCCATGTACCTATCTTTCTTTCTATGTTTCTATCCTTGTATCTATCCGAATCTATCCATCTATCTATCTGTCTGCAATTTAAAGGTATGCGGGCCTCTGTACTTGGTTCTCGTCGCTCGACTTCCAAAAGCAGACGATGCTCCGATATACAACAAGTGCGACTACAGTAGAAGCCAGAAAGTTGGAATGTGATTATCCTAACCCCTTTATGGTAAATTATAGGGGATCCTGCCATTATTCCATATTCCAACTTTCTGGAGTTCCCTTTAGGATGACGGGGATTCCCGTTACTGCACCAGTAAAGATAAGGCGACGCGTCCCGTAATATGATGTGGGTTGTAACCATAGATATCCTACTTACCCCACTAGAACTGTACAAAAACCTCCAAGTTACAGTGACGTCGAGGTGATGGCTTCGATTTCGGAGTAGTACAGGGGGGGCCTCGATGATGAGAATAATATTTCACGGCATGGTACAGTACAGCATCGTGATAGCAGCTATATGGCAGGCCCCAGGAATACACAAGAGTAAGCATTCAGGCTTCTATAATGCCTCTCCAACCAATACCTGTCTTGACACTACTCGGAGGTTCAGGGGTAATCATGAGTAGGGTTATAAGTCCCCTAATTAGGGTTATAAGTACAGTTACCCTAGTTATAACCTTATCTATAACTACCCATGAACCTCCAAGTAGATCAAGGAACGCATCATCCCCACAGCAAGGAACTCCACACATGTCCGAAAACGTGTGGAAATCTGAATGAAGGACAGCAGGCAGGGAGAGGGTCGCCGGTGGAAATGGTCCCCATCCGTCCAGAACGTCTCACCTCGTCTTACAGAAGCCTAAAAGTTGGAAACCCTATAGCCTCAATCCTTAAGAGTAACGTATAGGGAATCCCAGCACTATTTGTCCTCAATCCGGTTTCCAACTTTTTGGGGTTTACTAACATCAGTCACTGAGGCAGGAAAGGGGACACTTAGGGCTATGGGGTTAGGGCTCCGCAAGCCCTAAACCCTGACCCCTATAAACCCTGGATCCGCTTTAAACTCCACACCTACGGTTGATGATTTAAATCCTGCATTACCCATAATAAGGAATATACCATGAGTCCCATAGTTTAGGATAATTAAGGTCATGCAGGATTTATATCATCAACCGTAGGAACTGCCAGAAACCTCAAGGCAGGGTCTGAAAGCTTTGCTCTCCGGCCTCTGGTAACAAAGAAGCCTTCAGAAGCCTTCAGAATAAGAATCAGTGTTTCCTTACCTTGGAGGAGCCAAGGAGCCAGGGATGATGATAATCCCTATTGAATAAGGAGCTAAAGAGCCAAGGGAACCCCAAATCCACTGGTTAGTTTCCTCATCGTCTTTAATATAGGGGCCTTAATAATTAGAATACTGCTTTGGGGCCCACTATACTATAAGTATAGCCAGGAACCCCCAACATAGTATTGGTAATTATTTAGGCCCCTATAGTACAGGGTTTTAATCTTTTTCGAAAGCTTGGCAGAAATCTGCGAGTGCCCCCCGCTTGCAAAGTTCGTGGCCTCTTCACCAAAGGGGTTTTTTAGGTCTAGGGCTTACGGTTTAGTATAGAAGCATTGACAACTGCAGCGCAGGGGACTGTGACGGGACATCGCTCTAATTATTCCGGCCACTGGCAAAACTGCCATGAAACCAGATCAGAGCATCTACATCCTGTTAAAACAGCACGTACACGCTGAGTAAGACACCCAGTCCTACAGTACCTACTGCTGTTCAGGCAAAGCTTCTAAGTGGCGGAGGCTCGAAACATATGTTTTGAGGAACTTTAGTATACCCTTAGAGAGTAGGGGGGAGGGGGGGTGGGGGACCTTAATACCTATAATACGGGCCCTCCCACTAACCCCCCTAAGGGTCCCCATGAGATTTGGGCCGGCTAGCTCTAGAGTCTTAGGGCTTGACGGGCTTAAGGCAGGAGTGTATGGGTTCAGGGTTTTGTACCCTAGAGAACTCGCATAAAGCCCTGCCCAGCCCTGCAAAACCATCATAAAGATCTTCTAGAGCCACCCCTACAGTAGTCTCACAAAGCCCCACAAATGGACGTGTTGCAGCTCGACTTAGACTCGCGCCATGCCGGCTGTTTGGGGAGAAAGGGCTTCGGGATCTAGGGCTCATGTGGCTGTAAAGGGCTCTATAAAGGTTTCATATGTGGTTTACTTATGAGGGCTCACAGAGCTAAACCTCCGAATTTCTTTGGATTCAGGCTCAGGGCATTCAGGGTGTCGGTCGAAGGGCGATTTTCTAGACATCCTCCCTGAAGGCCCAGGCTAGGAATCCTGTGACCTACATGACTCTCTGGTTCTTAGAAGGGAATAGGGTTCCTTTAAGGCATCCTTTCAAGGGTCCTCTAAGGGTTCTATAAGGGGTCTTAGGGTATCTATAGTCCCTGTCTGGTTCTTAGTATGGAACGGGGGAATGGATATTGGGGACTATTAGTAATTACAAAATGGGAGAATATAGGGACAACTATAGGGATCCATTCCCGCATTCCCTGCTAAGAACCAGACAGGGACTATCGATACCCTAACACCCTTTATAGAACCCTTATAGGACCCTTGAAAGGACGCCGTAAAGGAACCCGATTCCGTACTAAGAACCAGACACATGAGAGCCAGGGCACGCCCGCTGCCTTGTTCGTGCTGGTGGCCTGCATGATGGTGGTGACAGCCGTGGTGGCCTCAGTTTCGTTTATGGGGTCGCAACAGAAAGAGGCAACTTTGCAACGCTCAAGAAGCCGCGTGTACATGCACATCCATACCCATCTGCAACAGCCCAGCGTCCGTGCACAAACTCTCTGCAGCCCCTCAGAAACCCCCAAACACCCTAAACCCCAAACCTTGGACCCTTCATCCCGAATCCTCAGTCCCAAGAATCCTGAACCCCAAGCCGTACTACCTCAACCCCAACCCCCAAACCCTCTAAATCCTTCACCGTCTAAGCGGCAGTGGGTCTCATCGTGATGATGACCGCTACCATGGCAGCTCCCGTGGCCATGACTGTGGCCATGTCCGTGTCCGTGGCCTTCGCAACCTGAATTTGTGGTTTGACGGGGTTTACAGGTAGCCTGAATTCCCCTTAGAACCACAAAAAATCTGTTTATTATTCTCTTGGGTTTTATAGGAACAAACGTGGAAAAATTCCCAAGGAGACTAAAGTAGCTTAGTGGTTTTTGATTATTGGCCTTCATGCGGATTGCATAAGCGGGTTGAGGGCAGAAGGGGCCGGGGCCTTATCAGGCTCTGCAGGGTGTTTATCAGGTTTCACAGGATTTAAGGTTGGCTTTGGGGCTTAGGATGTAGAGGGTTGTTTGGGGCCAAAGGTTGAAGGCTTGAGGTTTCACGGGATTGCAGCTTCACAGAGTTCAGGGATTTAGGGTCTAGGTGGGAGGGTTCCGGTTCGCGGTCCTTTTCTTTTGAAAACCAGGCGGATCTCCGTGAACGCTGAACCCCAAACCCCGAATCTCAAATCAACAATCTGAATGCCAAGCCCTTCCACCTACACCAGTAGCCTCGACCCCCCCCCCCCCAAACACCTGTCGCACCCTAATTTTTGCCTAAACCCTAAACCCCACATGAGCACTTGTCAAAACCTATTGTTTCAGCCCGGTCATGGATGATTTGGGCGGGGTCACAGGGAGTCAACTTTTTTCGGTGGGGTATCGCTTTACTCTGGTTAAGTGCATAATATTGGGAGTATGAGTAAGCACGAGCAGCAATAGTGATCTTGGTAATAGTACTGGTAGTGATCTCACTACTATAGTATAGTACTGGGATCAAAAGCAACAATCATGATTCCGTCGCATGGGGCAGTGGCTCTTAAAACGCTCTGGTGGGTATCGATTAGGGTCTCGATTGGGGTCTCGATTGCCTAACCAGATATCAAACGGAAAATCTGGGCACAAATGCGGGGGCTGCACTGACATGTCACAACACATGATCTTCACTGATCGTAACGCGTTTTGTTGGGGGGGGCGGGAGGGGGGGGGGCGCCGGGGCGTCTATCGCTTTTCGCGGGTATTGGCCAAACCTGGCATTCCACGACCACCCTACTCTTAACTACAAGAGCGGAAGTTTTGAGGGATGCGCAAATGATCTCTTGCATCCCAGATGCTTGTATGCCTTGGTAGGTCGAGCTCCGTGGCAAACCTGGGCCGTAGAGTCGAGCAGTATCGGGCCACAGGGGCCTTAACAAGGTGAAGAAGGCTCCTTTAAGGATTCCTGCTAATAATAATAATAGTAATAATAATAGTAATAATAATAATAATAAAGAGTGCCATGAGGGTTCAAGGGCTTGGCGGCCTGAATACGTCAGCTGGATCGAAACCGTCTTGGCTGTCGTTGCCATCGATAATGTACATGCAGTGCCGGGCGACAACTGATAGCCCTACATTCCCGGCAAGACCGCTCTGATATGCGTACGTACGTACTGCGAGTGTAAGAATAGGACGACTCTCCAAGTGCATCGCAAGCGACATGCCGGAAGATGCTGGATAGCCCGCCACATCATCTCTGCACCCATCCTCCAGGAGAGTCTGTAAATCCACACCCCCTGAGAGCATATGGGAGTTTCCGAACATAGGGGACCCTAAGATAGTAATTGCCCTACATAGTAGGATCCTGATTATAAGGACCCCAAAGTAAGGTACCCCTAATTTTCCGAAGCTCCCATTTAGCTTTTGGATGTTCTAGACTCCTGCAAAGGTGAGAATTCAAAGTGCCCCGAGAACCAAAATCCAAACAACATGTGTCAGAACCCCATGGGGTGTTCCAATGATAGAGACCAAAAACCCAACCCCCGAGAACACTCACGAGGCTAAACCCTAAACTCTAAACTACCCAGCAGTTCCGAAGACGACGTCCTACTTGGAGGTTCATGGGCAGTAAAAAGTAGGGTTATAAGTTTCCTAGTATGAGTTATCAGTAAAGTTACCCTACTTACAACCCCACTTATATAACTACCCATGAACCTCCAAGTAAGGGCACTGAAACGACTGTCTGTGGTCAGGGCTTGGCCTTCTTAGGCTTGAGGTGTAAAAGTCTGAGACGGAGGATCATTAGATACAATGCCCCAGGTTCTCAGAGTTCAGTGTCCCGGGTTTGTAGGGTTTAGGGTTTAGGGTTTAGGGTTTAGGGTTTAGGGTATTCAGGAGTTCGGGTCTAGGGTGTTTTAGGGGATGGGTGTTTTAGGTCGGGGGAATCTGCTCCGTGGATGTATCACCAACCACTGATCTCTGATCCTGAACCCTTTACAAGAACCCGACGCCTCAACGCCGAAGTTTATGTGGAGAAATAGCTCTGCGGCGGAGCTTCTCGCCCTCTCACCAAAAGGCCCCTAAACCCTAAACTCAGAGACTTCCCGCCCGTGGCCTGTACTTGAAAATGGAGACCCGGTGGCAAACGAAAAGAGGCAGCATCTTCCTACGAGGCAAACAACTTGGGGTTCCAAATTTAGGGAGGAACCCTGAGTTCCGTAAGCCCCGAAGGTCTGAAGCCTAATAGCAGTTTCACTTGCGAGCTGCTTGAACAACATATAGTTAGAAAAAACGTAGGGGTTACATATACCGCTTGCATAACTCTATAGACAGGGCAGGCAACCTTCAAAAGTACTGGTACAACTTCTTCAGGCCCCTCAGCCCTCCTACCTGACATGGGAGAAGAACGCATTTCGGACGTGGATTCGGCTTCGGCTGAAGGCCATCGGGCATTTTTGTCGGCTTTGAAGGGCTGGGAGTCTCGAATCGGAACATGGTTTTGGGCTCCTCTATAGTCTAATTTTGACAAGTAGCCCTCCCGAAGGAACAATGTTGGTAATACTTAGGCTTCTACAGTAAGGTTTTTTCTGTCCAGGCCAAGCCCAGGCTGGTTAGGGTTTTAGGGCAGAGTGCAGAGAAGTTAGCGACTGCCTTCGTGGCCATTCAACTGTCTGGTTCTTAGTAGGGAATGGGGGGTTATTGTGGGAATGAACTATGGAGACTATTATTATTGTGGTTACTATTATTGGGGATTATATAGGGGCCGGGCTACTACAGGGATCAATTCCCCCATTCCCTACTAAGAACCAGACAATCAAGCCCGTGATGTTGGCCAATTGCAACGACAAGTCCGTGCAGCTGAAGCTTGAAACATCCTCAACCCCTATATTATAAATAATTAGAATACCTAAGGCTTCCTTCAGGGGTTCCTTTTAAAGGGGTGTATATAAGCATTACTCATGACTATTATGATTAATGGCTATTCGGCTATTCGGCTATTCTAAGCCTTTTTCGAAGACTCTATCACAACAGCAGAGTGCCCACCACCAAGCCCCAAACCCGAAACCATCAGCCCGTACCCTGTCAAAAAGTCCGCACGAAACAAGACTTTGTTGCTGAGTTCACAAGGCCCAAGAAGTGTACACTTTCAACTTCATGGTGGTACTATCCCAAAAAGTGTACGTAAAGTGTATCCACTCAGCTACTAAGAAAAACCAACAGCCCATCCGGCCTCGGGGAAGTGTTGCTGCAGGGCCCGCAGAAGACAGCGGCGGTCCTGGAGTGACATAGTGGCCCTACTACGTGAAGCCGTGTTTTGGGGACTCAGTGTATCATGGCTTTAGGACTCTAGAAGGATACTATCACTACTTATTGCCACCTCTACATGTAACCCTGATCCTGATAAACCTTGCCGCCCTAAACCCTGCCCTGCAAGGGTTTTGGGTTTCTTTGGGGTTTAGGGTTTAGGGGGGCTTTAGGCTTCCTGTAGGGCTTCCTTTGCTGGGTTTGTTTAGGACTTCATAACCAGACAAAACATACAGGGCCTGAATATTAAGAATAGAGTTTTGGGGCCCATTTATGCTATAATGTATAACAGCGGGCTCCCAAAATAGTATATAGGTATTTTTTAAAGCCCCCTAGATTTGAACTCCCCAAGAGCTTCGGGGGCCTTCTCTAAGAGAGGCCGGCTCAGGCCAAGCTCGCAGAGGCTGCTTGCCAGATGCAGTGCACCCGGGAGCTCGGGGAGCTTCCTTGGAGCCGGTGGAGCTTTAGGGGCTTTAGGGGCTTTTGGGGGGCTTTGGGGTTTAGGGTTTAGGGTTTAGGGTTGGGAATTAGGGGCCTTTAGGGGTTTAGGATGGTTTAGGGAGTATATAGGGATTTAGAATTGTTTAGGGAGTGGGGGCTTAGGATGGATGGTTTAGGGATTACGGGTTTAGGATGGTTTAGGGAGGAGGGGTTTAGGGTGGTTTAGGGATTAAGGGTCTAGGGTGTTGGGACTTTAAGGGTTTAGGATGGTTTACGGATTTTAAGGGTTTTGGGGGTGTAGAGGTTTAGGGTTTAGGGTCGCGGAGCTTGGAAGGTTTCAAACGACTGGTGTTCAGGCTTCCTTAAAAGATTCGTGATTAGGGTATTTTTGATGTTTGGGGAAAATGGGATAGGGCATATACAGTAGGGGGGAGTTTGCAAGACTGGCCTCCTCTAGGAGTTTCGTTTCACGGTTCCCTGGCCTTCCAAAGATGGGCCAAGGTTTGGGGTTCGTTCCTTCAAAGGCTCCGTTTCCAGGGATGCGTTTAAAGTAAAAGCCAGAAAGTTGGAATATGATTATCCTAAACCCTTTATAGTAAATTCTAGGGTATCCTACCCTGAAACCATATTCCAACTTTCTGGAAAACCCTAAACCCTAAACCCTAAACCGTTCCCTGTAAGGGTCGCTTGCTCTGGCTATGCAGGTCGGGCCGATCCTCTACTCTGGGGAGAAGTTTGGATGGCCTTGGGGAAGTAGACTGTGGGAGTTCCCGAACATAGGGGACCCTAATATAGTGCTCCAAATAGTAGGATCCTTATTATAATGGCCGCAAAATAAGGTACCCCTGATTTTTGGAAACTCCCGTATGGTGTGGGCTTTGGCTTGAGGCTTCGCGGTTGTAGTGTTCAGGAGTCAGCATGATCCAAGCGGTTCCGGGTGGTGCGACAGCAATTCAAGCTGCAGGGTCTTCGTCCTTTACCGCTGCCTCCAGGCTTCAACCACACGAGTTCTGCCAAGCTGCACGAGGGACTGCACGACAGTGCCTCAGTGTGAACGCGCTCGAACACCTCTGGCCCCTTGAAAGTCCGAAGCAGGCGGGGATGATTTGCTTGTGTAGACGCAACTGAATTTAATATGAGGGCATTGACAACTGGAACATATTGTTGGTGTATATTCTTCTACAGACAAGTCTTTTTGGGGATTACACGGGAATGAAACTAAGCAGTACTAATTGAGCCCTCCTCATTCGGCCAGCCTCTGAATCCAATGACCTTCAGCCCGGCAGCAAAGATCCTGCGTCGAGATCTTCGACGCGTCCTGGGCTGCGATGCTTGCCACCGCCAGCGCCGCGAACCTGGCTCATTGACTAGGATACCCAGTAACCTAAGAACAAAAAGGCCTCTCTTTTTGGTATTGGGTAGCTTCAAAGGAACCTAGGACTACAAAAAGGGAATAAGGGTACTACTGGCATCCTCGTGAAGAAATTTCATGGGCTTCTCATAGTCTAAGGCATGGTCTCGACTATTATTTGCAGAGTACCGTATTGGAGTTTCCTAATTAAAATTAAGGGTGCCCTATTTCGGGGTCCTCGGTATAAGGATCCTACTATTGAAGGTACTATGTTAGGGTCCCTCTTCTCGGAAACTCCCGTATTATTTGGCCCTTTTCTATAATATCACTCCGGGGCCTGCGCTGCCCCCAGCCAGGCACGCGAGCAGCCGCCCAGAGAAGGAAGCAAAGGTCCCGATTCGGCAGCATGGACCTATTGGAAACTCCAAAAAGTTGGAAACCTAATTAAGGACAAATCGTGCTGGGATTTCCTTTGCTTTGCTCTTAGGGATTGAGGCTATCGGGTTTCCAACTTTTAGGCTTCTGCTGTAAAGGGATGGCGAGGCCGCCTTCTCGCAGGTAGGGCTTAGGGCTCTCTATGGCTAGGGGATTTGACCCTAAACCTTCAACCCTGCTCCATCTTCAGAGGAGTAATGTATTAGGGTTCCTTGTATGAATCCTACTATTTTTGGGCGAAAAGCCCAGGGTTTCTTAAGCAGGTTCCTACATGGTGGAGATTTTATGGGTAGAACTGGGGGTTAACGGATGAGGCTGTCGGGCCAGGTGCAGAGTTGACGATCAACCCGAAAGTCTTTAAACTTATAGGTTTTTTGAGGGTTTATGAACTTTATGGAACTGAGCGTTAAAGCGATTTTAGAATTTAGGGCTTCGGATTTAGGGTTTTGGGTGTGGATTTGGGGTTTAGGGTTCAGAGGGTTCTCCCGTCAGAAAGCAGCTTTGGGGATGGTGCAATCAGGTTGTGGTCAGTCAAGCTTACTATAAGTCAGGATTGTGTCGAAACCCTGAACCCCTAAACCCTAAACCCAATTTAGGGTTTCGGATTCAAGGTTTAGGGTCAGGATGGCCCTAAACCCCGAAACCCAATTTTAGGGTTTCGGATTCAGGGTTTAGGGTCAGGATTGTGTTGAAACCCTAAACCCCGAAACCCAATTTTAGGGTTTCGGATTCAGGGTTTAGGGTCAGGATTGTGTTGAAACCCTAAACCCCTAGACCCAATTTAGGGTTTCGGATTCAGGGTTTAGGGTCAGGATTGTGTCGAAACCCTGAACCCCTAAACCCTAAACCCAATTTAGGGTTTCGGATTCAGGGTTTAGGGTCAGGATTGTGTCGAAACCCTAAACCCCGAAACCCAATTTTAGGGTTTCGGATTCAGGGTTTAGGGTCAGGATGGTGTTGGTATGGAGCTTGCTTGGCTTCAGGGTTTATCATAGGGATCCTTAGGGGTGTAGGGGGAGGGGGGGCAGGGGGCCTTAAGGCCCATAATAAGGACTAGCAAGGCCTATTTAAGGAAATATAGTCCCCTACACCCCTCCCCCCTACACCCCTCGGGGTCCCTGTGATGGTATGGAGCTTGTATTATATTATATTATATAATATTATATTATATTATAGTATAATGGAGCTTGCTTGGGTTCAGGGTTTAGCGCTGCCGGTGTGGAATGCAGATTCGGCTTCGGCTCGAAAGGGGTCAGTTCCACTGTGTGGCTCATGGCCGCGACAGAGACGGTCATAATTGTTTGAAACTGTCAGTGATGTTGAGTGAGATAGGGGTTAGGGTTTAGCGGTTTAGGTTTTAGGCGTTTAGTTGTTTAGGGGTTTTGGGTTTAGGGGTTGCGAGACTTAGGGATTGGGGGAAACTTTCAATTTGGCTACGTATGCAGCTTTGATGAATTTTGATGGACAGTACCCTACCATCTGAAGCTTCAGGGCTCGCAGCTACAGGCAGCAAAACCACCGTTTTGTCAACCCTGGGCGGTCCTGTCTGCGCTGGGGACTTGAGCTCACAGGTACTTGGAGGTTCTTAGGTAGTTATACGTGGGGTTATAAGTCCGCAAATAAGGCTTACAAGTATAGTTTCCCTAGTTATAACCCTACCTATAACTACCCATGAACCTCCAAGTAGTGGCGTAAAGCAACTGCTAAAGGCAGCAAAAGTGTGTGCGGAGGCAGGGTAAAATCTACACAGTCTGCAGATAGAAGAATTACACCAGAAATCCCAGAGTATAGGAGCGCTTTTAGTATCCTTTAAGGGACCCTGTTAATACCCATATTAGTTACCCTTGTTATAATAAACCTCACAGTACCAAGACCAAAGCCCTAAACCCAGTACCCCAAACCTTCAAGAGAACCCAGAAAAGCCGTGCAAGAACGCGCCAAAGAGCTCCGAGTCCATGCGCAAGTCTAACACCTTTGAGGCTTGTCATGAGGCAAGATCTCTACAAAACTTGTCTGTAGTTGTGACTTCAGGGCTTGGGGTTTTGGGCATGCCGTGGTGAAGGTTGGGCTTTTGATGGGGGTTTGAGGTTCCAGCATCCACAGGCGTTGAACAATGGCCAGCTGTCGGGGGAGATCCATCAATGCTACAGCGAGCGTTTGCCTCGGCTACTTGGAGGTTCATGCGTAATTATAAGTAGGGTTATAACTAGGGTAACTATACTCATAACCCTAATGAGGGCCTTATCACCCTAATTATAACTTATAACTACCCCTGAACCTCCAAGTAGCGTGGTCTTGCAAAATCTGACATGGGGAGTCTGCGCTGGCATACTGGTCAGGGTTGGGTTCATCATCTTGTTGGTAACTCGAAGAGGTTGTCAAACCACCTATAGCCACTAAGCCTACACAAACCCCCAGGCCACAACTCCCAAGCTACAAACGCCCCAAAGTTCCTAAACCCCTGCACAGTATACCATAGTAATAGTGAGAGGGATCAGACAAGCCTATTGCCCTCACCTTCGTTGACTACCCTAATTGTCTAAGCCCCGCATAGTATACTGTAATAATACCCCTAAAAACCCAATACCTAGGTCTGGGAGTTTCCGAATATAGGGGACCCTAATATAGTACCCTCAATAGTAGGATGCTTATTCTCAGGATCCCAAAATAGGGTACCCCGAATTTTCGGAAACTCCAATACGGTACCCTGCAAAAAATGGTCGAGAACATGCCTTAGACTATGAGAAGCCAATGATAATACCCCAAAAAGTCCTACATGATACCTAAGTTTCCGCACCCCAAAGCCCTCTTGGACCCTCATTTGGTACCCCGAAATCGTAGGATCCTTATTATGCGGACCCAGATCCGAAACTCCCAACCCAAAGCCTTCTTAAGGTTAACCTTTTTGGTTACATCGGGATTATGTGGGGACTACGCCCCATCATGGGTAACTAAAGGTTAACCTGTTTGGTTAAAATAGGGATTATATAGGGACTATACCTCTACCACTAGGAGGTTCCCCGCACCCCACAGCCCTCCTGGACCCTAATCTAATACCCCAAGTAGTAGGATCCTTATTATAAGGACCCCAGATCCTAAACCATAAACCCTAATCCCCTAATCCCTAAACCCTAAGTTTCCGGGCCCCAAAGCCCTCTTAAGCTTTTTGGGCTACATCGGGATTATATCGGGACTATACTATAGGGGTTATACAGGGAATATACTATAGGGATTATATAGGGACTATACTACCCAAAACAAGTTACAGTTAAAGGATAGGAGTTTCCGCACCCCCAAAGCCCGCTTAGCTACTCCGGCTTGGGCGCCGATCCGAAGATCTCGCTGGGCAGCCGCATTTTCGCGAAGGCCGCCGCCACCTCCGCCAGGTCCTGAAGAGAGAGCTTAGGAAGTTTAGGGTTTAGGAAGTTTAGGGCTTAGGAAGTTTAGGGCTTAGGAGAGCTTACGGTTCGAGGGTTAGGGTTAGGTTCAAGGCGCTCACGGTTTAGGGTTGAAGGTTAAGCAGAAGGGTCGCCATGAATATCAAGGTTGCTATGCGGGTTTAGGTGTAAGGCTTAGGGAGTTTAGGGTTAGGTTTCGGGCTGAAGGTTACGATAAGGGTTGCCATAAGGTTTCGCAGAGAGGGTCTTTATAGAACCCCTCTGGATGAGGCTTCGGGTTCAGAGCTGCTGTGAGGCTTACGGCTTGGGATTGCAATGAGGTTCAGGGCTTCGGGTGCTTTATGGGCCATGCGACCTCCTACTCTTTGTTCAAAAGCTCAGCTGGAAATTTAGGTTAAGGGTCTAGGGTGCTGGGTTTGAGACAAAGGCACAGTCGGGCCTCAGGGTCTCAGGGTGCAGAGCTTTTCGACTATTTTGATTGACGGGCGGGCTGAGATTCGAAGCTCCGAGTTATTGGTCTTTTGGGACGTTGGGTTAGGGCTGTCGGGCGAACGAGCAAGGGTCGTATTCTCCAGACTTCCTCTACTTGCAAGATTCCACCGTCGGAGCCCAAGCCATACGGACCTGAGACCGACACAAGGGTTTGGGCTTTAGGGGTTTAGGGGTGCGCCCGATGCCCATATTTCTCTGCTGCTTGCGTTGAAAGCTTAGGGCTTATGGCTCGACGGGCTGTTTTTGAGGAAGATGAAGTCATTCCATCTACTAACTTGAATATTGATAGCAATACTAATCTTAAGACTAAGACTATATAACTAATACTCATACGAATACTAATATTGATGTTGACAGTAAGACTAATATTAATACTGATACCATAATAAATACTCATCCCTGGGCGATGTTTCCCCCGGCTCCTGGCTGTTGAACTCGCTAAACTTGAAGCGGGCGGCTTGCGCCACGTCCTCCGCAAGGAGGGAGGAGCTTCGGGTGTCGGGCATGCGGGGTTTGAGGCTCCGAGCTTTGGAGTTGGGTTTAACATTAATAATAGTAGTAGTAGTAGTAGTAGTAGTAGTAGTAGTAGTAGTAGTAGTAGTAGTAGTAAGAATAACAACAGTTGTACAAATGCTAATAGAAATAACAGTTACTACTATTAATACGGTTGATGATAGAAACCCTGCATTACACATAAGAAGGAATATACCATTATTCCCGTAGTTTACTGTCCTGAAGGTAATGCAGGATTTACATCATCAACCGTATTAACAGTAGTAATAGTAACAGTAACAATACTTGTACTAATGCTAATAGAAATAACAGTAATAATAATCGGTTTAGGATTTAGGATTTAGAGGTTTAGGGGTTTCGGGTTTAGGGACCCTAAACCCTAGCTTCTGATCCCTTTTGCGCCCTGACACGCCTTTAGAACTCTGTACAGGTTTCGGATTCTGTGGCCTTGGGCACAAGTCCCGGGAGCAGTTTGCAACGGAAGCACTCGAGCTCTGGTTTTCGCTTCCGTACCTGAGCCTTTAAGTAACCAGGAAAAATATAAACTTGTATTTCATAGTGGTTCCTTCAAGAAAAATGCATTAACGTATGGTACTCCAAAGCCCAGTGACACGCTTCGTTTGATGCTAGCCTTGGGTTCCGAGTTGTGTTGACAACTGAACCTCTCGTGCCAAGCTGAGTGGCCACCCCCTTAGATAAAAGCAGCACCGAGAGTTCAGCGTCCAGTGTTCGGGGTGTAAGGTCTAGGGAACTCGCCGACCATCAACCAAAGCAACATCAACAACAGTATACCAGCAATACATCCATAAACTTGGCTGACTTCTGAACCCCTCCCAACAGTTAAACTTTTAGCCTACTTGTTATGGTTCATATAGAAAACCACAGCTAAAGTCCTAAGAATCAACCAGAAGAGCACCAAGGAAAAATCCGGATATCATGGTGGGCCAGCCGGATTCTCCTCTAAGCAGGATTGAAGAAGTGGACGAAGGCCAGGCAGCTCCTGTCCAAGACTTGGTTGTTCCGGAATTTCGGGCTTGAAACGGAGTTCGTCTTAAGGGTTGCCTCTCACCCTAGCCCTACACCCCGTAACCCTGAAACCCTACACCGTATTACCTGTACCCCTAAGCTCTATAGCCCTATGACCTCCGGTAGCCCTGAGCCCTTTAATCCCCACGCCGTAAAACCTGTAACCCTAAACCCTATAACCCTACAACTTGCTCTAGCCATGAGCCCCAGAATCCCAAACACTGCTCCACCTGGGTGGTTTTCAAAAATTAAGGTCCCTTGTTTGGGTCCCTATTGTAATACGGCACCTAATATTTAGAGTACCCGAAGGAGACCTTAATTTTGATAACTACCCACCTGCCACACGGCAGCTGCGGCTCCGGCCATCATGGCCACATCTCGCGCCGAGCCCATGTGCAACTCCTGGGAGCTGGAAGAGTTTGGGGTTGCAGTGCTAGGGTTCCTTTAAAGGGATTCATCAGTGTTCTATAAAGGGGTTAAGGGCTTTAGGGGCTTAGGTTGTATAAGGGTTCCTTCAAAAGGAAGTATAAGGGCTCTATAAAGGGGTTTAGGGCTTTAGGGGCTTGGGTTGTACAAGGGTTCCTTCAAAAGGAAGTATAAGGGCTCTATAAAGGGGTTTAGGGCTTTAGGGGCTTGGGTTGTACAAGGGTTCCTTTGAAGGGAACTCCAAGGGTTCTATAAAGGCGTTTAGGGTTTAGGGCTCTAGGGCTTTAGGGTTTCCAGCTTCAAGAGTTTAGCAAGGCTTTCCTGGTTCTCGCTTCTGCAAGCTCCTTTAAGGGCTCTGACCACGGGTTCCGATAAGGGCCCCTTTCCCTGAGGCTCTATGTGCCCACATGGGTGGTTGTCAAAATTATGGCCCCTTTTTGGGTCCCGATCTGCACCTAATATTTTGGGTACATTAAAGGGGACCATAATTTTGACAACCACCCATATATAAAAAACTTAAGCCTTAACGTACCTAAATAGGGACCCCTTTTAAGGCTTAAGTCTCTACTATGAAGGTACATGGAGCCTTTGGGTTTAGACTTAGGCCTTAAAGTACCTAAAAGGGGGAGCATTCTGGGCCTTTGGACATGGCTTTCAGGGATCTTCGGAGGTCTACTCTACTGTCAGAGCCTGATTAAGAAAGCCTGGTCCTATAACAGCCAGCAAGATAGTAGGGCTCATATACGGAACCCCAATAAGGGCCCAAGGTTTCTTCATCAGGTTCCTATACTAAACCCTAAACAGCCGGTCGGCTTCGGGCCTTTGGAGTTTTAGAGTTTAGGGCTTAGGGTTTTTTTGCTCATCAGGCTTAGCGGATTTCGGGGTTGAAGTTTTCAGAGGCTTAGAATTAGGAATGTAAGGTGTGCCCATATGGGTGGTTGGCAAAGTTATGGTCCCTTTTTGGGTCCATAGTATAGTAATTACGGCACCTAATATTTGGGGTACCCAAAAAGGGACCATCATTTTGACAACCACCCATATGGGGTTGACGTATAGTATAGGGGCTGGGGGCTTTCGTTGCTTGAGGCCCTTGGAGTCCAGTCCCATACTGGCAGTTTATGGGTTGCAGCGTTGAGCTTGCTTCTTCAGATTGAGCCTACTTGGAGGGCCCGTGGACCCAGCATAAGTACCCTTATTCGGGGTTCGAAGTAAAGCGGCTATGGCTGCCCAAGAAGAACCCTACCATGATCCTGAAACCCCTCACCTACGATTTGAGGTATCCAAAAAGGTATCCTAATTATGACAACTCCCATAAGGAATCCTCTAAGGAACCGGGCCGGAAACCTCCCATGATCGCTAAACAGACCTCAAGGCAGGGGGAAGGCCCATACCTCACACAGTTGCCTCCCTTGGAGGTTCACGGGTAGTCATAAGTAGGGCTATGACTAGGGTAACTATACCTATAACCCTAACTAGGGGACTTATAACCCCATTTATAAGTACCCCTGAACCTCCAAGCAGTCCTGGCAGATGAAAATGAAGACCTGGGCCAGTTGGAGTAGGGTTTAGGGCTTGGGGTTGAAGGGTTTAGGGTCAGTTCGAGTGTACTGGGATCAAAGAAGCGGGGTGATCCGGCTGGAAGGAACTGTTAGAGTTTTCGAGTCAAGGTTCAGGGTTTAGGATTTTCTCGGTTTGAGGATGATCACCGTCAAGAACCAGGCATTCTCCCCACTGTCTCTTTATTCCCGGCTCCGGTCATCATCTTCTTCATTTTCTTCTTCTCCTCTACTTGGAGGTTCATGGGTAGTACCCTACTTATAACTACCCATGAACGTCCAAGTAGCTTCGCATCCTCGCATCTTTCGTGCTCTGGCTCTTGCATTAAGGTGAAGCATGATCCAGGGTGTTTGCGGATTGGGGGCTTGTGTTTTCCAGATCAACAGTCTACTTGGAGGTTCATGGGTAGTTATAAGTCGGGCTATAACTAGGGCAAGTATACTTATAACCCTAATTAGGGGCCCTACGTATAACTACCCCTCAACCTCCAGGTAGGGCGTATAGCCCTGAGGACTCAGGATTTGGAGGTTGCGGGCTTCAGGGTTCCACGCAAACCCTGCCCTCCCCCAGCGGAAAATCCACAACCCGAGTGTTAAATCAAGCCTGTGGGGTGAAAGCTGCAGCAAAGAGGCGTCGTGAAGAGCTGCCTCATTCGTTTGCAGCTCTTCCCTGTTGAAGGTCAGTCTCTGACCTGACAGGTAGGGCTCAGGGTTTCAGGGTTTTGGATTTTCGGGTTTAGGGCATGCTTAGGGCAGTTTTGGGTTTCGGGTCTACGGGCTGCGGACTTTGGATTTAGGCTTCCACAGCTTAGGGTCAGCTTCACTTCAGGTGGCAGGCTTCCGGATGGTTTGAGTCAGAGCAGGAAGGTGGGATTGCAAACCTAAGCAGCGCATAGTAAAGCACGTTTGCGAGCCCTACACTAATGGGAGAGACCATGTTTACACCCTAATGATCTAGACCTGCCTCCTTCTGAGCTTAAGATCAAAGAGCACCGCACAGCCTCCAGGGACCCCCTTCCAGAACCCTTATGGACCCCTCTACGGGGGTCCTTGCGGAGCCCTCCTAAAGCTTCAAGCTAAAGATCAAAATCAGCCAGGTTTGGGGCCCAATATACTATTAATTATTATAAGAATAGGGCTCTATTTAAGGCTACTACAAGGGATCTATAGGGGCACTATAGTAAGTGCCTAAATCCTCGACTACAGGACTCTCAGCGAAGGCTTCGTAAAGTTTTGATTTAGGGTTCAAGGGTTAATGTAGGAACCTGATTAAGAAACCCTGGGCCTATAACCCCAAAATAGTAGGGTTCATATCAGGAACCCTAATAAAGACCCAAGGTTTCTGAATCAGGTTCCTACATTAGGGTTCAGCGATTGGCGGGAGCTTGGGCTGGGCTTAAAAGGTAGGGTTTGCTGCAGGGGTTCGGGGCTTAGGGTTCAGATAAAAGGGGCTACGTAGGGAACCCCAGGTTTAGCCAACAAACTTCATCCCAAAAGGCTGGAGGTTACGTCACACAGGTGTCTTTCTCAATAACTGCCATAGACTTTCAGGTACATTTGGAACCTAGTTATATTTACATATATATATATATATTATATTCATATAGATAGATAGCTAGATAGATAGGTAGATAGGTAGATAGATAAATAGATAGATAGATGAGGAGTATAAGGGGATGCTACGATCCCTACGTTAAACCCTGCCCCTGAGACGAGACCAGGAAGCATCTCAAACTTTCCGAGAAAGAACCCTATACCCTGAAGCCCGAAACCCCACAGAGGGTTTAGGGTTTAGGGTATCAGGCTTAGGGTTTTAGGGTTTAGAAACCCTCAAACCCCAGAACCCGAAACCCGAAACTCCACAGAGCAAAGTCTTACTCTGGAATGCCCTCTAGTCTCCCCTGCACTAATGAGCCCTAGCAGACTCCATGCCTTGCACTCCTCTCCTTAGATTAACCATGAGTAATGTAGGAACCTGATTAAGGAACCTTGGGCCTTTATTAGAGTTCCTTTTATGAATCCTTTTGGTCTTAATCAGGTTCCTACATGCGCCCTGATTCCTAAAAATTCTTCCAGTCCCTTGTAGGAACTGCTCCAAGCCAGCAGCTTTGCCTGCGACTATGTGGGCGCAAGCGTGGACGAACTCCACTGCATCACGAACGGAGTTGCCCGGTGTGCCCCGCGCACCTGAGCGACGTTGGTTTTGGCGTTTCCAAGATGCTTTAGATCAGGGTCTCTCAGAAAAAGGATCTGGTAGTACACCTCAGTGCTCTCACTTGAACTTCGCGGCGTGTTGGCGTTGGGGCTCAAGGTTTGCACACAAGTAGGTTTGAAAATTTCAGGCTCTGTAGTTCAAACTCTTCGTACTTGGAGGTTCAGGGTAGCTATAAGTGAGGTTATAAGTCCCCTAATCAGGGTAGTAAGTATAGTTACCCTAGTTATAACCCTACTTATAACTACCCATGAGCCTCCAAGTAAGGTCGTTTGATTCTTGACTGACTCTGCCCTGACATAAGCACAACTTGGGTACTGCCAGCCCAAACAGTTCCAGTCGAAAATAGGGCTAGTATTAAGGTCCTAATATCATATATCTATATTACGAATATTATTATCCAACTGTTTCTGAATGGGGGCAGTACCCAAATTACAATCCGTATACAAAAGGAAAACAAAAACCTGAACTAACACCCCTCCAAACCCGCTGCCGCCAATACACCCAATCCCATCCCTTCCAAAAAGAAGCTACAACCCCACACCCCTAAATCCGAAACTTTAGCCCCCACCCAAACAAACCCAACATATCCAAAAACTTAACGAGTAAAGCCAAAACCCTAAGCCTAAGCGTGAAACTGAAGGCCCAGACAACAAACATCTGACACACGCAGACCCAAAACAACACCAACACAAGCACAGAACAAGCGCACGAAACGTAAGAACCGAGAACACACCTAAACCCCTGTAACCCTTATAGCTACATCCCTCAGACCGCTATGCCACTAAACACAACCAGGATTCTAAACCCGACTTTAGATCCTTAAACCCTATACGTTAAAACCGTCCCCACAAAACAGCTCTCATTAGCCCCATAACCCCAAGCCATAAACCTCCCAAACAAGGAAGCCAGGACACCGTGACACCTCTCGTCGAAAACGGAAGAACCCTATAAACCCTAAACCCCAAAAGCCCTAAACCCTAAAGTCCAAACCCTGAAGCCCAGAACCCAAAACCCTAAACCCTAAAGCCTTAAAAGCCTAAACCCTAAACCCCAAAAGCCCTAAAACCCCTGCCCTCCCCCAAACGAGGAAACCAGGCCACCTCTCAGCCGCTCTTGGCCAATCTCCATCAAGCCCCGAGCCGCACCCTCGGCATCGGCAAAGGCACAAGCATCCTCGCGCAGACCTCGCGAGGAGACCTACCGGGTTGCTCGTTTCAGGTACCGGGTTGCTAGAAGAGGTTAGGGTTGTTATGTAAGGGCTACTGTACCTCGTGGGCACGATCATGAGGCTTAATATATACTCTTACTTTGAAAGTTGCAAAGAAAGCTAGAATGAGGGCTGCTACACGGGTTTAGGGATTAAGTCAGTTCAACATTTGCTTTGGCTGACCTCCTGTTCTCCCAAGTCAGCTCAAGCGATGCTTGAGATAGGCCGGAAAGTAGCAGGAGGGTTTGGGATGTGTACGACGCAACTTAAAGGGAGGGCTGCAGGATCCGTCATGGTTACTTAGTTTGAAATATTTGAGCTCCTCTTCCGACTGCTAGGCTTTGTGGCTTTCAGGATTTAGGAAGTTCAGGGCTTTCAGGGTTTAGGGTTCAGGGCTGTGATTGAATGCTTAGGGCTTAGAATGTAGTGCCCGGGTCTCAGTCTGAGAGTTTAGAAAGTTAAGGGTGTGGTGCTTCTGGGCCCTATTATATACAAGCAAACCTCAGGGGTGTAGTGCTCTTTCAATGTGCCAGAACGTGTTCATGCAGGCATGAAGATGCTGGGTGCTGAAGGGTGAGAAGGGGTAGCGATCTTATCAAGCGACTACAAAGGTACATCCATGCCTTTGTAAGGTGTATATCAACTCGGTGACATGGATCTCGCTAAGGACTCACCCCCAAGCACGCAGTGGCCAGATACCCGATACAGAAAGTCCGAATGCACACTACCCAACCTCACATTGAGATGAAGTAGGGACTTTGTTGCTGGTATCCCCAGAGCAACTCGCCAAATAGAAAATCACTCACTCACTAACTCACTCACAGAATTTCAATGGAGCCCTGTATACACTCGGGAGGTTCACCTTAGGCCGGTGCTCTGCAGTAAGATTCGCGCAGCTCCAGCAATGTCCCCTTGTGGGTGGTTGTCAAAATTAGGGTCCCGTTTTGGGTCCTTATTATAGTGCGGCACCTAATATTTAGGGTACCCCAAAAGGGGCCATAATTTCGACAACTACCCTTGTGTTTGTTCCGGCGATTGTCGGTGGGATAGACGGATGGACATGAGACCGAAAATGCGGGGTACCTCATTTTGGGGTCCTTATAATAAGGATCCTACTGTTTAATGTACTATATTGGGTTTCCCTATTTTCGGAAACTCCCACATCGGGCAACAGGGCTTGCGACCTATAGGGTTGGTAGTCCTTGATCCGGCTTTGGCTGCTGACTGCTTGGAGGTTCAGGGGGTAGTCATAAGTGGGGTTATAAGTCCCCTAATCAGGGTTACAAGTATAGTTACCCTAGTTCTAACCCTACTTATAACTACCCATGAACCTCCAAGTGTGGCCTGAAGACCTCATGATTTGGAAAGAACTCCCGGCTTGAAGGTTGCAGATTCAGACTCTTGGGGTGTGGGAGCAATACGCCTCATCCCCCGACGCCATGCTCTGTCTCTTAAAGCCTCAGGCGTCGAAGTCTGTAGTTGGTTAAAGATAGCTAGAACAGGGTTTTGGGGATATTATACTGTCATTATAGTAAGGACCCCCCCGCCCGGCCCCCTCAAAAATACTATTCTAACTATGAGGCCCCTACATTAATCTCTGTAGCCCCACAAGCCGCCCTCGCAAAACACCTTTAACCGCCGCGTAAAGAACTTGGGACAAAAGCGCGCAAGCAACCTTCTGACCCCAGCCTCCGCAAGCTGAAGCAGAACAAACCCGAAGTAGACCATACCCCCCAAACCCTAAACCCTGAGTACAACCTTTAAACCCCAAACCCTAAACCCCTGAACCCTAAACCGTTAAGCCCCAATTAAGCCCTAAACCCTAAGTACAACCTGAAGTGTTCAGGCTTTACGGGCAAGGCACTGAACTGTCTGTTGAACCCTTAATCCAAAGTCTCTCTAAGACTCATGGTCCCTCGCACCATCTCTGCAGCCCCAAGGACAGAAGGGACCCCTGAAGTTAGTTGTATCTTCTTTTGGGGAGAAAAGCTTACTTAGGCTTTGATCCCAAGACCTGCGACTTCCAAGATCACTCGAACCCTAATACTTACTGAGTTTCTTAGATCCTGGAAACTCTGCTGAGCCTGTCTTCCGGCTAGGATAAGGGTAGTTCTCTAAATTAGGGCTCCTTTTTAGGTCCCCTATGCTTAGCAAAGCCCTCATGCTGCAGCCTCGATGATGAAACTAGGCTGTTGGAGGCAAAATGAACTGAAGTTCTATAGGGCCTATACGGGAACACTGTTCTTCATTGTTCTTCAGAGCCCAATATGAGTCGTGCGGTTCTCACGAATCAAATCACGAAGGCCCTGCGCTCTCCTCACAAAGCCCTTCAAAAGGAATGCCTTCAAAGGATTCCTTCTCAGACCCATTTTAAAGGAACCCTCTTTTTGAAAGGGAGCCTTTTTTAAGAAAGGGGACCCCTTTTAAAGGGACCCTTAAAGGGACCCCAAACCCCGAGTCTTTGCAGGCCCAAAGAGCTCAGGGACTCAAAGGAGCCGGGTTTTCCAGTGGCGAAGAACGCCAAGACGGCCCGCAGAAAGCCGGGCTCCAGGCAGCCCAAGTTTCGCGCTGCCTTTTGAGGCTTAGGGGTTTAGGGGTTTAAGGGTCTTTTAAAGTGCAATGACTCTTGGGTTGAAGGGTTTACTTGGAGGTTCAGGGGCAGTTATTAGTGGGGTTATAAGTCCCCTAATTAGGGTTATATGTAGAGTTCCCCTATTTTAAACCCTACTTATAACTACCCATGAACCTCCAAGTAGGGGTTTAGGATTTTTATGCAAGCACTGCGGACGATCCGAGCGAGATGCACGCAAGGATCCCTACAAGGGACTATCGGTGAAACAGATTTAGGGGTCTAGGAGTTTAGTGGGTTAGGGGTTTGGGTTCTAGTGGTTTTTGGATATTGCGGGGGTTTGAACATTTCGGTGCTTTTCGGGATGTTGAGGTGTAGGGCCCGGGGCGAGCACTGTTCAGCATGAGCCCAAGCCCCGAACCCCCCCCCCCCCCAACGCCAGAACCGACAATAAAGACCTGGATCATAAACTTGACCGCCGACACCCCAAACCTGACCAGAGTGTATATGAAGTGCTTACTCGGAGGTTCATGGGTAGTTATAAGTAGGGTTATAACTACAGTAGCTACACTAATAACCCTAATTAGGGGACTCATAACCCCACTTATAGCTACCCCTGAACCTCCAAGTAGATTCCAAAGCCGATAGAGCCCTCCTCGGGCACTCCTGGGCCATCTCAACCACAGCTCGGCCACCGCAAAGTTCCAGCCGGGACATCGCAAAGTTGCAGAGCCTTGGTGTGAGTTTGGGGGCGTAGCGTTTCTTTGGGTTTGGGGGTCTAGGTTTTAGGGATTAGGCTTCCACATGGGTAGTTGTCAAAACTAGGGGTCCCCTTTTGGGTCCTTATTATAGTGCGGCACCTGACATTTAGGGTACCCAAAAAGGGACCCTAATTTTGACAACCACCCACATGGGTGTAAGTAAGGCAGGGTTACTTCAAGGGGGTTCCATAGCTTGGGTTTCGCATCCGGGGCTTGGGCTGCAGGGTTCCAGGCGAGTTGGGGATTCGGGTTTAAGGGTTTAGGTTTAGGGTTTAGGGTTTAGGGTTTAGGGGTGTAGTTATAATAGGGAGCCCCAAAAAAACTTGGTTAATTCTTTAGGCCCCTATAGTAAGTAGGTTTGTGGCCAGAAAGGTCGAAACGAGTCGCATAGGAGCCCCCGCGGCGACAGCTTGAGAGGAGCAGTAAAAGAGAGTACTATGCTATACCTTAAGCCGGAATAACCTACCTTTTTAAGGCTCCTTATTATGATTTCCTTATATAAGTCCTTAAAAGGGTAGGTTATTCCTGCTTAAGGTAGGCTATAACTATCACAGCGGGAACCCTACGGAATCATATTTGTAGTTCTGGCTTCTATATTGGACCCTCGGATTATGTTGAGAAGGGGACAATATGGGAAGCCCCTTATACTGTCCCCAGTGCTGCCAGGGTGACAGTGAGACGGGTCTCGCATCCCTTCTTCGAGAGCACTGGGCACCTCAGTGTCTCTTTTGATGTCGGGGTCCGCAGTTTAGGGCTTCTTAGGTTTGAGTGTTTAGGGTTCAGGGCTTTGAGCCTGAGGTTCAAGCTTAGGTTCTCGGGTTTGGGGGTTTGAGCTCTAAGTAGGTCGTATTCGTGTGATGGGTTGGAGCTTACGGAGGAGGCGAGGTAGACGTAGGGGTACCCGGTGGAAGACTCGGGATTCCGGGCTAAAGGCCCATATTGCAGTACCCTTATAGATCCCCTATAGTAACTAGCCCTTTTTAGACCCCTCTAAGCAAACCCTATTCTAATTATTAAGGCCCCTAAAACCCTAAATCCTAAAGGAGCCCTATTCTGTTTTTTGAGGCTTCGGAAGCCCAGGCGCAGGCCATGCCCAGAAGCGCACCATCGAAGGGTTCGCAAGACCTCCAGTAAGGCCATCTGGGTCTTGTAAGGGGCCTTGATAATACGAATAGGGTCAAGAAGGGCTACTCTAGGGGATCCGTAAGTGTACTCTAACAGAGGGGCCTCAATAATTAGAATAGGGTTCCTTTAAAGGGCTCTATGAGGGCTACGGATCTACAAAAGTACTGTAGGAGGGGCCTTTATAACTGGAATAGGGTTTTGCGGGCCATTATACTCTAACCATAATAGGAAACCACCCAAAATTGTATAGGTCATTGTTCATGCCCCTGTAGTAGTTAAGATTTAGGGCTTGGGGTTCAGGGACCCCATCGGTGTTTGCAGCATCTGGTCGGCTTTTTGTGAGGGTTTAGGGTTTAGGGGTTGGGGTTTAGTTTAGGGTTTGGGGCTGATGGATCTAATTTAAGTTACCATAATAGGGATCTTAAGCAAATACTAAGGCTTCCTTATAGTAACTTAATTTGAAGTGTATCCCTTAACAAGAACCCAGTAAGGGGGTCATGGGGTGTTAATGAGAGTGTTATGCTTTTGATAGAGCTTCTATACACCGTCTGACAGCCCATTTACATTACGTTATTAGATACTACAGTAATCTATGGTACAGTATAGTCAGTATAGTCCATCATATACGTTTTCAAGCTGAAAGGAAAGCCTCAAACCCAAAGCCCTTAAAGGAACCGTTTAGAACATCCCTTAAAACCCAAACTCTTCAAGGAACGCCTGTAAGATCCTGTAAGGGCGAATTTTTTACATAGCCTTTAACCCTAAACCCTAAACCGTTTGCCGAGCCTTCCCACTGCCGTCAGCGACTCGCGAAGCTCTGCCAAGGACTCCTCGCTGTGAGGCTTCTCTTAAGCTATAATACTACTATATATTACTACTACTATAATACTGCTACATACGACAATACTACTATAATACTGCCATCATTCTACTATAATACGACTACAATACTCCTATAATGCTACTACCATACTACTATCATACTAATTATTACTGAACTACTATAATAACCCTATATTACATTATTCCTATAATACTACTAAAGAGGCTAGGATCCATTACGGTTTAAGGTCCAGGGTATTGGGTTTAGGGTACAGGATTTAACGGTTTAACGTTTAGGGTTTAGGGTCTTGGGTTCGGGGTATTGGGTAGTTTTCTACGGAACATAAGACCACAAAAAGACAAAAAATGGCCCACTGGGAGACCGCTTGCGGATGAAAGAAGGGCAGGGCATTCGGATTCTAAGCTGTAATATACATGGGTATACAAGCACACACACAAACACAGACACACGCTGGAGTATACGTACATATGCATGTGCATGCTTGCATTTCTCATTTTTACACAACGCAAAATGCGTCAGCGGTCTCGGAGCCTGCTTGGAGGTTCACGGGTTGTTCTCAGTGGGGTTATAAGGAGGGTAACTATACTTATAACCCATTGGGGGACTTATAGCTCCACTTATAACTACCCCTGAACCTCCAAGTAGACCCAGTAGACCCTAACTTATAGAATCCCTATAGATCCCTTTAAAGGGACCCTTTAAGGAACCCTTACAACTCCCCCTGAACCTCCAAGTGTCCTTTCAACGAGAAGAGGCCAAGGCTCGGGGGAAGCCTGCGTGCATCGATCTTTCTGTTGCCAAAGACCTCCGCTCCGACAAAGCACGGGGCGTGAAAGCCACTTAGGGCTTATAGGCTCACGGTTTAGAGTTTCGGGTTTAGGGTTTAGGGCTTACTTGGAGGTTCAGGGGTAGTTATAAGTGGGGTTATAGGTACCCTAATTAAGGGTATAAGTATAGTTACTCTAGATGGGCCTATGGGGTTGGTGCCTGTGCTTTTGTTGGAGGGTTGGCGCTGAGGCTCAAGCCAGTGTGACTTTACCTTCCCGGGGTTGCAGCAGACGCCTGAGCCCTGTTAATGTAGAAGCCTAAATAAATCCCGAAACACTATCTTGGGGGTTCCTCATTATATGTATACGTAGTGAAAAACACCCCCAAACCCGATTCAAATTAGTAAGGCCCCTATAGTACAGCGAACATCCTGAACCGTTTAAAGAATGCAAGCTGCCCAAAAGAAGCCGCCGCAGCGTGGCTGCATTCGGTCCAGCGCCTGCCCGCCCCGATCTCCGTATGCTTACCTTTGGTTAGTAGCGAATGGAAGAATGGTAGTAATAGTAGTCATAATTGTACCCCATTCCTCCATTCCCTACTAACCAAAGGTAAGTATGGGGATCACAGCTATCCCCACCCACCGAATTCAATCAGAGGTCGGTTGCGACCGCAGGCTTGTGTCAAGTGAGCTGCTGGGGCCAAGGGTGGAGCCCCCCAGCTCTAAAAGGTGATATGTCCACCCCCTTTGCATGCTCCTATTGGTACCTTCACAACAAACTGTTTCACACAATAATGATGTGCACCGGGGGATGTCCTACGCATAGTTGCAAAAATACCTCGATGGGTTGAAGTCCCCGGTCAGTCCTGAAAGTGTTCAGGGTTTGGGGGTTAGGGCTTAGGGTTTAGGGTTTGGCTTAAAGTGCCTTTCGCGGAGGGTCCATAAACACTACGATTATGGAATTAGGTCCCCAAAAACCCATGATAAGGATGGTCTTTTGGGACCGAACTCCATAATGGTAGTATATATGGACACCTAGGGTTTGGCTTCAAGGCTGTCGAGATCTTCCGGGGTGTGGGGCAGAATGTTTTCGAGAGGTCAAGGTTCAGGGTCAGGAGCTGTGGGGTTCCAAGGTTAGGGTATGGCGGTCCATGGGGCTTTGGATAGCAGTTTTTGGATTCTGTTCTACCCTAAACCCTAAACCGTTTTGCTTCGCTCTGGTGGCGTTAAGGGTTTGGGGTGTAGGGCCTCAGGCGCTTTGGCCCGCAAGCGACCCTTCATTTACGATGCTGAGAGAGCCTTTCTCAGCCTTCGGAAGGCTTCTAATGTAGGGGCCTGAATAATTAGAATAGGGTTTTGGGGCCACTGTACTATAATTATCATAAGGAGCCGCACAAATAGTATTGCTAATTTTTACTTATTAGTCATAGCGACATCAGGGGAGGAGCTGGGAAGACCGTCAGGTATCTTTGCGTCCACCAGAGACTGTAGAGATGACGTAGCAAGGAACACCAGTGGTACTTGCTAACCTTCTGTAACTTGATTTGGGAGTTTCCGAAACTTAGGGGCACCTTATTTTGGAGCCCTTATACTACGGATCCTAGTATTTAGGGTATTACATTAGGGTCCCCAGTTTTCGGAAACCCCCGTTTTAAAAAACAATAGCAGCAACCACATCAACGGTAAACCCTAAACCCTAAGCCCCAAACCCTAAACCTTACCTAAACCCTAAACCCTAAGGTTGCCGGTCCTCCTCTCGAGTCGCCTTTGGACCTCTTCAGCCGCCCAACCGGCTGCGGCTTCGGCGCCATCTAGAAGAAAAAAATCTGGTATGGACAAATCAGCAACAACCTGAGGCTCCAATGACCTAGGACCTAAACCCTAAACCCTATTGGGTTTTCAGAGTCATGCCGTGTAATGCAGAGGTCATAACCATAGGGTTTTGGGCTCGGGGAGGGCCTTTTCCTGAAGCGGAATCCCAGCAAGAGTCCTCTGAACCGGCAAACTCAAAGGAAATGGTTGCTGGTGGAGTCCTCGGGGATCAGGAAGGCGGACAATACAGGGACCTCAATATTGAGAGAGGGGTTGTTGAGATAGACATGGAATCCTAATGTATAGCATTAGTCATTGCTCATGGCCCTATGCTATCGGACCCAACCGCCTCCATGCGGGGCAGAAATACCTACGGGCGTAGCCAGTCGGCCACAAAGACTGAGCCCAACATCTGCCAGCAGCGGTGTCGGGTTCAGTGGGCTTGGGGTTCATGGGTAGTTATGAGTGGGGTTTTAAGTGGGGTAAAATTTTCCGTTGGCTCACATTAGGGGGCTTATAACCCTACTTATAGCTACCCATGAACCTCCAAGTGGGCTTGGGGTTCAAGGGTTGGGGTCTAAGGGGTTATTAATGGGCTGGGGGTTTAAGAGCTGGGCGTGTATGATTAACTTCAATCTTTGCAGGGCTAAAGGGCTTCGTGGTTGGTGTCCAGGGATCAGGGCAGAGTCTTACAAGCGTCGTGGCAGCATTCATTCGATAGGTCTTAGCTATCTTAGCTGGTTGACACTCGACTCATGATCTTGACATTTCTGACGGATTGCTCGCTTGTTCAACTGCCTCATTGATAATGATCATAACAATAATCATACTTATTATTGTTGTCAATGTTATTGACATAATCAGGCTTGGAAGACATAAGGCTGTCTATGGCCTCATATCTCGTGCGAGGTTCAGAATGGACTTCCTACTGTCGTAGTGCCCAACAATCGGAGTGGCCTTCTTATCGAACACTGTATCGGCTTCACGCTTTTGTGAAGCTGTACTTGGAGGTTCACGGGTAGTTATAAGTGGGTTGTAAGTAGGGTAACTATACTTATAACCCTCATTGGGGGACTTATAGCCCCACTTATAACTACACCTGAACCTCCAAGTAGTTAAACTTTAAACAGTGCCCTGGAAAAGCTGAACCCATGAATCCCCCGAGAGCCCACTAAAGCTACACGTTAGAGCTGCGCGATGGCATGATGGAGATGGCGCACCGAATGTGAAGGCAAAGCCCATCTCGGACCGTCCAGGACTTCCAGATGTACCTCGCGAGAGTGTTGGGTTTTAGGCTGTCTTCCATGAGGAAATTTTTCGGGTTCTGGGGTTGGGGGCTTTGGGGTTTTAGAGCTGTTGGGTCCGTACCCTACCGTCAACTCGAAAGTGCTGGAAGCGAGACGAGGGACGCAAAGCTCTGGGAGGCTGCGTGCTATACTGCCTCAATGGCGTGAGCATAATGTGTTCCACCTGCCTGGCTTCTAACTACCTTCATTGAGTTAAGGGGTATCTTGCCATCACAAACGTCTTCGACTGATTTCGAAGAAGTAAGACTATGACATGGCCTTTGTCGCATTGATCCTAAATCCGAAAGAAATCATAGGGATGTTTAGGGGGGTAACGGGCAGGGGGGTCGGGGACTATACTTTCTTAAATAGGCCTTGTTCAATCCTCACCCTCTACCCAGCTCCCCTGACCCCCCCAAGGATCCTTCTATGAAAGAAACACCAGCCTGCCACAGTCAGGCTTTGACAGCTGATCGCCATAGTACGATGGACTCGGCACCTTCTTCTTGCAAGATACTTTCGCGAGCGCTCTTTCACTGAAACCGCAAGCCCCAACTTTCAAACCCGAAGCCTTGACCCCTCAGCCCTAAACCTAAACCCCAAGTGGGATTCCTTTTCGGGTCCCTTTTACAGGGGTCTACAAGGGTTACTACACGGGTGTATTTTTGTGGCTTTAAGAATCCCTGCCCTGAACCCTGAACCCTAAACTCAAGACCCTGAACCCTGAACCGTAAACCCCAAACCCTCAACCCTGAACCCTAAACCCTAAACCCTAAATCCTGAACCCTAAACCCTGAACCCTAAATGAACCCTAGGCCCTAAGCACAACCCGCAGCCGCAGCTCACGGAGTCTTCCGCAATGTGCCATCCCCGGAGCAGGGCCTGTAGGGCGGTTTAGGGTTTGGGCTTTAGACTTCGGACTTCAGGGCGAAGTCTCCACAAAAGATTTTGAAGGTTGTATGCTGTTGAGCGTCACCCTATACCCTGAAGCTACGGACTTCGCAAGGGAGTTGGGGCGAGTTGAGAGTTTCGGAGCGTAGAGGGCTGTTTGACTATGGCTTCTGGGCCTTGCATTTGGCCCCGACGGGCGATTGGAGGCGTTGGCTGTTTCGGGCCTTCCAGGATTTCGACGAGAGACTTTGCGCGTTGCATGGTGGCTTGCGGCAGCCTCTTCACCTTCCCACCTTGCCGGCTACATCAGTTTTGAGAAAACAGGATCGACGTTCGCCCAAGGCAAATCTACACATGCCGAAGCCCCTGCCGTAAGAACACGAAGTCTGCACGCCCTACACCCTAAACCGCTAAAACCCTAAGCCCCTAAAACCCTAACCACTTCACTTAACCCCTAAACCCTAAACCCTAAAACCCTAAACCCCTAACCCCTAAACCCCTAAACCCTAAAACCCACACCACTTAACCCCTAAACCCTAAACCCCCGAAACGCTGTTGGGGATCCGGCACATCGCACAGCACCCGATCAAATCGCAGAGGCTCCCTCACCTCAGATTGGGTTTTTCAGCATCAAGTTTAGCTTCATATAGGAGCCTTTATGATTAGAACAGAGTTTTGGAGATATATTATACTACGACTATAATAAGGAACCCTGTATTCTGCAGGTTTGCCGTGCAGAGGGATTGGGTTTTGGCCTGGAAGCCTCAGGCATTGGGGATTCCGCCGGATGACATAGCTCGGAGAGCTCGCAGTAGTCGTCGTCACTGCTGTTACTTGGAGGTTCATGGGCAGTTATAAGTAGGGTTATAAGTCCCCTAATATGAGTTATGAGTATAGTTACCCTGCTTTTAACCCCACTTATACCTACCCATGAACCTAGAAGTACAGACCCTGAGCCCTAAACTACCACAGTTGTCGCTGAGAAAGAAGTCGTAACCTCGCCGCAGAGACATGGTCGGAGCAGCGGCATCATGTGGGTCCGGGTAGTTCTCTGAATAAGGATCCTCTATTTTAGGTCCCCCATATAATACGGCACACTTTAAAAAGGAACCTACAGTGGACTCTAGTTTTGACAACTACTCATTTGGATATTGCCCCCGCTTAGCCAGTTGTATGACGTTAGGCCCTTAATCGCATCCGTGCTATGGACTACTACTGTATGGGTGCAGTATGGAAGGCATCATCGTCCTCGTCTCCACTGTAACCATTCTGTTTTCAGTAACACAACCAAACTGATGCTATCATCCTTGTCGTCTCGTCTTCAGCATCGGCATCGTCATCCTCTCGGAACTGTGCTCATGGAGCGTCCTCCTGACTGCATCCCGTGGTACTTCTTGTTTCTGAAACTACATAGGCCTTCAAAGCTTATCCGTAACATGCCAGCCACTGCTCCTTCGCGTCACCGAGAGCCTGACACCGGATTCCGTTGGGCCTCGGCACCATGCTCTCGGGGGTTTAGGGATCCATATTGCCAAGTTTTTTTGTTAAAGGGGTCTTGGGAGGGCTTGATGCGGAGCCTTGATTTTCGGCATAGAAATTTCTAGGTATATTCTACGATCAATATCATCGGGGGAGCCCTGAGGATAACTATTGGGAATTAACAAGGCCTCTGCTTGCATTAATATGCCAGGAGCCTCCGGCAAGGAGGAACAGAAGAACATCTTCCTTCGTTCATACCCCAAAAGCCTAAACCCTAAAACCCTGAACCCTGAACCCTAAACCCTGAACCCCTAAAAGGCCCTAAACCTTGCTATAGTATCATTATGGGGGGGCTTCAAGGGGGTAGATAACCTACTAACCCCTAGTTCTCTCTACTTCTCCCTAAGGTTCCCTTAAGGGTTTTTAAGGATCCCTTGTACCCTCCCCCCTTGAACAACCCTCCCTCAAAGGCCCTAAACCTTGGGCGGCCGCGGGAGAGCATGTCTGGGAAAAACTGCGCGTCGCAGTTCACCTGAGCGGCATTCGTCTGGGCACCCCCTTGATATGTATATGTATATATATATATATATACACATGAATATGTATGTATGTATGCATGCATGTATGTATGTATGTATGTATGTGTCTGTATATATATATATATACATACATATATTGGTTCACATATCCATTATGTATTTATTCACATAATTATTTGTACTTATTTTACCAATATATATAAATATCTTGATAGATAGACTCTCTAAGGCTTAAGGTTCAGGGTTTAGGGATTAGGGCTTCCCCATCTCAGTTGAAACCGAATTGCGGGGGGGGGGGTTAGGGGCCCAACAGCGAAGTAGAACTTTTATACCTTAAGTTATATAGATAATTTTCTCTATATTATATATATATACACACTCTCTCTCTCTCTCTCTCTCTCTCTCTCTATAACTGAATAAGTGAAGGAATGAATAAATGCGAAGCTTTACCTAGAAGTATCTACATACATACATACATACATACATACATACACACGTACATACATGCATACATGCATTTGACATGGATGTATAGAATATATCAAACCATCCTCAACCCCAAACCCTACACGTGATTCGTCTGAACCCGTAACCCCAAATCCTCAACGGGCTGAGTATAGGGGCCTTGGGTCTTAGACTATAATTTAAGAAGGAGCCTCAAGGAATAGTATCAATAGACATACAGGCCCCTACATCGGCGTGTTGCAGACCCTGAAGCTTGAACCCTCAACCCTGAACCCTAAACCCCGGAGCCCCAAACCCTAGAACTTAAAGCCTAAACCCTGAACCCTAAACCCTAAGCCCTAAGATTACTAGAGCTCAAAGCCTCAAGCCTCAACCCTAAAACCCGAACCCTGATGATGAGTGCGGCACCACCACCATGCAAGGGGAGCCCAAGCGGCCAACCTAGCAGCCCAGTTGCCACGATTGGGTACAAAAAGATCTCCTAAAACCTTTTAAATATACAATTTTAGGGGGTTCCTTATGGTACAAAAAGACTGTCTAAAACCATTTAAATGCACTGTTTTGGGGGTTCCTTATGGTAATATAACTATAGTATAACATACCCAAAACCCTCTATTCCAGTTAAAAAGGCTCGTATATCAAGCCATGCCCCTCCTGGACCCTCAGCCAATCACCTCAGATTATTTTAGGGGTCCTACTACAACTCAAGGAATATTTACTTTACAGTATCTTAACGTTCCTACCATAACTTAACAAATGTATACATGAAAATAATCTAGGGGTCATCAGGGGTCCTACTAGAACTTAAAGTAGGTTCCTTAAGGAATATGTACCTCAAGTTATTTCCTACGACACTTTAGGTAGGCTCCGTAACTAGGGGATATAGGAAAGTCTCGGCAAATTCGTTGTGATCGGACACACTTTGTTTAAGGGTTTAGGGGCTTACTGGTTTAGCGTTTAGGGGTGAGCAAGGTTCGTCAGTAGCAATGTTTTCTGAAATGTTCAATGGAGTGTTAGTATGTGTCGCAACAGTCAGAAAAGATGTTCAAAACTACCAGAGTCAGCCCCATTCGTTTCCAAGTGGACTCGGAATCCCTGCTTTGCCAACCATCGCCTGAGCGCGACCTTTACTACCCTAAGCCCTGCCCCTAAACTTCTATGCCCCTAATCCCCTAACACCAAAACCTTAAACCCCAGATGCAGAATGATGTAGGCGCATGTATAAATGCAGTCTACATTTCCTGAGCCTGCATATTTCAAACATATTATAGCATAGCCCAAAGCCCTGCTCAACTGATGAAGCCTAAATGGGAGTTTCCGAAAATAGAGGACCCTACCAGTAATGTAGTACCGAAAATAGTAGGATCCTTATCGTAAGGACCGCAAGACAAGGTACCCAAATTTTCGGAAACTCTAAACCCAAAACCCTTTATAGAAACCTTATAGATCCCTCTAAGGAACCCTTATAGATCCCTTTGAAAGGAACCCTAAGGTACCCCCAAACTTTCGGAAACTCCCCGATTACAGCCGGGTCCTCCATGAGCGCCCTAGACCCTACAGTTTCCTACTTGCCCAGTATCCCGTTCGGGCCTTGATAGTTAGAATAGGGTTTTGGGGCCCATTATACCATAGTTGTAACAAGGAGCCCCCCAAAACAGTGTAAGTAATTAAATAGGCCCCGATAAAGGTTAGCCGTCCGTTTGGGTTTAGGGTTTAGAGCTTAGAGTTGGGAAACCTCGTTGTTGTATGGTAGGGATTATCGTACCCCAAAAAGGTTAAAGCACGTCGGGTCAATGAGTGCGGTTTGCAGCGAAAGGCGTAAGACCGACTCTGTGGAGCCAAGAGACAGAAGGTTAAAAATCCTAAACCCTAAACACTTAAACCCCTAAACCCCTAAACCCTTAAACCCCTAAAGCCCAGACCCTAAACCCTAAACCACTAAGCCCTTAAACCCCTAAACCCCTGGCACCAAACTCCAATTCAGCAGGCCCTGATCCAGGTCTCACTTTTCTCATCCGCAAAAAATGTGTCGGTAGATTGTGATTGTGTAGGTATTGGATGTATTTCAGTGCTTGCTGTCCTCTGCCATGTTCACGGGTTGGGCAGGCTCTGGCCACAAATACTTGCAGGTCTTACGGTTTAGGGTTTAGGGTTTTAGGGTCTAGGGTCTACGGATGGAGTTGGGCACGGAGGAAGCTGGGCAGTTGGACAGTGCACATTGGCCTGTTCTTGTGAAATCAAAGTTCCCAAGGCGCAAACGGACAATGCACCCGGCAAGTCTCCTCTGCTTCGCTTCTCAGAGGAGTCCCTTGAGTGAAGTAATGCAGGGCCCTTAATGATTAGAATAAGGTTTGGGGGGTCTATTATACCATAATAAGGAACCCTTCATAATTAGAATAAGGTTTGGGGGGATCTATGATACCATAATAAGGAACTACCAAAATGGTATAGGTAATTATTGAGACCCCTATATTATGCAGAAGGAGGGGGGCTCCCTGCCAGGGCTCGGAATCGAGAAGCCGAAACACATGTCATGCAGTGACTGGGTTCTTGTCTTATTAAGCAATGTAGCTTAAATTACCATAGTACGGATGTGTTTATAAATCCATTTTCAGCTTGCTTAAGTTACCATAATACGCATGTGTTTCTAAATCCATTTTCTGGTAGCCTCAACTAAACTCCTTAACAAGAACCCAAATTTTTGCCTCTTGGAGGCTGAGATGCAGAAAGGCTGTGAGCCGACTCGTCGGCATTTCATGTATTGATCCCGGGGAACCGGAGCACGCTATCCGGGCTCCGCCAAAGCGAGCAGTGCAATACCCGTTGGCAAAAAGTGATGACATCCAGGCGCTGCTCTTGTGACTGATACCACGGCTCTAGAAGAAATTGTGGGAGCTATCTCTTTGTCAACCCACCACGTCCGAAATCATCCAAACAAAAAACGCAACAGCAGCTGGACGTGCTAAATGCATGTAGGCATACTCATGAGGCTTGCCGGCATCGCCGCCCAAGCCGCACCGATCGTTCGCTAGCTATATGCTATTGCGTGCTGCGCGCCAACGACATCCGTTGGTCAGAGGCAAGCAATGACTCACCATCGGTTGAGCCGCTCGATTGTCGACAACACAGAATCAGAAGATCCCACCCTCACCGGCGCAGGCTCGTGAGGGTCCCAAACGTCACAGAAAAAACAAGAGGCTTCCATCTGCTGCCTCCTGGCGTTGGTGTGTGTGTGTGTGTGTGTGGTGTGTGGTGTGTGGTGTGTGTGTGTGTGTGTGTGTGTGTGTGGGTGTGTGTGTGTGTGTGTGGGTGTGTGTGTGTGTGTGTGTGTGTGTGTGTCTGTGTCTGTGTGTGTGTGTGTGTGTGTGTGTGTCGGTGTCGAGGTTGTGCCTAAACCAGGTCTGTCGTGTAGATGTCGGTCCTCGAAGAAGGGCACATTGATCTGTGGCACCTGTCAGAAGCAACGGCCCTTTCAGCCAGTTACCCTAAACTAGAGTCTCTTTTAACATACTTCGGTCTATTGTAGTATGTAATACAAGGCTATAGTATAGTAAAGTATAGTAATCATAATGCACGGCCCTTCACGTGTGCCTTTCAGGTGCCCCACTGGGCTCCCCGGCTGGCACAGGCGCGGCAGACCGGTGAAAGCCGGGGTCAGTCTGCCGGTGCCCTTGTAGCATCGTGCCTCGCGGGTTTAGGGTAGTTTAGGCGTTTAGGCGTTTAGGGGTCGCAGGCGTCATGTTGAAGGGAGGCCTTGAAACTGAAGGTTCAAGCACTGCGGTTGAAACGCAGCGCCCGGAAGCTGGGGCCGCTGAGTCTGCCAAGCGTCCTCAGCTTTGCGGATGGATAGCCGAGCATCAGGCCACAAATCACTGGCACATGAAAACTGACAAATGCTAGTGGCTTCGTCAACATCAAGACAACTCGTTGTTGTGCCATGCATGCACGCCCGCGTTCATGAAGCATGATGTGACTTCAGAGGACAACTCTATGTACGAACCCGTGCGTTCAACATCCATCCACCCGTTCTGCCATTCGCGTTGGCTAGCATCCGACGGAATCTTGCTGATGCTTTCAAAAGCGCCCCTGCCCTGGCAGTGCATGATAACGAAACGATGGTCTCTAGACCGCGGTCGACAGGTGAGGGGAACGAACGGACTTGCGAAAATGAAGACTGGGTTCCCCAATGGCCCCAGAACCCAACACGAAAACGCGAAAAAAGCGAAACTAGTAGAGATTGGAGGAAGATGGCATCGATCGATAGCATCCTCTGATGAGAAGTGCTGATCAGCGCTTCATGGAGCAGGATTGACGAAGTTTGACGACAGCGTGGATGGCAGCCGTTCGCGAGAGCATGGTTGGCAGAAAGCCAAGCAGCGTGTGAGTCCTGGTCGTGCGAGCTGTCACGCACAACAATGTTTCCGGTGGTTAGCCGCTGGAACATGATGATGATGATGATGATGATGATGGTGATGACTGTGATGATGGTGATGGTGATGATGGCGATGATGATCCTTTTGTCATAGGGAGCCTAAGGAGGGGGGTAGGGGACTACTTCCGTAAGTAGGCCTTGCTAGGTTCTTATTATGGGCATTGAGGCCCCCTCCTGGTACCTGAGAAAAACTGAATCAAAAACGTCTGTCCTTTAGCGAAAAATCAATGATGAAGTCATATTGAAAAGCAGAGCTCTTGCCCAGGTACCCTTGCAGATTGGGTTTACTCCGCAATGGGTGGGGCGCTGGACATGTATGAGATTCATTTCTACCGTTGCTGAAGAAGGCATATCATCTTGCTGCCACGATGCTGTGGAACCCATCTGCACATGCGTCGGCAGGGGACAGCCGGCACCTGCTTCACCGGTCTGGCGGCCAGGTGCTCAGCATCGAGGGCTCTCGCATTAAGTGGCCGGCCATTGTTGACAATGTGACATACTCCAGTGCCTCATGCAATGACTCCATGACTCCGTCTCACCAGGCGACTGGCTGAAGATTCGACGAGCGGCGGCTGGAGGTTCGCTGGAAAGGCTGGAAACCTCAACAAAAAACGGTTGCCCAGAAACTGCTCCGCACCGCTCTAAGCCTGAGCCCTGCGCTGAAAGAGCTCCTCTCTTTGTTGGGCGCGCTCCTTCCGGGCAACTTGCGTCGGGTGGGGCTGAGCTGAGCTGGTACTGAAAGCCTGGGCTTCGGCTTTGAAACTTTTCCATCCTTGGGAGAAGCGGATACGATAAGTTCCTGGACTCTGTTTGGCCAACGAGGCCAGGGCCACCTTTCGAGGCCTCGTCTGTTTGCTGGCCTGTGAACAGAACCCTAAACCCTAAACCCTAACCCTAAACCCTAAAACCCGAAACCCTACACCGAGAATCTTGCGAAAACTTTGGAAACGGACACTTCGAGCTGAAAACCGAGCCCAGCGCCTCGGCGATCAGCTCGATGTCAACATGTTTCTTCACGGCCTCTCGAGCAAGAGTCTGGAAGTATCTCAGAGATTGCTATCTCGCAAGACTTTAACGTTTTTTCAGACTCCCGCACTCAGTCACCACATCCACAAGTCACACGTAGTCATTGACTAGCGCATCGCCTCAACTACACTGCACAGGTGCTGCCCAATCCCAATGACCCGCACGTCAGGGCCTGAATAATCACCCATCGCCCATGTCATGTCTTAGGATCCCTTCATACAACTATACCAATTATAGTAGACCGAAGCCGTATTCCAATGGACAACCTCCGTGAAACTTAAACCTATAACACCCGTTTCGAACCTGTTAAAGGAACCCTATCCAAGTTATCAAGGCGCCTACATTATGCGTTGTGATTTATTAATATAGTCTTGTATAGTAATGTAAAGCAACATCGAGTAACGTCTTGGAATATCTAGTAAATACCTAGTAAATAGCTCGTGTCTAGAAGCAGGCAGTAATATCTGATGATATACCGTAGGAAACGGTAATTTAGAGCAATTTGAAGTATATTATAGCAACATATCTTATTCTGTAGAAAAATGTATATACACACATGCATCCATGCATGCATTTATAGAGAAATCTATGTAATTATACATACACATATGTAATCTTTCGCAGATAGTAGGCTATAGCGGCATAAACACTCTTCGTACTCCGCATCAGACAGAACCCGGACGACACCTCCAGCAGCGGCTGAGGCTGTCCATCTTCGAACACTCGCGGTGCATTCGGATTCTCGATTTCGTGCAAGCCGAACCTGCAGACTCACGCTGCTTCCACAGCACGTAATGCAGGGGCCTTTTAGAATAAGGCTGTAGGGCCCATTCTAAATACTATCAATGATCATAAGCTCCGAAACTATTGGTAATCAGTAAGGCCCCTACATTACACACCCAGAGTCATTGAGGCAGCTTCGCGCGCCTTCTACCAAAGCACAGGGCGCGCTCAGTCCAGAAAAGAAGCCCCAAATACCGGAATCCTCAGGGAACCTTTTAAAGTAAAAGCCAGAAAGTTGGAATATGATTATCCTAAACCCTTTATGGTAAACTATAAGGTATCCTACCCTGAAACCATATTCCAACTTTCTGGAGTTCCCTTTAAGGGAACCCTTGTAGAAGGTGTTAGCGATGTTCGCCGAGCTGCCGTGCCACATAGAACGCCAGGTTCTTCTGTAGGCCCTGGATCTCGGCCTGACGTCAAGACGACTAGGGTTTAGGGTTTAGGATTTAATGTAGGGTTGAAAACTCAGCTGTGCCATTAGGATCCTGCCGGAGTGTGCGCTGCTTCAGGTGCCAAATGCGAGCTCTCTTCTGCGGTCTCATGCAGCTGCCTGCGACACCTTCAAGCTGCTGCCAAGCGCAGGATGACTCCAATCGTGCAAGGTGTGAAATGCTTTCCTTGGATGCTGTAAACTCCGAACAGCCTTCGCTACAGCTGGCATCTGTTCCTACCAAGAGTCCGGGCAGACAGGTGGTCCACAAAGTTAACAAACGCCAGGGCCACGTTGCTGTCTTTGCCCTTGTTGTGCGGCACGTACACGAAGTCATAACATCCTGCTCAAGCTCTGCGAATGAAGGGCTTGAAGCTAGCTTGGAAAAGTTCAAACTTTCAGAACAAGACTATCTCAACAAGAGCCCAGTTGGGTTTTGGACCAAGGAGGTGTATGACTCATGTAGGGGCCCTGATAATTAGAATGGGGTTTTCGGGGTATACTATAACTATAGTAATTTTAGAAAAGGGAACTACGAAAGGAATCATGTTGGCAATTATTCAGGATTCTCTGTTTCGGCGTGCCTTCTGCTATCTGATTCAAGATCTCGACGAACGTGTCCGTCGAGAGCTTTGAAGGCAGGCGCCTCACACATCTCGCGGCATGCATTGCGACGAGCTGCTGTGGCCTTGGGGCATGGCCTCAACATGATACCAGTGGCGCCATCAGGTAGTGCACAATCCTGCCAGAGGCGAACCGTCATGACTGCATGAACTCGACCAGACTCACAATCCACAGCCTGTTGCAAGGAATCGCTCATTCTGGGTCTTCTCGAATGCGCAGAGCTTGCAAACGCTAAGCCCGACTCTGTACCAATGCTGATGGAGTGCGTTTGAGCCAAGTTCACACAAGACGTAAATCCTAACCCCGATACTAAAGACTAGATTCTAGATCCTAAACCTATTCCTAAACCCTAATGTAGGGGCCTGGATAATTAGAATAGGGTTTGGGGGCTTATGCCATCATTCTAACAAGGAGCCTCCAAAATAGTAGGGTTGGGATTGGGGCTTAGTAGGGTGTACTGGAGCTTGATTGAGTCTAGTAGGCGTAGCTACGGCCTTAGGGTTTACTGAGCTTCATTTCGGTGGTTTGCTGGGGTTCATGCAGCTTAATTACGGTTTAGGTGTGACCGACAAGGTCGAACAAAAACACCCGAAACCTCCCTAAAACGCACCAGTCTACAACCACATCGGTTACAGGTAATATAGGGCCTTAACAACTTGTACTTATAATACGGAACCCCCACCGTAGTATTGGTCGCCATTTAGGCCATTTAGGCCCCTACATTAAGTGTGCCAGTCCACTGGCTACAAGATGGAAGTCCCTGGTACCTCTTGCGCTGAACGTCAGCAACTCCTGACTCCAGCTCTCACTTTCCTCATGCGCCGCAAGTGTAGGTTACTTGGAAAATTCAGCACTGTATATGCTTCAGCGCTTGCTGTGCTCTGCCAAATACTTTCAGGCCTGAACAGGTCCTTTCAAGAACTCTTCATGGCGTTGGGCATTGAGGAGGTTGGGCAGTTGGACCGTGCACAGTCCATGGGTAGTTATACATGGGGGTTATCAGCAGGGCAGCTTTTGCTATCACCCATACTTGGAGGTTCATGGGTAGTCATAAGTCGTGTTATAAGTCCCCTAATACGAGTTATAAGTATAGTTACCCTACTTATAACCCCATATATATATATAACTACCCATGAACCTCCAAGTATTTTGGGACTTGCATCCCCACTTATAACCACCCATGAACCTTCAAGCGTTCCTGCAAAATGAAACTTCGCCAGGCGCAGACGGACAACGCGCCCTGCTTCTCGGAAGTGTGAGGAGTCCTTTGATGGGAGCATTCAAGCCGTATAGTACATTGCAATCTGGGAGTTACCGAAAATTAGGGGTACCTTATTTCGGGGTCCTTAGAATAAGGAGGGTACTATTTCTTGTACTATAGTAGGGTCCCCTATTCTCGGAAACTCCCATATTCTATAGTAGAGTACAGCCCATTAAGCGGAAGAATAGAAGAGCGAAACCCTAAACCCTAAACTCCTGGCGAGAAGCCGAAGCACCTTAACTTACCTTTGCTTAGTGGGGAAGGGAAGAATGGTAGTAAGAGTAGTTGTACTTGTACCCCATTCCTCCATTCCCTACTAAAGTAAAAGCCAGAAAGTTGGAATATGATTATCCTACACCCTTTATGGTAAACTATAGGGGATCCTACCCTGAAGCCATATTCCAACTTTCTGGAGTTCCCTTTAACCAACCCAAGCTAAGTATCCCTTTAAAGGAACCCTAAACCCCTATAGATCCCTTTAAAGGAGCCCCATCCCCTACTAACCAAAGGTAAGTTAAGGCTGACCTCGAAGCCCGACCCGGCGGAAGTCCTTGTTGAACCGTACGAGACCAGGTTTAGGGTTTCAGGAATCTTACGGTTTAGGGTTTAGGGTTTCAGGAATCTTACGGTTTAGGGTTTACGGTTTCAGGAATCTTACGGTTTAGGGTTTAGGGTTTCAGGAATCTTACGGTTTAGGGTTTACGGTTTCAGGAATATTGTCTTTTGGATCCAGGTGCCCCTCTGGGAGTTTCCGAAAATTAGGGGTACCTTATTTAGGGGTTCTCATAACAAGGATCCTACCATTTAGGGTACTATACTGGGGTCCCCTATTTTTGGAAACTCCCATATAGTATATACTTTAGGGCCTTTAGGGTTCAGGACTTTGGGTTTGGCCTTAAAGTCTTCCTTACATAGCTACTTGGGAATTTGGGCCCGAAAACCACACAATCATACGGAATTACTCCAGTGGCACATGGACCCTCAAACAAAGCAGAGAACCGGAGCACATTATCCGGGCTCCGCCAATGCGATCGTTACATGTACCCGCTGGCAAAAAGTGATGACATCCAGGCGCGGCTCTAGTGACTGATATCACGGTTCTAGAAGAAATTGTGGATCCATCTCTTTGCCAGTCCACAAGATCCGACATCACGCAAACAAAACAGAACACAAGAGCAGAAACCACCGAAAAGGAGATGGACGTGCCAAGCATGTAGGTTAGGCATTCGCAGGAGGCTTGCCGGCATTGCCGCGCACAGCACTCACTGGCTATATACTCTTGCTTTCTGCCCAACGACATACATTGATCAGAGGGAAGCGACGACTCATCATCGGTTGAGCCATTCGGACACCCCACATCAGAAGACTTAAACTTTTCCCGGCGCATGAGGCCTCACTTTGCGGAAATGGGCCCGCAGCGCAAGAGCCGCGGCAACAACCGCCAGAGAAAAAGGAGGAGGCTTCCATCTGGCGCCTCCTGGTGCTGGCGAGTGCTTTGGGGTTTTGCCCAAACCCGGTCCCTGGTTTCCTTTGCCCTTCCACCTAGATGTCGGTCCTCAAAGAAGGGCGCATTGAACTGCGGCACCTCTCAAAAGTATCGGCCCTTCAGCCTCCACGCGAAGCTGCAGGTTTTTGGAAGTTTAGGGTTTAAGATAGTTCAAGGCTTAGGTTAGGTGCTCCTGCAATTAATATACTTTGTATCCATCATTCGTAGCTATTCTCATATTTATGTGCGCGAGGTCAGACCAATGCCACGGGGGTGTAGGTCCTACTTGGAGGTTCAGGGGTAGTTATAAGTAGGGTTAGAAGTCCCCTAATTAGGGTTATAAGTATCGTTACCCTAGTACCCTAGTTATAACCCCACTTATGACTACCCATGAACCTCCAAGTACCGACCCTGAACCCGATCGTAACAACCGCTGCTAGCAGCTGCTAGCACACGGTTTTGGGATGCGGACTAGAGGGCAACTTAGCTTAGCGGCTCGCTACACAGACTTCGTTGCATCGGAATGGCCTGGAAACTGACAGTGTCACTGACGATCTCGATGTCCAAGCCTGCTGCACAAGCAGACAATGGCGGAAGAAAGGATATTGCAGTCTCCGACACTGGAGTGCCCAATATACAGCCCAAAATAATATATTCCTTCTTGTGAAGACCTGCCAAAAGGCATCCCTAATTTAGGGGGCCACCCATGCAGCCTACCCGCTGCGGCCATTTATCCTCGTGCAGCGGATGCGTCTTTAAATCCAAGTTTGACTAGGGCTTCTTGCATCCAATTTTCCTCCTATCCGCACCTTTCCATCCCGCAGCAGGGTTGCCATTCGACCGTTCCGGTAGCTGAGATCCTTCTGAAGCACGCTGCAGGATGCTAAGTGCCCGCAAAATCGAGACGGTCCAGGTATCTCCGTAACCGTCCGCTGGGACCTAAAACTATTACACAGGCAGAACTTCGGTGTTTTGGCTCACCCTGTATTTATCAGCAATGCCCATGTCAATGTCTTTGCTGTAGCGCGTCGCATCGCGGTGTACGGATGACTTGCCTTCAGTTGCATCTTCAACCCTGGTTAGAACTTGATTTATGCCATTCCGGGAAACGCAAGACATGCAGTTGAAGAACGCCTGTGGCTCCTCGTAGCATCCCTACTGTTGATGATACAAATCTTGCATGACCTTAAGGACCCTAAAGTATGGGAACTATGGTATATTCCTTCTTCTGGGTACTGCAGGATTTATATCATCAACCCTATCCCTTCCCGCGCCCACCAAGCGTCGGTCATGCTTGGATATGGCTGCGGGTGCTAGGGCTGCTGCCCTCTGGAAATTACATCGAATTAACTAAAGAGTTTCGAAGGCTCAGCCATCCTCCCCTTAGGGTTTAGGCTTAGGGTTTAGGGTACAAAGACCCTTCTGCAAAAGGCGTATTATTCTGAAACATCCTCAAAAAGGAGAGGAGGGATGGCTTGATGCGAAGAAAACGAGGCCCAACTGCTGGGCAGACGGGCCAGTGGCAGGTTTTCTTCGGCGCCTTCTGGGCTTAAACATCCGACCGGCACATTGAGGTGCAGCTTTTCTATACTGAACAGAAGCTATTTCTAAGTACCCCTAGGCCCTAAGTTTTAGTCACGCTGCTCTTCGCGCTCCTTGCAGGCCGGCTTCTACTTGCTTTTGGGGCCATGATGCAGCTCAGGGCTCCGATCGGAAGAGGTCCCTCAAGCCTCCCTGCTTGGAGTTTCGTGGGTAGTTTCAGTAGGGTTATAACTCGAGACTAATACTTATAACCCTCATTAGGGGACGTATAACCCCACTTACAACAACCCCTGAACCTCCAAGTGCAGCTAGAAAATAAATCCGTGGCCAGAAGAAAGATCGTGGCGCTGCTCGAGGCTCTAGGCACTGCAGCTGGATGGGCAAGAAGGACTGTTCTCTGTACAGCATGTCGCCGGGCAAAGCTGGCTCAAAGGTGCGAAAAGCTGAGGATGTCCATCGCAGAAACGAACCTCCGAAAGAATCTCAAATGGCTCGAGCTCAAAATCCAGCTCACTGCAGCCGGCCTCCTTCATGTTTTCGGCCAATGCTTGAAGCTGAGATCTCTGCGCCTGGTTGGCCCCATAGAATGCCTCCATAGCCGAAGGATAGAAATCCCAAAAGTCCTGCCAAGCCTCGGAGTCTGTCGCTACATCTTCGCAGGGCATCTCCTGTCTCCAGAACTGCACTTCATCGCGACATTGCCGCAAGCATCCTTGGGCCTGCACCTAGTTCATGGTTGGGATAGGATGATTTTTAGGGCTTGGGGTTTCGGATTTAGGGTTTAGGGCTTAGGGTTTTTACGGGTCCAGGTTTTTTTTGATATTTTTTTGATATTTTTTGTATTTTTTTATGGTTTTCGGTGCTGGAATACTAAAAAACCTCCAAGAGTCACGAGAAAGGGTCTGGCTTTGGGTCTTTTTTTGGACATTTTTATGGTTTTCGGGCTTAGCTTCTATACAACCTGTACGCGTTACAAGGATGGGCCATATGTACATGCAACATAGTGCACGGCGCTCATGAGACACCCTGTGCACGGCCCACATTCGCGCACTTCTGTTTTTTTTGGCAGCTTCGCAGCAACTTACCGGCATCCACGCACGTTCTCATCGGGAACCATGTGCAAACGCACTTGCCAGCTGTAAGCCCCCCCTATTTGGTAACTCCGGGTCAGCCTATAGCTTAAACACACCACCCTGAATTGGCGATAACGGTTCAACATACATGATAAGCGCGCCCCCTCATTTGGCGAAAACGGTTCATGATACGTGTTAAACAACCCCACTCATTTGGCGATTCCGGTTCACCATATATATATATATATATATGAAGCACACCCCTTATTTGGCAATTTCGCTTCACCATATACGTCTTTAACACTCCCTCATTCGGCGAAATCCGTTCACCATATATCTTAGCTTGCGTGCGACCATCGCAAATGGCCATAGCGTTCTTGATGGTACGAAGTTCGCAAAAGAAAAACAGGGCTTGAGAAAGCGGGGGGGGGGGGGGGGGTCTGGAGGGCGGCGCAGCCCCCCCATTTGCAAACGCACTTGCAAGAGGACCGGCGCTTCATCACATCTTAAGCAAGCGCCCTCATTTGTCGATTCCGGTTCACCATAGATTATGCAAAAATCTTAGACACACCCCTTTCCATATATCTTTAATACTGCCCCTCAGTCGGCGATGACCGTTCACCATATATCTTAAACACGGCCCCTCTTTTGGTGATAACGGCTCAGCATATCTTCAACACGCTCCCTCATTCGGCGATTCCAGGTCACCAGATATCTTTAACACGCGCCCGCCTTCGGCGATAACAAGACCCCCTCATTCGGCGAAAACCATTCACCGCGGCCCAAACATAAAGCAGGGGGGAGGGGGTTGGGCCCCTAGGACGGGCTGTGAAACGTCTCATATATGTTAGGCGCTTGACATGCTACGACTAATCGCCAATGATGGCCAGAAAGCGTTCTTGATGGCACGACGTTCGCTAAAGCAAGTTCACTACGGGGCTGAAGAAAGCGGGGGGGTTGGGGGGGGCGCAGCCCCCCCCATTTGCAAACGCACTTGCACGCAGTAAGCACCCCCCCCTTATTTGGTAACTCCGGGTCAGCCTATAGCTTAAACACACCACCTTTAATTGGCGATAACGGTTCAACATACATGATAAGCGCGCCCCCTCATTTGGCGATAACGGTTCATGATACGTGTTAAACAACCCCGCGTTTGGCGATTCCGGTTCACCATCCATATATATATATGTATATATATATATATATATATATATATATCACCCCTTATTTGGCAATTTCGCTTCACCATATACGTCTTTAACGCTCCCTCATTCAGCGAAATCCGTTCACCATATATCTTAGCTTGCTTGGCCCAAACATAAAGCGAGGGGGGCTGGGCCCCTGGGACGGGATTTGAAAAGTCTCAGAATAGTTATGCGCTTGACTTGCTGCGACCATCGCAAATCGCCATAGTTTTCTTGATGGTACGAAGTTCGCTAAAGAAAAACAGGGCTTGAGAAAGCGGGGGGGGGGTCTGGGAGGCGGCGCAGCCCCCCCATTTGCAAACGCACTTGCAAGAGGACCGGCGCTTCATCACATCTTAAGCAAGCACCCTCATTTGTCGATTCCGGTTCACTATAGATTCATAGATTATGCAAAAATCTTAGACACACCCCTTTCCATATATCTTTAATACTGCCCCTCAGTCGGCGATGACCGTTCACCATATATCTTAAACACGGCCCCTCTTTTGGTGATAACGGCTCAGCATATCTTCAACACGCTCCCTCATTCGACGATTCCGGTTCACCAGATATCTTTAACACGCGCCCGCATTCGGCGATAACCGTTCACCAATTATCTTGAACACGCCCCCTCTTTTGGCGGCGCCGTTTCAACATATGTCTTTAACACGGCCCCTCTTTTGGTGATAACGGCTCGTCATGTATCTTAAACACGCCCCCTGAATTCGGCGGTTCCGGTTCATCATATATCTTAAACGTGCCCCCTCTTTTGGCGATTCCGAGTCCTCGGTACCCCATGCTCACTGGTCGCAGCTGCAACGCCAGATCAACAGCCCGACTGACTAGAGGATTGACGGACTGACAGACTGATTAACAGACAGCCAGACTGATTGACGGCTCGGTTGGCAGACGGACTGACTGGCTGACCGACTCACCGCTGGACGACCGACTGACTGACTGACTGACTGACTGAGAGACTGACCGCGCGGTTGGCAGACGGACTGACTGGCTGACTGACTGACTGGCTGACTGACTGACCGCGCGGTTTGCAGACGGACTGACTGGCTGACTGACTGGCTGGCTGGATGACTGACTGACCGCGCGGTTGGCTGACCGACTGACTGACTGACCGTTCGGTTGGCTCGTTGACTGACTGACTGAGTCCTGCGTCCGCCGAACCGAAAACCATAAAAAATACCCCAACAAAAACCATAAAAAATGCCCAAAAAGAACCCCCACCCGGTTTTTACTACCTATTGGGTTTCAGTACCAATAAAAATGTAAAATGCTATCCAACGATGACAAAGGAACCATGTACATCGGATTGGCCGATGGTTCCACACACCCGCACGTTACACTGCAGACCATTCGCAGGAGCTGGGAATGCGGGCCAAGGCAGTGGGCAGCCATATCCGCACAGGTACCTAGTTCATGGTTTAGGGTTTAGGGTTCATGGTTTAGGGTTTAGGGTTGGTTTACCTACCCATAAAAATGTAAAACGTTACCGAACTATGACTAAGGTACTGTTGCTTGGCAATCCTAGGCCGGTGGCTGCTGCCCACCAGTAGGGCGCGTATCTGTCAGGAATCGCATCTCCCTGGCCCCAGAGGAACCACTTGTCAAAATCCTCACACTGCAGTGACTGCGTCGTGGCAGTGGCCAACGTCTCCAAACGCGTCCTCTCGAAGTCCTGAATGTTGTTGACTACAAGAAGGAGCTGGCTCTGATGTGATGGACTTGCTAAAGCATACTCGTGCACTTCTTGTGCAACATGACCTGGCAGCAGATCCTCAGAAAAACGCACCGTTGGCCGCACAACGGCCACACCATGATGATCGTTTGTGCCGACCACGAAATCCTGGTTGCCAGCACAGTACTGACGTTTCAAGTTTTCCATGGTGGCAGACAGTGGGACAACCAGCTGGGACCATGTCAAAATCATTGCCACTGCGAAAAGCAGCACCACCACAAAGCACTCTATCTGGCTTCGCCATACAGAGTTGCGGAAGTGCAATGGCTTGAGCTTCTTGATGCCGACCTGGAATTTCATGGGCATGAAAGCTCCATAAAAAATGGTGTCCAGCTCGAGGAGGTTTTTCAAGACCACGGCATGCAGCATAAGCCGCCTGACAGACGTAGTGCTTGCAATCCATAGAATGCCAGCGACCAGCAACATGCAGGAGATTGCAGCCTTTGAAAGCCGAACAGTGTAGAACAAGCAACGTCGTGGCGTTGACAAGCAGGAAAGGACCGTGCCGCCAACAATCTCAGTGGGGCCTTGTGGCACATACCACATAGCCTCGACGGATGAAAGGATTGAGCGCAGCTCCCGGCCAAGATAGAGGCACCACCAGAAAACGCACAGAACGCAAAGGACGGTCCCAGGGGACAAGCCATCAGGGGTCAACTGAGAATCTTCCAGGCCAAGATACGCATTTACCTGCCCAATCAGGTCGGCTTGCTTGTTGGACATGATCAGGGACGAATCTCCGTTGCATACGCGCGACACCAGGCTTGTGTCTGCAAGATCCACATGCTTGTGGTCGTGGGCGGCCCCCATTCTCCACCTCTGTGCCGGGCCAATCTCGGCCGTCAAGGGCTCTCCCAGGAAATCCCTTGTGACAAGCACAATGGTAAATGCAAGCTGCATCAGGGGGCTTGCGATCACAACGCCACTCGCGACGATAGTGTCGAACCATCCCGCCCCAGCATGGCCAATGACCAGCACTGCGTTCCACGTCGACTCGCCGAGGGGAACGGGCTCTTTCGGCCCCTCTTCCGTCTGCAGCAAGTCTGGTTTGGGGGCTTCCTTCTCACCTATCGCCTCAGGCACGTTTACAATCTGCTCAGGACAAGCATCAAAGGTATGATCTTTCTGCTGTCTGATTTCGTACCTCAGTTCCTCCACTCGTGCCATGCACTGCCCAATCGCATGGGCTGTTTCAAGCTGAAAGCCCCTACGAAGCTCTTCTCTCAGCCCTAGCAGCACGGCTTTCTCAGCCTGAAGCTCCGTTCGAAGCTCTTCTTTCAGCGTTCGCCGCAGGGCGTCATAAAGCTCGGGGTCCCATCCAGCAGGAGCCATCACCCCCTCACGGCTTCCCGACCTGACTCGAGCCTGACACCGGAGCCCTGGTCACTGGCACCATCTCCTTTAAAGGGGTCTATTAGGGCGACCTAGTACTGTTATAGAGGGGCCTTAAAAATAGGAACAGGGTTTTTGGGGCCGCTTATACTCTAACTACAATAAGGACCCCCTCCCTACTATAGTACTCATTCGTCGGATACGTCGCTCAGAGAACCTCTGCGTCCAGGTAACGCCACAACATCCACCCCAAGAAGCAAGAACCCCGTGCAGTGAGCGGCAGACAGATGGATAGAACTGAACTCACTGCACCGTGGTGCTGTTTCCAGACCACAAACAGGCTGAAACGCTTCAACTCAACCCCTCTGTAACCATCGCAGTAACTACCGATCCTAAACAGCATATGACATGTTGGCGTTCCTCGGAAACCTCGGGGTGTAATCAACCCCTGCCGCAAGAATTTGACCACCTCCAGTTGGATTTCAAAAAATGCTTGGGTACCCGTGTTGACCCTAAGCCCTAAAAGCCCAACTCCTAAACCCGAAATCCGAAACCCTAAAAGCCCAAATCCTAAACCCGAAAGCCTAAAGCCCTTATTACATTCTGAGCTGCCCCAATGTCACACCCGGAGTGCGCCGCAAGAAGCTGGCCTTTCCGCACTCGCCCTGGTTGCCGGCGATAAAATCGCTTACACCGGCGCTAGGTTCGAGGGTTCAAGGCACACATAATGTAATCCAATCTACTATATATACTACGCGTATAATATCATGGCTTACCACATGTTTATCATCTGTTGTCATTTCGTACAGCATAGTATAAGCCGCGAGGAAGCCTAGGGTAAGGTGTGACTCGGTGGGCAGGCTAAAAGGGCTTGCTGAGGGAAAAACCTTGCCTCGATACAGCCTTTCCCATACCCTAAACCCTAAAGCCTGAACACAAAAACCTCACAAATCATAGCGTCGGCCCATATTATATCAAAAGAGGGTGGTCCAGCAGACCCCTGCACCTACTTGGAGGTTCATGGGTAGTTATAAGTGGGGTTAGAAGTAGGGTAACTAGACTTATAACTCATATTAGGGGAGTTATAACCCTACTTGTAACTACCCATGAACCTCCAAGTAGAATAAACCCCACTGATTGGAGACTTTCTTTGATTTGCCATCCCTGGACCCCTGCAAGTCTTCGGGCCCTTGTTGAATCAGTCCGCAGAGCCCTCAGAATCACAGGGGGTTCTGAAGCCCTTGTTGAACACGCCTAAGCTGCATTTTTGCTGGGGGGGCGCGCTAGTTGGGGGAGGGAGTGTATACACTCAAGAGGCTGCAACTCCACATATGCTTACCAAATCCTGAGGCCAACTTTTCGGCCCAGAAGGGGAGACACGTTTTTTGTTCGGGATCGCTCTGTTGCCTCGGGCTGTACCAAGGGCGTACGTACCGTGTAAAGTCGCATAGATCATTTTCATGACCATGATTGCGTATGTCGGGCTCTCATCAACATCCTTGCCAGCACTTGCCTCTAGGTCATACCTCTGGGTTGCTGTTGTGCGAATGATGGGGACGCAAACGGGCAACCCTGAGTAGAAGCAGTACACCCCCAAATAATTCGTAATGCCAGCCCCTTCTAACCCCCAACTGACCACAGCGCGAGGAACACAAAAGCCGGCGTATATCTGTGAAGTCCTCACAGCAGTAGGCCTCAAGCAGCTAATGCCATAAATCCTGTACATTGAACCGTAAACTGTAAATCTACATCCCAAGCCCTCAAACCCTAAACCAGCCTTTTAAGCCCTGAGCCTCAAAACATGTTGCGATGTGGGAGTTTCCGAAAATAGAGGACCCTAATATAGTACCCAAAATAGTAGGATACTTATTATGAGGACCCCAAAATAAGGTACCCCTAGTTTTCGGAAACTCCCATGTTGCTTGGCTGCCTCAAGCTTCGAAGAGGAGAGTCGCACTGCCGAGATTCCTCCAGGCGAGGCCCATGACCTGTGCCACTTGGAGGTTCAGGGGTAGTTATAAGGGTTCCTTTAAGGGTCCCGTTAAAGGGGTCTATAGGGATTCTACAAGGGTCTAGGGTTTAGGGTCTACTTGGAGGTTCAGGGGTAGTTACAAGTAGGGTTATATGTTCCCTAAAATGAGTTATAAGTATAGTTACCCTATTTATAACCCCACTTATAACTACCCATGAACCTCCAAGCAGCGTGTAGGGTTTTCGTTGTGATCCTCTCTAGAAACAACAATGACGATTGCGGATGCCCTGTGTTGCCACTTCTCTGAAAGAACTCTAATAGTCTAATCGGAGTCATGAATACGGAAAATACTCGAAAGTTTGCGGGTCGGCGCCAGTGGTGCAGCGCGGAACCAGCGTTCAAGCTATGGCGAGGAATCGCTTCGAGCGAAACCCTGCGAACTCTGAATGCCGTAAGCTCTACACTTTATGGATCTCCATTGCTAGCCTTGGGATCAACTTGGAGGTTCATGGGACTTAGTAAGTACAGTTTTAAGTACCTTAACTGGGGCTATAAGTAAGTATAAGTATCGTTACTTACCTGAAATATAACCCCAGTTGCCGAGACCCATGAACCTCCAAGAAGTAATGGGTTATGCAGGACTCAGAGTTTATGTGGCGCCCTGGGTTTGGGGTTAGGCGTGAGGGTTACGGTTACAGGCTGTTTGAGACAAACGGACCTCAAATGTCGCTGGGTAGACTAGACCGACTGGCCCAGAACGCGATCTGAATTGCAAGCATCTGATGCCCACAGCCTGTTGCGAGGAATCGCTCATTCTGGGTGCTTGCAAACGCTAAGCCGCTAAGCCCGACTCTGTACCAATACTGATGGGAGCGTCTTTGAGCCAAGCTCAGACAAGAGGCCTCAAGTACACAACCGAAAAAACCTAAACCCGTTACTAAAGACTAGATCCTAAACCGAGCCCTAAACCCCAAACCCTAACCTCCAACGGCCAAGGACTTCTTTGCCAGTCAAAGACGTCAAAACAAAAGGCGAAGCTGCAAGCAGGGCTTCGTGAGGACTAGCTGGGGATTGTACGGGTGCACTAGGGCTATCGGGTTCTTTTAGGAGCAGCTGGGGTTTATCAGGGTTTGCTAAGTTTTATGAGGGTACGCCAAGGTTCGTGAGGGTTAAAGTAAGTGAGCCACTCCACCTGGCTGCAAGCTTGCAGGAAAGAAGCCCCTGGTACCGTGCTGAACGTCAGCTGCTCCTTACTCCAGTTCTCACTTTTCTCATGCGCATATGTACTGTATATGCTTCAGTGCTTGCTGTCCTCTGCCAAATACTTTCAGGTCTGACAATGTCCTTTCAAGAACTCTTCACGGCGTCGGGCACAGAGGAGGTTGGGCAGTTGGACAGTGCACGTTGGCTGCCGAAGGAGGTTCATGGCTAGTGATAAGTGCACGTGGTAAGTAGGGCGACCACAGTTTTCACCCATATCATGGGACTGAATAACCCCGTTTAAAACCACCCATGAACCTCCAAGTATTTTGGGACTTGCATCTCCACTTATAACCACCCATGAACCTCCAAGTGTTCCTGCAAAATGAAACTTCGCCAGGCGCAAACGGACAATGCGCCCGGCACGTCTCCTGTGCTCCGCTTCTCAGAAGTCTGGGGAGTCCCACCGATTGGAGCGAGTCCGTCGATTGGAGCCATTAAGGCCCTGTCTAGTCCATGATGAAGAGTTTTATAGTACAATAATACACATATACATATATGAGAATGTATAGTATATTATACGGTGTAATAAACCATAGCAGTGTTCTATCGTATAGTATCGCTCACTATCTGGGACTCCTGGCGGGAAGCCGAAGCACCTGAAGCCTGTTGGCTGAGTAAGCCGACTCATCGGCATTCCTTATATTGAGCCCTACGGGCCCACGTGCCCATATAGAATAACGTACTATACTATCGTTCAAAATACTTTGGCCTTAAAGTATGCCCTATATATCTACAGAGGTACGTTGAAGCCAAAGAATATACTATATTGGGGACATGGACCCTCAAGAAAAAAAAAGCAAGAAGCGGGAGCACACTATCCGGGCTCCGCAATGCGAGCGTTGCATCTACCTGGAGGTTCAGGGGTAGTTATACGTGGGGCTTTCAATCCCCTGATTAGGTCTTTTTAGGGTTATAAGTACAGCTACCCAAGTTATAGCCCTACTTATAACTACCCATGAACCTCCAAGTACCTGCTGGCAAAAAGTTAAGAAGTCCAGGCGCTGCTTTGTCCCTGACTCCGTCGTGGCAGAAGAATTCTGGGATCTAGTCTTTTGGGAGTCCAAAAGATCCGGCATCACCCAAACAAGAAAGTCCCCCCAAAGCAGAAGGATATGCGTAAGAGCATTGCATGCATACGCCAGAGGCTCGAAGGCATTGTCGGCCAAGCCGCACACAGCACTCGCTAGCTATACACGCTTGCGTGCTGCACGCTGACGACATCGTTTGATCAGAGGAAAGCAACGGAACACCATCGGTGGAGCCGTTCGGCTAGTTGACAACACTCAAATCAGAAGACTTCAATCTTGCCGGCGTATGAAGCCTGACTTTGCAGGAATGGAGCCAAAACAAATCCAATGATACAGCGCAAAAGCCGTCCAAGGACGCAGCTTTTAAAAGCCGGGGCCCCAACCGTCACAGATAAAACAGCAAGCTTCCATCTGGTGCCTCCTGGCACTGGTGAGTGTTTTCGGGTTTTGCCAAAACCAGGCCTCTGGTGGCGAATGCTCTTCCACCTAGATCTGGGTCCTCAAAGAAGGGCACATTGATCTGCGGCACCTCTCAGAAGTGCCGGCCCTTCAGACAGCTACCCTAAACTAGAGTCTCTTTTAACATACTGCGGTCAACCGTAGTATGTAATATAGTATGGCTAGAGTATAGTAAAGTATAGTAATCATAATACATGACTGAATATTAAAGTATAATATAGGGGCCTTAAACATTATAATAAGGTTTTGGGGCCCATTTTATAGGAACACCAAAACTAATATTCGTAATTATTTAAGCCCCCATGGTATACTACACGCTCACCTGTCCGCTGGGCTTCCCGGCTGACGCAGGCGCGCCAGACCGGTGAAAGCAGGAGTCAGTCTGCTGGTGCCCTTGCGGCGCGGTGCCTCGACGGTTTCGTTTCTGGTTAATTAGCTCAGGGTTTAGGGGTTTTTGGGTTCGTAGGCACCATGTTCTTGCCTTTGGTTAGTAGGGAATGGAAGAATGGGGTACAGTTATCACTACTATTACTACCATTCTTCCATTTCCTACCAACCAAAGGTAAGTTTGAAGGGAGGCCTTGAAACTGAAGGTTCGGCCACTGCGGTTGAAACGCACCCGCAAGCTGGGGCCGCTGAGTCTGCCAAGTGTCCTCAGCTTTGCGGACGGTTGAACTTCAGGGAAGCATCAACATGCGGGTGGTTGTCAACAGTAGGGCCTTATTAGGGTCCCTTTATGGTTCCTTATTATAATGCGGCACCTAACATTTAGGGTACCCAAAAAGGGACCATAATTTTGGCAACCACCCATGCGATGGAAAGTCCAGCATCAGGCCGCGAACCTAACTGGCAAATGAAAGCTGACAGATGGGAGTTTCCGAAAATTAGGGGACCTTGAAGGGATCCATTAAAGGGATCTACCAGGGTTCTATCAAGGGTTTCGGGTTCAGAGTGTCCGATGTTCATGTCGCCGTGAAGACAAGTCGCTATTGCACCGCGCACGCACGCCTCGGCTCGTGAAGCATGGTGTGGCTTCGGAGAGCAAATCTAACTGGGTGGTTGTCAAAATTAGGGTCCCTTCTTGGGTGCCCTAAATATTAGGTGCCGTACTATAATAGGGACCCAAAGAGGGACCATAATTTTGACAACCACCCAACTGAGCACATACGAACCCATGCGTTCAACATCCATCCGCCTGCTTTTCTGCTTTAGTTGGCATCCGACGGATCTATAGCCCCCTGCTCTGGCAGCGCCTGCATGGTCACGAAACGACGGTGCCCAGCCGAGCATAAATCACGATCCGCAGGCCAGGGAGGGGGGGGGGCGAACAGACTTGAAGATGCGCAGAGATTGTCATGTTCATGATGATGTCGCTGATGATGTCTTCAGGGAGACTGCGGCCTGACACATCGTCAGGAGAGCTAAAGTAGTAGAGTTGCGGGCACACGGACTCGGACTCTCATGCGCTTGGAGACATCGCTGACCTCATCGTCCCGGACTCACAAAACAAGTCGAGAGAATGAACGCGAGCAAAGACAATCAGGCTTCCTCACCGCGGTAGTCGGGTTTGGATTTGTCGAATGCCTTCGTCGGGTTTAGAAGTTTAGGGTTCAAGACATGCAGGCATTCTCAGCCATGCAATTCTGGTCTTTCAAGAGACAAACTGACATGTCCTTTAGCGAACAAGCAATGATGAAGTCATTTTGAAAAGCAGAGCTCTTGCCCAGGAACCCTTGCGGAGTGGGTTTTCTCTGCAATGGGTGGGACACTGGACATGTATCAGTTTCATGTCTACACACAGGTGGCATGAAGGTCGGGCCCGCAGCGCTTGCAAAGGAATGCCAGCTTGCATTTGCTGTTGCTGAAGAAGAGCATATCATCTTGCTGCCACGCTGCTGTGGAACCCATCTGCACATGCGTCGGCAGGGGACAGCCGGCACCTGCTTCACCGGTCTGGCGGCAAGGTGCTCAGAATCGAGGGCTCTCGAATTGAGTGGCCGGCCATTGTTGACAGTCTGACGTCCTCCAGCGCCTCATGCAATGACTCCATGACTCCGTCTCACCAGGCGACTGGTTGAAGATTCGACGAGCGGCAGCTGGAGGTTGACTGGAAAGGCTGGAAACCTCCAAAAGACCGTTGGCCAAACACTGCTCCGCACCGCTCTAAGCCTGAGCCCTGCGCTGAAAGAGCTTATCGTTTTGTTGGGCGCGCTCCTTCCGGGCAACTTGCTTCGGGTGGGGCTGAGCTGAGCTGGAACTGAAAGCCTGGGCTTCGGCTTTGAAACTTTTCCATCCTTGGGAAAAGCGGGTACAGTAAGCCCAATTCTCCAAACGGCATTTGTGGCACATTTCAGTGGTCTCTGGTCTCTCGTCTACGTTCTGGGAGTTTCCGGAAATTAGGGGTACCTTATCTTGGGGTCCTTATAATGAAGTTCCTACTGTTTCGGGTACTATCTCAGGGTCCCCCATTTTCGGAAATCCCCTTTTGCTTTTTGGCCGCCGTAGGACGCCGACGGCCAAGGCCAAGGCCACCTTTCGAGACCTGGTCTGCGCGCTGGCCTGTGCTCAAGCTTTTTTGACTGTTGGGTGCTTGGAGGGAGTAGGGTTCCTTTAAGGGTTCCTTTAAAGGATCCCAGAAGTGTTGGGTGCTTAGGAAGGAATAGGGTTCCTTTAAGGGTTCCTTTTGAAGAGTCCTCTAAGGGTTAGACAATGGGTCTTAGGGAATCTATAGTAACTGTTTGGTGCGTAGAAATGGGGGAATGGATCCCTACAGTAGCCCCTACAAAATCCCCACTAGTAGTCTCCATAATCCATTCCCCCAGTCCCTACTACACACCAGACAGAAGAGACACCTCGTGCGATCAAACGAGCTGCCTAAAAGGGCGCAGGTGCCTCAGCAATCAGCTCGATGTCCAAGTGCTTCATCACTGCCTCTTGAGCAGGAGTCTGGAAGTGTCTTGAAGATTGCTTCAGAGTGCAAGAGCCAACCGGCATTCTTAGATCCTCCATTTACCATCGAGTGCCTGACATGCCTTACTATTAGGGGCACGGTACAAGGCTTTATAGGATAGCGGTTTGAGGGTACAAGAGGGTCCTGGCTCATCGGAGCACAGCACCAGGTACTTGAATGATCATGGGAGTTAGTAACTAGGGTAAGCTGTAGTTACTTTTAACCCCAACTAGGGTAGTCATAACCTAAACTTGGCTGACTTCTGAACCCCTCCAAAAAGTTAAACTTTTAGCCTCCTTATATTGGTTCATGTAGAAACTCCAAAAGTTAAAGTCCTAAGAGCCAACCAGAAGAACGCCAAGTAAACCCCAAACCCTCATCGTCCCAGTAACCCTAAACCCTAAGCCGTAAAACCCTAAACCCCTAAAAACTAAAACCCGAAACCCCCAAACCCAACCCCTAAAACCCTAAACCCCTAAAAACTACAACCCTAAACCCCCAAACCCCAAACCGCAAACCGCTAAGCCCTCTTGGAAGCTCCGAAGGTCATCGACGGTGCGACACCAACGACAACCACCCACTGCTACCGCTGATGATATAAATCCTGCATTACCCATCATACGAAGGAATATGCCAGTATTCCCATAGTTTAGGGTCCTTAAAGTAATGCAGGATTTATCATCAACTGTACCATGTTCTTAAGATAGGAGCCTTAATGGTTCGAACAGGGCTCCTTTAAAGGGTTTGGGGTTTAAGGGTTTCAAGGGTTCTATAAAACTTTATGTGTAGGTGTATCGTGATGAGAATAACGACTGGGGGGGTCCATTATGACATACTTATATAGGGAATTTCTAGCAAAAAGCTATTTCGAAACTATTCGACCCCTATGTTAACTTGCTTCCAAGCCGGAAGTGAGCAGACTGGGAGAGGGTCAGTAACGTAGAGGCCTTGCGTTTAGGGTTTAGGGTAACTCTGACGGTTTACGGTTGAGGGTGTAGGGTTTAATTTAACTAAACTGAAACAATGAAGAAGTAGTTCACTAGGGTTTCGGAGTAAATTATAATGTAACTATACCTATACCAGGATCCCGCGGGAACAATGTGACCACTTGGAGGTTCATGAGTAGTTACAAGTAAGGTTATAACTAGGGTATCTATACTATACTTATAACCCTATTAGACCCTATTTAGGGGACTTATAACCCCACTTGTAACTACCCGTGAACCTCCAAGTAAGAGTCTCGCCAGAATTCTGGGTTTCTTCAGCCTCCCCCCAGTCACCATATCCACAGGGCACACGTCAAGTAATGCCATCCTTGTACTGCAATGTGTAGGTCCCCCCCTAAACCCTAAACCCTAAATCCTAAACCCTAAACCCTAAAACCTAAATCCTAAACCCTAAACCGCGCCTGTGGCTCCAGTAGCCTATGGCTGACTCACCCTGAGGCTGCCCTAGCTTTGTCCAGGAAGGCAAGGCTGAACTGATGCATACTTTACAGTAGACCCGTTACAGGAGAAGCCAGAAAGTTGGAACATGGGTTTAGGAGGATTAGTGATTAATGCTAGGATCCCTTATACTTTACCTCAGGGGCATGGGGATACTAATGTTCCAACTTTCTGGCTTCTACCATAAGGGATCTACTTGTCGGATCCTGCCGGGGGGTCTGCGTGCAGGAACCTTATCCAATTTAATAGGGCCGCTACGTTATGCCTGTTTGCCACTTGGCAGGCTGGCTACGAAATTAAGCACTGCCATAATAAGAATACATATGTATACATATGTATAATATGTAGAGGGATATACGGCAATACCTTGTGATATATGCTGGTATGAAGGATATCTACTGATATATAGCAATATCTATTTATATCTATATTTATATTTTTTTGTATTTATACATATGCATCAGTCAGTATATAGTCGTATCTAGTAGAATACAGTAGTTGCACCTTCTACAGAATCCGGACGTCGCCTCCAGGAGAGGCTGACGCTGTCCATTTTCGAAGACCCGTGGTGCATTCGGATTCTCGATTTCGTGCAAGCCGAACCTGCAGATGCACGCGGCTTCCGCAGCACACACACACACACACAGACCGAGAGCATTGCGGCAGCTTCGTGTGCCTTCTACCACACGTTTCGTTCAGTCCAGCTCATCTGTTTTCGCCGAGCTGCCGTGCCACATAAAACGCCAGGTTGTTCTTGATGCCCTGGATTTCGGCCTCACGTCTCTCGACGACTCCCAAGAGGCAGATAACTGCTGGTTTCGCTGAGTTCTACTCGGAGGTTCATGGGTAGTTATAAGTGAGGTTATAAGTAGGGTAACTATACTTATAACTCATATTAGGGGACTTGTATCCCTACTTATAACTACCCTAAACCCTAAACCCTAATCCCTAAACCCTATAACCCTATAGATCCCTTTAAAGGAACCCCGCTTATAGCTCATATTGGGGGACTTATAACCCTACTTATAACTACCCATGAACCTCCAAGTAAGGTTGATTTTGACGGCTAAGGCCTGCCGAGCGGTTTTTCACGGAAGCCCTGCCCCGATGGCCCGGTTGGCTGATATACTATATTATAGTACACGATAATATAACGAATATATATATATATATATATATGCACATATGTATAATATCTTGTCGGACTTTACTGTTACGATGTTGGCCGAGGTTGCATGCTTCAAGTGCTAGCTGTCTTCGGCTCGACGGTATGCGGTGGCTGGGATGCCAGAATGATGTAGAGCTTGCTGCACGCTCTCTCGGTGCGGATTTTGGGGGACCAGCCCTTATCAGGATTTGTCGTCGCTACCGACTACCGGACACAACTAGCAAGCAGACCGCATGCAGCTGCCTGCGACACCTTCAAGCTGCTGCCAAGCGCGGGATGACTCCAATCGCGCAGGGTGTGAAATGCCTTCCTTGGATGCTGCAAACTCTGAGCAGCCTTCGCGGCATCTGCTCTTTGGACCAAGAGTCCGTGCAGACAGGTGGTCCACAAAGTTAACAAACGCCAGGGCCACATTGCTGTCCTTGCCCTTGTTGTGCGGTACGTACACGAAGTCGTAACATCCTGCTCGAGCTGTGCGAACGACGAGCTTGAGGTACGTGCAACATACGAGCCTTCATCATTGGAATAGGGTTTTGGGGTATATTCTTGTAAGGAAGCCAAAGGAAGAATAACAATTTTTCACGAGTCTATATTACGGCGTGCCTTCCGCTATCTGATTCAAGATCTCGAGGAACTGGTCTGTGGAGAGCTTTGAAGGCAGGCGCCTGACACGTCTCACAGCAAGGCACTTCGACAAGCTGCTGCGGCCTAATGTAGGAACCTGATTAAGAAACCCTGGGCCTATAGCCTTAAAAAAGCAGGATTCATATAAGGAGCCCTAATAAAGGCCCAAGGTTTCTTAATCAGGTTCCTACATTAGAGGCATGGCCTCAACATGATACCAGTTGCCCCATCAGGTAGTGCACAATCCTGCCACAAGCGAACTCTCATCACTGGACTAACTTGACCGCATCCAGAATCCACCTGGCCTGCGGCAAGGAATCGCTCATTCTGAGTCCGATGCTCAGAGCTTGCAATCGCCAAGCCCGACTCTGTAAGAAGACTCATCAATCGTCTTTGAGCCAAGTTCACACAAGAGGCGTGAAGTAGTAAACACTACAATATCCTATACCCAAACCTAAACCCCAAACCCTGTACTGTACTGAACACGAAATCCTAAACCTAACCTATTGAAAATTTCACATAAACCCTATACTATACTAAACCCTAACCTTGAAAGGTGAACCCTCTGCTATACACTAACTAAACCCTTAAAGTCCAATTTACCCTTAAACCCCAAACCCTAACCCCAAATGGCGAGGGACTTCTTGCCGAAACCTCAAGGGGAACCCGGAGAGTCGGCTGAGGCAACAAATGTCATTCTGCAAACAGTGCTTATTCGCGTTTTGGGGGTTTAGGGATTTTGGGTTTAGGGTTTAGGGTTTAGGGTTTAGGGTTTAGGGTTTAGGGTTTAGGGATTTTGGTATATGTACCTCAAACGGTCGAAGAAAAACACCCCAATAGCTGCAACCACCTCCTTTACAAGTGACTGAGTCCACCTGATGGGCGAGCATGTTCGCGCGCCGCCACTGCAGCTCGTTGGCCAAGACCTTGTGATTTCGGTCTGCCAAGTCATGGGTAGTTCTCTAAAACTCGGATCCCTTATTGGGTCACCAAAATAGCACGGCACCCTTGAAAAAGAACTCTAGAAGGGACCCAAATTATCCCTAATTTTGTAGAGCTACCCAGACTATGCAGGGTGGGGTTCAGTTCTGGAATCCAAAAGAAACCAAACTGGGCTTCAGACATCGTTCTTAGAAACTGGCCCATGAAATTAGTTGGGTAGCCTGAAACTGTACATCCACGCGATTACCCAAAAGACCACTAGGTAGAGCAAACTGGGCAGAGATCGCCCTTTGTAATAGTAGTGGGTTCGACCCGTACTCTCTGAAAGACAAAAAAACTCGAAACCACAAAAACCATCATTCATCACCCTCCCCTTAAGCAATGGCCCCCAGCCCGCCCCCCCTCAGCTGAGCAGAGCCCCAGTCCAACAAGATGATATCTGCGAACCTTAAACCCCCAAAACCCGAAAGCCCTTTGGCAAAGCAAAAAAGCATGCAAAGAATGCATCATCCATTTAAAAAGGGACCCAGTAAAGGGGTGTCCGCGTTTTTGGAGATCCCTATAACAAGATGAACCACAGCCCAAAAACGGAACACACTGAAAGAGTCGCAAAGCAGCCCCAAACTCTGGGCACTGAACCCTAAACCCTACTTGGAGGTTCATGGGTAGTTATAAGTAGGCTTTTAGGTCCCGCAACATGAGTTGTTAGTATAGTTACCCTGCCAATAGCACCACTTATAACTACCCTAAACCCCAAACCCTAATCCCTAGACCCTATAACCTTGTAGATCCCTTTAAAGGAACCCGACTTATAACTACCCATGAACCTCCAAGTAAACTCAATGCCCCGAACTTCAACGCTCTGAGCTCCTGACCAGCCCGGTGGGGCGCGCGTCCGGGGACTCCGCTTGAGGCCAGTGCATGACCTTACCGACAACTGTGCCTAGGGGTTGTAGGGTTCCCTCAGAGGGATCTATAGGGTTCCTTTAAACGTTCCTTCAAGGGTTATACTAAGGGTTGGGGGTTTAGGGTTTAGGGTCCTACTTGGAGGTTCATGGGTAGTTAAAAGTAAGGTCATAAGTCCCCTTAATATGAGCTCTAAGTGTAGTTACCCTACTTATCACGCCACTTATAACTACCCATGAATCTCCGATTAGGGGCTATAGGGAGGGATCTATAGGGTTCCTTTAAGGGTTCCTTTAAGGGTTATACTATAAGGGCTATACTATCGGGGTTTAAGGTTCTTCGTAGGCTGTCTGGTTCTTAGCAGGGAATAGGGTTCCTTTAAGGGTTCCTGTTGAAAACGCTCCAGCATGTCAGTGATCAGCACTTGTAGTTTGCAGTTGTGGCTAGCTTTCAGGGCCCTTGTATAGCTGCTAGGTACCTGTAGTCTGCAAGTGTTTGTGCGCTGTTATGCTTCGGCTCGTAGGGGAAGGCTACGAAAGGTAAGCCTCTTGAGCCATGTGTACTGTAACCAACAACTTGTAAAGCTGTACTGGTCGTTTGTTGGTTTGTCGGTTCTCTTGTTGCTTCGTTGAGATCGTGAGTCGCCTCTGCGCCCAGCCATAGAAAACATTCTGCGTGAGCTTCGCTGCAGGGTATGGCCACCCAGGGTGAACACCTTCAACAGGTGATGAGCCCAACGCCTGGGCCAGAAGCAACCGGAGCGGTGGCTTCTCCGGCCTCTCTGCCTGGTGTGCGGGGAGGCGGGGATGCACCGCAGACTACAGTGAATGGTACAACCGCCGGAGTTGGAGTGCCATCGCCCTCTGGGCTTGCGCAGCCTATTGGGGATGGAATCCAGCAAACTATGATGGATGCGTCGTCGGGGCCATCGACTTCCACAGCTGGTCCAGTGCCATCCCCTCAGCTGCCACAAGAAACTGTTGGAACAGCCGGCCGACCGAGAGTTTCAGCAGTCGGTAGGACAGGAGGCGATGGAACACTAGGCCAGGTTGGAGGCTTGGGTACAGCTGGCGTTACGTATGAAGCAGTATCTACCGCGGAGGTCGCTGATGCGAGTGGGGTGCATGGAGATGCAACTGCAGTGACTCAGGGTTTCAGTGTGGCCACCGAAAGTGGAATGGCTAGCGCTCAGATCAATGTTGCCGCAGGCGTCTCAGGGTACAACCCATCTGCAGCGAATCCTGGAAGTAGTGCTGAGGGCTTTGAAACGCCCAGATCAACGGCGTACGGGGCGTCAGCGGTCATGCAGACTGGGGCTCAGGCTTTTGCTAGTCAGTTGCTAGGAAGAGTGCAGTCTCTGTTTGGTGGCGCGGCGAACGTACAGCCACTGCCGCAAGGGTGGGCTCCCAGTCCACTGACTTCTCCTCCAAGGCCGTCGCGACCACTACAGCCCCTCGAGAGAGGAGGCCGCGTCCTGCAAGATGAGTGTCAAGTGCCGATGCCGTTGTTCACTGGTGCCAACGCGCAGCAGCTTGCTGCCATGGAGCAAAGGGCTCCCTTGCTCTACGGGTCTCCAGACAGGCATCCCCACACCGAGTCCTCATCTATTCCGCATGATGCGATTCAGGCAGAAGTGGCGCCACAGCTTGAAGGGTTGAAGCAGCGCTTGCGAAAGGAACAGGAGAAAACCGGTCGTGCTGAGGCTGAAGTCTGGAGGATTCAGTCTCAGCAGGCTGGTGGATATGAGGCGCCGGCGTTGCAGCAGGTGGGTGCTGAGGAGGTGAGTTTTAGTAGGTTTGGTGATAGTGGGCTTGGTTCGCGCACTGCTACAACGTCCGGGGATGCACTGACCCCTGTCCCTTCCTCAACTCCTCCTCCTCCTCCTCCTCCTCCTGCCGCTGAGCCTCAGGGTTTAACTGGTTTGTTGTTAGGGTTGTTAGGTGCCGGTACTCGGTCCTCTAGCTCTGGACACCAGAGTAGCTCGAATGAGGAGGAGCAGGACAAGCTGCAGTTTGCAGCTGGCACTGGCAGGAGATTACAGCCGGGAGCAATCCCAGGCCGTCAAGACTTACTGCAAGCGTTGGCGACTGTGTTTCAGGCTGCGCTTCAGGTCGTGCAGGCAACACAGCACGCTTCGCACGCTTCAGGTCCTCAAGCTTCTCATCATTCCCTCCAGCTTTCAACCCAGGAGGAGCAGCCATCATCGCAGCTTCAACTCGCACTGCCAAGTGCCCCAACGCAAGACTCAACAACTGTTTCGCGCCAGGTTCTTCAAGGCATTTGTCAGGCAGTTGCCGCGCTGCCAACCAATCAGTTGTTTGATGCATGAGGTCCGCGCTCAAATGATGGTGCAGTTTAGAGGGAGTGCAGCCACCCTAAGGGTAGGCCGTGTGTTGAAGCCTTTTGCTTCAGCCACGCTGTTTTGAAAAGCAGGTAGTGCCGCTCAAGCCAAAGAGAGCATATGTGCACTTGGCCCTGTGTTAATTCAGAGGTACAAGCCCAGGAGGAGCTGTCGTGATGAGCCAACTCCTTGCAGCAGCGAAAGCCGGTCCCCTGTCAGACCTTAACTGGTTTGGGTGACCCGAATTAATAGGTACTCGTAGTCCCGAACCTGTGTGCAGAAGGCCTGTAGCACTCGCTTGTGTGCTGGGGGTAAACCAGCCAGGCCACTCGAAACCCTAATTTGTACCCTACGTGCACTTCTATGTACAGTCTTGGATATCCTCGAGAAAGTTTTGTTTATTACTTATGCAAAACGGCAAACTGGACTGATCACCCAGCTAGCCTCTAGATCAGACTTGTTGGGTGTTTAAGGCGTAATACACCCTTAACCACCCGCAACTTGTGCCGCGTCTGCAGAGACCGCCACCGCACAGGTCTCTAAACACGCTGAGGTGCCAGAAGGTTCGAGGTCAGGCGAAGATGACATGCTGTAAATACGCAGCTTGTGGCGTCGCCCTGACGAGCGAGCCAAGGAGGAGTGTTGAAAACGCTCCAGCATGTCAGTGATCAGCACTTGTAGTTTGCAGTTGTGGCTAGCTTTCAGGGCCCTTGTATAGCTGCTAGGTACCTGTAGTCTGCAAGTGTTTGTGCGCTGTTATGCTTCGGCTCGTAGGGGAAGGCTACGAAAGGTAAGCCTCTTGAGCCATGTGTACTGTAACCAACAACTTGTAAAGCTGTACTGGTCGTTTGTTGGTTTGTCGGTTCTCTTGTTGCTTCGTTGAGATCGTGAGTCGCCTCTGCGCCCAGCCATAGAAAACATTCTGCGTGAGCTTCGCTGCAGGGTATGGCCACCCAGGGTGAACACCTTCAACAGTTCCTTTGAAGGGTCCTATAAGGATTCTATAAGGGCTCTTAGGGTATCTATAGTCCCTGTCTGTTCTTAGAAGCGAATGAGTGAATGGATCCTTATAGTAGGCCATGTATAATCCCCAATACTAGTCTCCATAACCCATTCCCCCATTCCCTACTAAGAACCAGACTAAGGGTTTAGGCTCATAGAAGGCTTAGATACGCCCTAGCAATAGTAACACTGACAGTACAGTAGTAGTAATGATAGTAAATCATGGTTATCGGATAAGGCCCCGAAAAGCGTCTGATCGAAACCTGATAGAACATGAGCTTAGCCTCTACAGAATCGTGCCTAAACCCTAAACCCTAAACTCTCTGCGCCTCCAGCATCTGTGAGGTCTTGGAGCCAGGAGCCTACCGTCCAAGACCGAGGGCAGCGAATGTGTAATATAGGCGCCTTCACAATTAGAGTAGGGTTCCTTTCAAGGGGTCTATAAGGGCTACTATAAGGGATCTATAATAAGGGTGCTGTAGTATAGAGCCTTCATAGAGAGGATAGGGCTTTGATGCCCATTATACTGTAGTTACAATAAAGGAACCCCCAAAACAGTATAGGTCATTACTCAGATCCCTATTTTGGGCAGAAGATTTCGGTGTCAGTAAGGGTTTGATATCTTTTTAGGGTTTAGGACTCAATTAGGGCTTGATGGTTTTAGGGTTTAACGTAGGGCTGTGGCATTGGATTCTAGAGTTTGTAAGGTCTTAAGGTTTGTCAGTTTGGGAGACCCAGTGGCATGCTGATTGTAGACATGCTACACTTGCTGACAGTTGCTATACCCAACAAAGCTAACCAGAGTTGCAGCAAGCTTCGCTTTAGTTTCCCGGCATGGTTTTGTTTTGCTGCAACTGCTTCTTACAGTACAAATACTACTTGCATTCAATACTGCAGTTTGCACTGCTACGATATCTTCCTGGCTTTGTCGTGCTTTCAGTGCTCGTCGTCACTACCACATTGTTGTTGTATGAAGAAAATGAGACAACAGGCCATGCTGTAAAAAAGCACTAGCAGCTCACACGATAACAATGATGGTGAAAGGGGAGTGAGCACAAGATAATTCTGAAAGTCATGCTGATACATCTGGTGGCTCTAGCACTCGCAAGGAAAGCCGCAAGCCTCATCATATAAGCAAACCTTGAACCCTAAACCGCCACTCCCACCAAAACCCTGGAACATGTGTTGCTTGACGAGTGCTCAAGCAGGCCGGGCAGACCGCACAAAGATCCAGCACCAGATGATGCGGCTCGACGCCTGACAGAATCCAAGACTCTCAACATCCGAATGATAGAAAGAGAGAACTCAAGAAAGGAATGTGACTCACAGTCTTGTAACCCCCCGCACAGGTAGGATGTTCACCCCGTTTGCATTGGCTGAACCTGATCTTACAGGCAGCAGCCACTGGCCTAGAAACAGCGGAGGCAGCATGCTGACCACCTGGCGACAAGCTATCTACAAAGGCGAACCGTGACAGATGTTGCGATTCATTGCGATTCCCTCCCAGAAGTGATGCCGCAGATGCCGATGCACCCGCAATACGCTTGGAATTTTGGCAGATGCGGCCAGTCTGTCCGCTCTTATTGACGCACGAGGCCTTGCAACGACCAGACGCGATGCCCTACCTACAGTGTGAACCCGAAACGAGAAAACGACACACACAAATTCGAGATCCCACCAAAGCCAAGTCTTTGCACTGAACTCGCTGAGGCCTCGAACCGCAAACCCTAGCTATATACTAGTTGAACCCTACTATGCTTCCACTCCTCCAAGCTACAAAGCCCGACTCTCAGGCAAAGGGTCTTTGCCCCGGCGAGCCGTAGGCATAAGGCTTGCTCCCCTCGAGGAGGTCAGGCCTGACAGAAGCATGCCAATCGAAAGCCCTAGCCCGAAAAATCCTATGAAACTAATCCTAAATGCTAAACCAAATGTAATGCTTTTTAAAGCTGCAAAAAGACGGATACATCTTTGGAAGCCTCGGATGGGTCGGCCTTGCTTCAAGGCTTTATTGGCTTATTCTATACCCCGCTTGGAACCATAACAACAATACGATTGTTAATATTCTCTTGGGTTTTATATGAACAACAATAAAAGTAATTCCTAGGGAGACTATAGTGTTTCGGGTTGAGACAAAACTCGTTCAAGGCAGAAGTGTGATGGTTGCCTGTAGTCTGCATGTAATTTTCGCAGATCAACTATACCATACCCTATGCAAACAGCCTCTCCAACCTAGAAATGCTGCCAGTAGCTGCTAAACTTCCCTCACCCCCGCATAGTAAGTCGTACAATCCGAACCCCGGACACCAGTTCGAGCAGGTTGCAAACCGACGTACTTTGTGGCATTGTACTTGGAGGTTCAGGGGTAGTTATAAGTAGGGTTATAAGCCCCCTAATATGAGTTATAAGTATAGTCACCCTACTTATAACCCTGCTTATAACTACCCATGAACCTCCAAGTAAGGCTTTGTAAGGGTTCGGGATTCCAAAATTCCAGTAATGTTGAGGGCTTCAGGCTTAAGTGGGCTTGAGCTTCACATTCAGTCCCGATGACAACTCTTCGAAAAACCCTAAACCGAAATCGTGGCATCACGGCCCGAACATGCGCCAGAAGCCCACGAAGCCTTCAAAATTGTGCACGAATTAAGGCTCGTAGTATCCCCTTGTTGTGTGTATATAACTATATATATATATATATAATATTTATATATATATACATATGTATGCTCCAGAAGTCCCTATGGTAGTAATCCTATCATACATATGTCGTAACATATATACGAAAACCTGTTGCTAGCTACTCCCAGAGAGCCCAATACCGCATAATTAAGAAATATTGCTTGAACCATAATGTGAGGCCTCTAAAGATTTGAGGTATATTCCTCAATTCAGGCGTATTGGGCTCTCTGGGCTAAGGCCCCTTTCTTGCAGCGAAAAGGTGCCAAGCTCCTGGGCCCCTGACGAGCCACTCCTGCCGAGCCAAGCAAAGCGCCAGGCAGCGAAGGTCAGGAAGATAAGGGAGACCTGAGAGAGGCTTCGGGTTTAGGGTTTAGGGTTTAGGGCTTAGGGCTTAGGGTTTAGGGTTTAGGGCTTAGGGCTTAGGGTTTAGGGAAGGTGTTGAAAAAACCTCTGAACCACAGGTAGCTCTGGGCGGAAGGACTCCAGTTAATTGATGATGCAGCATCCTGCTCCAAGACCGTGACAAGGCAAATGCAATATTGGCAGATGACACACTTGGAAGGACGATGTAGAAAAGGCGAGGCCTAGTAGTGCTTCAGGTGTTTATATTGTACGGTATAGAAGTGTAAGCCCAACTGTAAATGTTGTCGCCCATGGCATAGCTGAGCAGGTTAGGTCAGCGGCCACGAATGCAGAGGCCACGCAGAAGAGAAAGTTCTTAAAGGCTTGCATCGCCCATCCGGAGACCTGATCCGCGTGCCCAGGCATAGGTAGGGCTTAGAGGGTTGAGGGTTTTGGGTTTGGAATTCTTGCTAGACTTTTAATAACCTCCGTCCACAACCTAACTGAACCGCATAAAAGAAGTCTGCCGTCATCGCCGGCTGTATCGGCGTCATGCTCATTAATGCTGGAACTTAGCATCTTGACTCTGTCCTGCTCCTGAAACCCTAAACCCTAAACCCTCTAACCCCTATACCCTAAACCCTAAAACCTAAACCCCTAAACCCTAAACTCCTAAACCCTAAACCCCTAAACCCCTAAACCCTAAACCCTCTAAGCCCTAAATCCTAAACCCCAAACCGTGGATCTGGAACCCCTGGTCATGATCGACTCATCTTCTCTGTCGGGCCCGGCTGGAAGAGGGAAGAGGGGAGAGCGATAAACCCAGCATAGGGGCCTTAGTCATTAGAGTAGGGTTCCTTTAAAGAGGTCTACAAGAACCACTTTCGGGTATCTATAAGGGTACTGTAACAAAGGGCCTCAACAATTAGAACAGGGTTCCTTTGAAGGGGTCCATACGGGCTACTATTGAGGGATCTATAAGTGTACTATAATACAATGATTAGAGTAGGGTTTGGGGGCCCAATATACTATAATTGTATTAAGCAACCCCCAAAAGAGTCTTGGTAATGAGTTAGCCGCTTTAGCAAGAAAGAGCGCGGTAATCTCAGGGGTGAGAACAGGACGATGAAGCGTTGTCATACACACAGTTGCAAACATCACATCGCTACAGCAACAGCAGCGAAAGCACTGGTTAAGAAATCCATTGGTTTAGGCAATTGAGCTCCTTAGGCAGCTGCGCGAAAAATCCTACGGAAAAAACGGCTCCAATCGAACTTGAGAAATTCAGAGTACCCTGACCTCGGCATGCGCACTTCTTGGTTTGCTCTTCTTGATTTTTATTCGCCTGCTTTTGTCAAGAAAACGCCGCATCAAGAAACTGAGGGCGCTGGATTTGGTGTTTCAGGAGCGACGCACGGAAAGACAAGAAACCAAATCGAGCCCGCGGCCTTTGCCAACTTACCATGGGCTTACCTACAGCCTACAGCGCTATGGCTCTGGCTTTGTTGAGGCATCAAAGACTTATCGAAAAGAATCTTCAATCCCGGAAGCTCTGCAACATCAAAAATCCAAGGCACCCTCAGCCAACAACCACTGTCTCTTTAGCGGTGCTGTCGCTGTAACTCTCAGAGCCAGCTAGGAGGAGCAACAGCAGTCGTCCTACTCAACACGAGTGGTTGTCAAAATCATGGTCCCTTTTGGGGGTTCCTGAAATACTACGGCACCTATTATTTAGGGTACCCAAAAAGGGACCCCTATTTTGACAACCACCCGACACGAATCCTCCAAACTCTCCACTCGCCATCGCAACAATCACCGTAGTAGTAGTAGTAGTAGTAGTAGTAGTAGTAGTAGTAGTAGTAGTAGTAGTAGTAGTAGTAGTAGTAGTAGTAGTAGTAGTAGTAGCAATAGGAGTAATGGCAGCGGCACTAGTGCCTCTGCTTCCGGGTCGTTCGACCACTTGAAGAAGACCGGATTGGCAGCCACAACCTGGATCAGAAGAACGCAACGCCCCTCGTAGTGGCAGACTTTTGCCGCATTTAGGGGCGCTTAGGGGTGGAAGGAGCGTTTGGGGTTTAGAGTTCAGAGGCTTGAGAGTGGAAGAGCTTCGGGGGTTTAGCATTGCCTAAGGCTTTGGGGCTCAGAGGAGGCTTTCGTAGTTGAAGCCTTCGTGAGCTCTGCACTGAGACTGAGCGCAGCACTCCGTAAAGAGTCTCCGCCTGGCTTCGGCAAGTGGCAGATTCTCGCAGACGTGCAGTGTGCCGGTCACCTAAGCCCTGGTAATCCCCCGGCGAAGAAGCCATAGAAGCCTCAACCCTACAAAGCTCACTTAGAGACCCCTACGACAAGTGCTGCAGATGTGGGATGTCTGCCTGCTGCACAGCGAGTCGGTAGAAGGGCACATCCTGCAAGGGCCGTTGGTAAGCAGCACACATGGGAGCTTCTGAAGTTGGGCAGCCCCTACACAAATATCCATATAAGTACTTCGGCATAATTCGGGTCCACCTTTGAGCGCTCTTAGAATGCATCTTTCGAGTAGTCCACGATTTTAGAGGGTGTTGATGCAGTTCTGTGCACCCTACTTGCAAACCACTCCAGACCAAATCAAAGCGAGCCCGAAAATCCATGATCCCTCAAGCCTGCAGTCTGGGGCCTAAAAAGCCCTATCCGCACCTGGAGCCCCAAAGCCTACAACTGCAAAGGCACCCCAACGCCTGGCAAACTTCAATTTATAGTATCCTTGCGGGAGGGGGCTTGCAGTCCCCTAAGGATCCCTTGTACCCTCCCCCCTTGAACCACCCTCCCTTAAGGATCCTATAATCAAGACATCCGGCGGCCTGGAGCACCAAAGACATCGCAAAGCCTGAAACCGTAAAACCACGCGCAAAAAATGCGAAAGACAAGCCGACCGCGAAACCCTGAACCCTAAACCCCGAACTCTAAATCCCAAACCTGAACCCTAACTTGGCCTCATCAGCCAGAACTCGAATCGCTCGATCGGCGTGGGGGTGTCCCCAGGCCTAAGACGGATCCCAAAATATCCGGTACTTAGGGTTTTGATGGGCTTTCAAGTGTCTGAATTTCTACGGTTGTTTAAAAGCTTCCTGGTGACCTTGTCGTTTTTTTACAAGGGTTCTTGAAGTCTTTTGCGGATGCTTACAGTTTGACTAGGGGTTTAGGATTTTGGTTCTAGGGCTTCAGCGCGAGGGTTTAGGGTGGCATGAAAGGCTTGTAAACTCCTTTGAGACAACCGTCAAGTTCGGGATTCAAGGCATTGTTGAACTCGAAATGTGGTGTTGCACGTAACATAGAAGCCTGAGCAAGTTCCACTATGCTTCATGGTTCGTTATACAACTATATACCATGACTTACCACAAAACCCTGTTGACGAAGGCCCCTATATTGGTCACGATAAGTACCTTACAACATCCATACAAAGCCCTTAGGGAAAAGCTTAAACTACACCAAACCCATGTTCTGCATACTAATGCCAGGAAATAGGAGTTTCCGAAAATAGGGGTACCCTAATATGATACCCTAAATAGTAGGATCCTTACTATAAGGACCCCCCGAAATAAGGCACCCCTAATCTCGGAAACTCCCATATTGGGTCTTTGTGGCCCCTAAACCGGGAGGCGAAGATCGGAGCGTACTTTCAGGGCCTCTTGGGTCTACTGTGGTATAGTTATTCTAAGCAGGAAACCTCAAGACTATTCTTAGAAAGCCCTGTGCAATACTACAACTCCCCCTTAACAGCTCCTAAACCCTAAACCCTAGACCCTAGACCCTAAGCCCTAAACCCTCAGCCCCCGAAACCCAGCACCCTGAACTCTTTGAGGACTCGGGTGACCAACCCTTACACCCCAATGGCTCGAGACGCTGAACCAAACCGAAACCAAAAGCAAGACCTCTTCAACCCAAACACTCAGCCCTGAACCCTGCCTGATCTAGTCTTGTTAATTCTACTAGCCGTTTAACTCATAGCCCAAACGTGCTTAGGCCCTGAACCTAAAATTCTAAAGCTCTTCGAAAAACAAACCCCTAAAAACGCTTACAAGCCCTCAAAACCCCCTAAAACCCTAACACTTGAAGGAAAACCCTAAACTCAACCCTGATACAACTTCCTGAACTCGTCGTCGGGCGACGCCGCAGCGGAAGTCGGAGGAAGTCAGGGAGCAGCAATCCCTCTGAGGGAGATGTCGGGCTTTTAGGGTTTGGGGTTCAGGCTTTGGGGTTCAGGGTTTGGGGTTTAGGGTTTGGGGTTCAGGGTTTGGGGTTTCGGGCTTAGGGTTTGGGGTTTGGGGTTTTGGGGTTTAGGGTTTGGGGTTCAGGGTTTGGGGTTTCGGGTTTAGGGTTTGGGGTTTGGGGTTTAGGGTTTGGGGTTTGGGGTTTAGGGTTCGGGGTTTAGGGGTTTAGGGTTTGGGGTTTAGGGTTTGGGGTTCAGGGTTCCGGGTTTAGGGTTTGGGGTTTGGGGTTTAGGGTTCCGGGTTTAGGGTTTAGGGTTTGGGGTTGGGGGTTTAGGGTTCGGGGTTTAGGGGTTTAGGGTTTGGGGTTTAGGGTTTAGGGGTTTAGGGTTTAGGGTTTGGGGTTTAGGGTTTTTGTTGGGCTTTGATTAGGGGCCCAGAAAGGGCATTAGGGAGGTTTTTTACATTTGAGATCCCTGTTGAAAGCCTGAAGGCTTAGCAGCTCAATATACAGGTGCCTCGGGTTTGGGATGTCGGGGTTTGAGGGTTGAGGGGCTCAGGTGAGTACATAGGAGGGGTTTAGGGTTTATGCTTGAAGCCTTGAGAGCTTTGGTCTTCGGGTTCTGGGGTTTAAAAGGGGCTTCATATAAGAGCCTTAAGAGTTAGAATGAGCTCTTGGGTACATGAGTTTCTTCTGCCTACTTCGGGCTTTGGGGCTTGGGGCTTAGGGGAGCACCTCTTCTTCGGCAGATGGTTCCCAAGAGGCGTACTAGGCTTCTCACAACATTTACCCATGACGGTTCAGGCGACCCTCGGCGGATCGGACCTTGGTGCCCAGCTTGTGCATTATCATCTCCTTCGAGGACATGTGAAACTACGTCTTCAGCTTCACCTCAGCCTGAAACTGTCTCTGGCGTCCCTCATTCTCAATGACCGTCGGGCTGACCCAATAGTCCTGCGGCGGAAAAGGACGGGGCCGGGAAGTACTGGCCGTGATCCGAGTGTTTCTTGCTTTTGCTGCCGGGAAGCGATAAGGGGGCATTCAATCAGGCGAAGCGCCGACGGCAGTTCCTTGAAGAACATCTCACCCATCCTACAACCTAAACCGAAAGCGCCGAACCCTCAACTCAAAAAACACCCCCCGAATCCTACGACCCTAAACCCTAAATCCCAAACCCGTAAGCCCCAAAGCCCGAAACATACAGGCTAGGCGCCTCAACAAATCAAAGAGGGTTTGAGCGTACATTATAGCGTAGCTGAACAAGGAACCCTAAACAACGGTGTTGGTGATCCTTCCGGCTTTCATTCACAAACACTTGCAGAGCCCAAACACAAACCTCTCCCCAAGGATTCCTGTAAAGGAACAAGAAGGGAACTATAAGAGAAGTAGAAGGGAACTATTAGGGTCCCTATAAGGGATCTAAGGGTTTAGGGTCTGAGGACGCTGCCTGCCCACGGCCCAGAAGTCGTACGACCTCTGCAGAGCGCACTTTGCGGGGTTTAGGGTTTAGGGTTCGCCAGCGCAGCGCTGGGTCAAAGGGTGGTGTGCTTCAGCGGGAAACCCGAAACTGCAAAACCCTGTACACCAAACCGGCGGGTGTTTGGGGTTTAGGGCTCAAGCCTGGAATTGTGAGTCAGAGCCCTCCCAATTTGGCCGTGCTTTGAGTACTCTCCTCTTGCATAAGACGGAACTTTTCATGAAACATACAGAGAAACCCCCAACGTCGGGTATACTGGTAGTGATAACCCAGTAGATCTTTTCACAACTGCAGGAAGCCCTTAACGCCAAAGAAATAGCTTCTCCGAGGCTTGCACCCGCTGACCGGCCCCTGTGTGCGGTTCGTGACCACCGGGGCGACGCAGTAGGTCACATGGTGTTTGAAGTGCCAAGCCCTGAACACGGGGGGAGGCTTACTTGGAGGTTCAGGGGTAGTTATAAGGGTTCCTTGAAAGGGATCTATAGGGATTCTATAAAGGTATGTGGCACGGACCTTTAGGTATAATGTGTGGGTTCTGTTGGGTCAACTTTAATTGCTTCCCACTCTGGAGGCTGTTTTGCAGGCACCGTCCATCAAACAGCCGTGAGTTTAACTAGCGTAACTAGCGGTTGAACCAACAATCGGTCGCAACACAGTGAGATGCTATGTTGCCTTTGTCACGCTGTGACAGATCCAGACCGCGAATGCTGTGGGGAATCGTAAGCGGACCTCCGATGATACAGTTCTCAAGGGCGTAAGGCAACGAAGAGATTTTGATATGTGGTTACAGACCGTGCCTAGACCTCTGGAGCGGTTCGTCGAGTAGCACATGACAACAGAAGCTGTCACACCTTCGTCATATATCTCTGACGATCGCGCAACCTTTTTCATCTGCTTTCATATCGGCGGCGCGGTCCGCGATTCGGAGTTCATTCGTCTCCTCTCCTTTTCAACACATGGAAGAGAGCGTTCGATCAAAAAGAAGGGACGGAGCTCTTCCAAACTTCAAACCTTGACAAGAGAAGCCTGGTCCTCCCTTGCGGCCTTCAAAAGGCAAATAGCAGCCTTCTACCTCATCCTCTGAAACGAGCAGAAAACTCAATCCAAGCTACTCTCGGTAAGAGAAGACAGCTTCTTTCCAGAAGAGCTCTTCATCTTTTGGCAAGTCTTCATCCTAATCCTACGAAGACTGAAGAGAGCTCGCCCCTGAAAACATGGACAGAGCTCCCCCGGTATTCAAAAGCAATGCATAAGTTCTGTACTTCATCCTCGACAAGATTAGAGCTTCCTTCAACTTAACGAGACAGACGAGGGCCCCATCTCAAATTAGCACACAACCCCATCCAACTTCGCGAGAGAGAAGAGTGCTCATCCTCGACAAGAAGAGACTGAGAGCTTCCTCCAATCTGATGAGACAGAAGAGAGCTCCATTTACAAAATGACAACCATGTCCCTACAAGATATCGAGGAAAAGGAGAGCTCCGTTTGTTTACCCCTCAGTCGGCAAGAAGAGACAACGCTTCTCTACAGGTAAGAAAAGGAGATCATGGCTATCCCTTCTACCTTTTCAATATATGGAAATGAACAGAAGAGATAGCGGAGCTCCTACCCAACCTTCATAGAGAGAAATCCTGCCCTTCTCTCAACGTTGAAAACTCCCCCACCTCATGCCACCAACAAGAAAAGAGCTCCTCCCCAAGATTTTCGTGGTAAGAGAAGAGAGCTTCCTTCTCGAAGAGAAGTCCATTACCTGTTGGGAGGCCGCTTCTCAGTCTTGCGAAGACTGGAGGGACGTCACTCCTAGCCGTAGCCAGAGAGGACAGAGACGACCCCCCCACCAACAGTGTGTGAGTTCATCGAAAACAGGAAGAAAGCTCGCTCCAATTTCACAAGAAAGAAAGTTGGCTGCTCCAAAAACCTCTTGGTAAAGGATGAGATCCCGTGGCAGGTCCTCCACCCCAACAATTGATAAGACAAGCCCCTGTAACTTCTCAGAAAAACACGCGCTCTGTTTACCTCTCTGTCGACAACAAGAAGACTCCTTTCTCTCTTAGTCAGCGGCGAGAGCTCCTGACCATCTCCTCTCCACTCCTCTTCAATACATTGAAGCGAGCGTTCGATCAAAAAGAAGGGACGGAGCTCTTCCAAACTTCAAACCTTGACAAGCGAAGTCTGGTCCTCCCCTGCGGCTTTCAAAAGGCAAAGAGAAGCCCTCGACCTCATCCTCGGAAACTAGCAGAGAACTCGATCCAAGTTACTCTTGGTAAGGAAAGACAGCTTCTTTCTAGAAGAGAGCTCCTTTGCCTCTCGGTTAGAGGAAGAGATACACTGGCAAGAGAGGACAGAGCTCCAGCAGCTTCCAAAAAGAAAAGCCCTCTCTACCTCGTCCTCGACAAGAAGAGACTGAGAGCTTCCTCCAATCTAATGAGACAGAAGCAAGCTCCATCTCAAAAAAAAACAAAGAAGCCCCTCCAAGATATCGAGAAAGAAGAGAGCTCCGTTTACCCCTTAGTCGGCAAGAAGAGACCTCCTTCTTTCTAGGCAAAAGGAGATGCTGACTATCCCCTCTACCCTTTCAAAAGACGAAGAGAGCATACGCTCAAAGAAAGGGTGGAGCCCTTCAAACAAAGAGGTCTGGCCCTCTTGAAAAGAAACAGACCTCGTCCACCTCATGCTCTAAAAGAAAAGAAGAGAGCTCCCCCCGACATTTTCGTTGTAAGAGAAGCGAGCTTCTTTCTAGAGAGCTCCATTGACTCTTGGTAAGTCGCTTCTCAACTTTGAGAAGAGTGAAGAGACCTCACCCCCAGCCAGAGAGGACAGAGACGCCCCTACCCTCAACAATGAAGCAATACCTTATCATCCAAAACCAAAAGAAAGCTCCCTCCAATTTCATAAAGAAGAAGAAGGCTGCTCCTTTACCACTCGGTAAAGGAGGAGATCCCGTGGCAGGTCCCCTACCCCCAACGACCCAGAAGACAGGCCCCTCTAGCTTCTCGAGAAAAATTACATAAGCCCTTCCAACTTCGCGAAAGAGGAGATCGCTCCACTTATCCCTCAGTCGGAGCTCCTGACTATCCCTTCTTCCTCTTCAGAAGTTGGACTGGAGCTTACCAGAGCTCCCCCAACTTCCAAAGACAAAAGCAAAAGAAGAAGAGACTGAGAGCTTCCTCCAACCTGATGAGACAGAAGAGAGCTCCATCTACAAAATGAAAACCATGTACCTACAAGTTATCGAGAAAAAGGAGAGCTCCGTTTACCCCTCAGTCGGCAAGAAGAGACCAAGCTTCTCTACAGGTAAAAAACGAGATCCTGACTATCCCTTCTACCTTTTCAAAATTATGGAAGTGAACCTAAGAGATGGTGGAGCTCCCACCCAGCCTCTTTTCCTGCTTTCAACCTTGAAAACTCCCCCACCTCATGCCGCCAACAAGAAGAGAGCTCCTCCCCAAGAGTTCCGTGGTAAGAGAAGAGGGCTTCTTTCTAGAAGAGATGTCCATTATCTATTGGTAAGCCGCTTCTCAAGACTGGACTTCACTCCTAGCCACAGAGGACAGAGACGACCCCCCCCAACAGTGTGTGAGTTCTCTACCTAATCATCGAAAACAGGAAGAAAGCTCGCTCCAATTTCACAAGAAAGAAGAGGGCTGCTCCAAAAACCTCTTGGTAAAGGAAGAGATCCCGTTGCAGGTCCTCCACCCCAACAATTGAAAAGACAAGCCCCTCTAACTTCTCAGAAAAACACGCGCTCTGTTTACCTCTCTGTCGACAACAAGAAGACTCCTTTCTCTCTTAGTCAGCGGCGAGAGCTCCTGACCATCTCCTCTCCACTCCTCTTCAATACATTGAAGCGAGCGTTCGATCAAAAAGAAGGGACGGAGCTCTTCCAAACTTCAAACCTTGACATTCGAAGTCTGGTCCTCCCCTGCGGCCTTCAAAAGGCAAAGAGAAGCCCTCGACCTCATCCTCGGAAACTAGCAGAGAACTCAATCCAAGTTACTGTTGGTAAGAGAAGACAGCTTCTTTCTAGCAGAGAGCTCCTTTGCCTCTCAGTAGAGAAAGAGATACACTGGCACGAGAGGACAGAGCTCCAGCAGCTTCCAAAAAGAAAAGCCCTCTCTACCTCGTCCTCGACAAGAAGAGACTGAGAGCTTCCTCCAGTCTAATGAGACAGAAGCAAGCTCCATCTCAAAAAAAAACAAAGAAGCCCCTCCAAGATATCGAGAAAGAAGAGAGCTCCGTTTACCCCTTAGTCGGCAAGAAGAGACCTCCTTCTTTCTAGGCAAAAGGAGATGCTGACTATCCCCTCTACCCCTTCAAAAGACGAAGAGAGCATACGCTCAAAGCAAGGATGGAGCCCTTCAAACAAAGAGGTTTGGCCCTCTTGAAAAGAACCAGAAGTCGTCCACCTCATGCTCTAAAAGAAAAAGAAGAGAGCTCCCCCTGACATTTTCGTTGTAAGAGAAGAGAGCTTCTTTCTAGAGAGCTCCATTGACTCTTGGTAAGTCGCTTCTCAACTTTGAGAAGAGTGAAGAGACCTCACCCCCAGCCAGAGAGGACAGAGACGCCCCTACCCTCAACAATGAAGCAATACCTTATCATCCAAAACCAAAAGAAAGCTCCCTCCAATTTCATAAAGAAGAAGAAGGCTGCTCCTTTACCACTCGGTAAAGGAGGAGATCCCGTGGCAGGTCCCCTACCCCCAACGACCCAGAAGACAGGCCCCTCTAGCTTCTCGAGAAAAATTACATAAGCCCTTCCAACTTCGCGAAAGAGGAGATCGCTCCACTTATCCCTCAGTCGGAGCTCCTGACTATCCCTTCTTCCTCTTCAGAAGTTGGACTGGAGCTTACCAGAGCTCCCCCAACTTCCAAAGACAAAAGCAAAAGAAGAAGAGACTGAGAGCTTCCTCCAACCTGATGAGACAGAAGAGAGCTCCATCTACAAAATGAAAACCATGTACCTACAAGTTATCGAGAAAAAGGAGAGCTCCGTTTACCCCTCAGTCGGCAAGAAGAGACCAAGCTTCTCTACAGGTAAAAAACGAGATCTTGACTATCCCTTCTACCTTTTCAAAATTATGGAAGTGAACCTAAGAGATGGTGGAGCTCCCACCCAGCCTCTTTTCCTGCTTTCAACCTTGAAAACTCCCCCACCTCATGCCGCCAACAAGAAGAGAGCTCCTCCCCAAGAGTTCCGTGGTAAGAGAAGAGGGCTTCTTTCTAGAAGAGATGTCCATTATCTATTGGTAAGCCGCTTCTCAAGACTGGACTTCACTCCTAGCCACAGAGGACAGAGACGACCCCCCCCAACAGTGTGTGAGTTCTCTACCTAATCATCGAAAACAGGAAGAAAGCTCGCTCCAATTTCACAAGAAAGAAGAGGGCTGCTCCAAAAACCTCTTGGTAAAGGAAGAGATCCCGTTGCAGGTCCTCCACCCCAACAATTGAAAAGACAAGCCCCTCTAACTTCTCAGAAAAACACGCGCTCTGTTTACCTCTCTGTCGACAACAAGAAGACTCCTTTCTCTCTTAGTCAGCGGCGAGAGCTCCTGACCATCTCCTCTCCACTCCTCTTCAATACATTGAAGCGAGCGTTCGATCAAAAAGAAGGGACGGAGCTCTTCCAAACTTCAAACCTTGACATTCGAAGTCTGGTCCTCCCCTGCGGCCTTCAAAAGGCAAAGAGAAGCCCTCGACCTCATCCTCGGAAACTAGCAGAGAACTCAATCCAAGTTACTGTTGGTAAGAGAAGACAGCTTCTTTCTAGCAGAGAGCTCCTTTGCCTCTCAGTAGAGAAAGAGATACACTGGCACGAGAGGACAGAGCTCCAGCAGCTTCCAAAAAGAAAAGCCCTCTCTACCTCGTCCTCGACAAGAAGAGACTGAGAGCTTCCTCCAGTCTAATGAGACAGAAGCAAGCTCCATCTCAAAAAAAAACAAAGAAGCCCCTCCAAGATATCGAGAAAGAAGAGAGCTCCGTTTACCCCTTAGTCGGCAAGAAGAGACCTCCTTCTTTCTAGGCAAAAGGAGATGCTGACTATCCCCTCTACCCCTTCAAAAGACGAAGAGAGCATACGCTCAAAGCAAGGATGGAGCCCTTCAAACAAAGAGGTTTGGCCCTCTTGAAAAGAACCAGAAGTCGTCCACCTCATGCTCTAAAAGAAAAAGAAGAGAGCTCCCCCTGACATTTTCGTTGTAAGAGAAGAGAGCTTCTTTCTAGAGAGCTCCATTTACTCTTGGTAAATCGCTTCTCAACTTGAGAAGAGTGAAGACACCTCACTCCTAGCCAGGGAGGACAGAGACGCCCCCCCCACCCTCGACAATGTATGAGTTCTCTACTCTCTACCTAACCATCGAGAACCAAAGGAAAGCTCCTTCCAATTTCATAAAGAAGAAAAGGGCTGATCCTTTTCCACTCGGTCAAGGAGGCCGTCACCCGCCGGGATTCATTGAAAAAATAAAGACCCTGGCCAGGCCCGGCCGTCGCCCAGCAGGAATTTTTAAACTTTTTGAAAAAATAAAGACAAATTTCTCAATAATTTCAATTTTTTCAAAAATTTCCTTCAAAAGGAAAAATTATTGAAAAAATTGAAATTTTTGAAACAATAAAGACCCTGGCCAGGCCCGGCCGTCGCCCACCAGGAATCTTTAAAATTTTTGAAAAAATTGAAATTTTTGAAATTTTTGAAAAAATAAAGACAAATTTCTCAATAATTTCAATTTTTTCAAAAATTTCCTTCAAAAGGAAAAATTTTTGAAAAAATTGAAATTTTTGAAAAAATAAAGACCCTGGCCAGGCCCGGCCGTCGCCCACCAGGAATCTTTAAAATTGTTGAAAAAATTGAAATTTTGAAATTTTTAATTTCAATTTTTTCAAAAATTTCCTTCAAAAGGAAAAATTTTTGAAAAAAATGAAATTTTTGAAAAAATAAAGACCCTGGCCAGGCCCGGCCGTCGCCCACCAGGAATCTTTAAAATTTTTGAAAAAATTGAAATTTTTGAAATTTTTGAAAAAATAAAGACAAATTTCTCAATAATTTCAATTTTTTCAAAAATTTCCTTCAAAAGGAAAAATTTTTGAAAAAAATGAAATTTTTGAAAAAATAAAGACCCTGGCCAGGCCCGGCCGTCGCCCACCAGGAATCTTTAAAATTTTTGAAAAAATTGAAATTTTTGAAATTTTTGAAAAAATAAAGACAAATTTCGCAATAATTTCAATTTTTTCAAAAATTTCCTTCAAAAGGAAAAATTTTTGAAAAAATTGAAATTTTTGAAAAAATAAAGACCCTGGCCAGGCCCGGCCGTCGCCCACCAGGAATCTTTAAAATTGTTGAAAAAATTGAAATTTTCAAAAATAAAGACAAATTTCTCAATAATTTCAATTTTTTCAAAAATTTCCTTCAAAAGGAAAAATTTTTGAAAAAATTGAAATTTTTGAAAAAATAAAGACCCTGGCCAGGCCCGGCCGTCGCCCACCAGGAATCTTTAAAATTTTTGAAAAAATTGAAATTTTTGAAAAAATAAAGACAAATTTCTCAATAATTTCAATTTTTTCAAAAATTTCCTTCAAAAGGAAAAATTTTTGAAAAAATTGAAATTTTTGAAAAAATAAAGACCCTGGCCAGGCCCGGCCGTCGCCCACCAGGAATCTTTAAAATTTTTGAAAAAATTTAATTTCAATTTTTTCAAAAATTTTAAAGATTCCTGGTGGGCGACGGCCGGGCCTGGCCAGGGTCTTTATTTTTTCAAAAATTTCAATTTTTTCAAAAATTTTTCCTTTTGAAGGAAATTTTTGAAAAAATTGAAATTATTGAGAAATTTGTCTTTATTTTTTCAAAAATTTCAAAAATTTCAATTTTTTCAAAAATTTTAAAGATTCCTGGTGGGCGACGGCCGGGCCTGGCCAGGGTCTTTATTTTTTCAAAAATTTCAATTTTTTCAAAAATTTTTCCTTTTCAATTTTTTCAAAAATTTTTCCTTTTGAAGGAAATTTGAAATTTATTGAGGAAATTGAAATTTCAATTTTTTTTTTAAAGATTCCTGGTGGGCGACGGCCGGGCCTGGCCAGGGTCTTATTTTTTCAAAAATTTCAATTTTTTCAAAAATTTTTCTTTTGAAGGAAATTTTTGAAAAAATTGAAATTATTTCAATTTTTTTTTCAAACAATTTTAAAGATTCCTGGTGGGCGACGGCCGGGCCTGGCCAGGGTCTTAATTTTTTTCAAAAATTTCAATTTTTTCAAAAATTTTTCCTTTTGAAGGAAATTTTTGAAAAAATTGAAATTATTGAGAAATTTGTCTTTATTTTTTCAAAAATTTCAAAAATTTCAATTTTTCCAAAAATTTTAAAGATTCCTGGTGGGCGACGGCCGGGCCTGGCCAGGGTCTTTATTTTTTCAAAAATTTCAATTTTTTTAATAATTTTTCCTTTTGAAGGAAATTTCTGAAAAAAATTGAATTTTTTGAAACTGGTTTCTGTATTCTCGTATCCCCTATGCGTCTTTCGAAACAACAGAGACCTGCAAATCATACATAGAGGTCCAATACACATAAAGGTATAGGGTTTGGGTTCATGGGTAGTTATAGGGTTATAAGTCCCCTAATTGGGGTTATAAGTATAGATACCCTAGTTATAGCCCCACTCATAACTACCCATGAACCTCCAAGTATGGGGGTGGGAAGAAGTTTGAATGATGTCCTACTATCGTCCCTAATATACATGTAATATGGTATACATGTAGCATCATATAACCCTTCATATACCTGTAGTACAATGTACCCCAAACCCGATTCAAGCTTCGGGCCTTGGGAGTCGGGAAGCATGCAGGCAACAAGCCGCATGTACAAAGCAAGAAGTCTAAAGCCTACTATAGCGGCCTAGGGTTTGGGGTTTGGGGTTTCGGGTTGGGTTTAGGGTTTAGGGTTTGGGGTTTAGGGTTTAGGGTTTCAAGCCTCAACAGTCAGAATAGGATCTCTCTTTTTTGGAGGGGGGAGCGGGGGTACTTTTGACTATAAGTCAAATAGGGCCTTGAAGCCCTATAAAGCAAGCAAAGCCCTAAACCCTAGATTCCAGACAGACCGACAGGCCTGGACGGAGCCTTAGCTTTATACAAGCCCTACAGGAACCCTTGCAGAACCCTTGAACCATCCACACTTTGGCCTTGAAAAGCCCGAACCACACCCAAACCCTACAAATCCCAACGAACCTGATAAAGATTCAGGCTTTAGCCGTAACGAGCTTCGGGCTCAGGGTTTGTGTCCCGCCAAGAACCTAGACCTTATAGCCCGATCATACAAAGCCTGTTGAACACACCTCATTCAGACTTCTACGATATAGGGGCCTGAAAACTGTTTCGGGTGTTATGACAGTATAACAGTAGAACCACTATAAACGGATACTTGTATTACTTCTTCCGAACCCGTAATATGGGAGTTTCCGAAAATAGGGGACCCTAATATGACATAGCTTTTGGACCCCAGCATCAGGTACCCCTTATTCCGCGCCCCCCCCCCACCGCAACATAAACCATCATTCAAATGCCTCATCTCATCCAGGTAGTTCCCCTTGGCGAACTCGACAATTCCGGCCTCAGCTACACCCCTAAACCCAACCTTCAGGGCTTAGGGTTCAGGGAGTTTAGGGTTCAAGGGTTTAGGGTTTAGGGTCTAGGGTTTAGGGGTTTAGGGTTTGGGGGTTTAGGGTTTAGGGGTTTAGGGTTTAGCGCAACTCTAAACCTCGGATACCCCAAACTTCAAACATTAGGCACTCTCAAGCCCTAAACTCGGCTGCTCTCAACACAGGGGCCCCTTTGCTCAAAGGGATTGAATCTTCCATCGTCGCCTCAATTTGGGGGTTTTCGAAAATACCCTAATATAGTTCCACATCGTAAGACCCTTATTATAAGGACCCCCAACATAAGGTATGCCTAATTTTCGGAAACTCCCACTTGGGGACACCAGGGGGTCAGGATTCCAATCGATGCGTTGGATCGGAGGAGTGGCCCCTGATCCTTTAAGTGGCCCGCGACTCGGTTTGGGGTTTAGGGTTTAGGGTCTAGGGTTTAGGGTTTACGGTTTGGGGTTTAAGGTTTCGGGTTTTTGTTTAAGGTTTCGGGTTTAGGGTTTCCCCCATCCTTGAATCCTAAAGATTACACCCCCTCATGTAAAGGTCGAAATAGCGGGCAGTAGTATTCCCTTATCGTACTCACTACATATCATGCTATGCAAACTACGCTTCCCCCAAATCTCTACTAAGTTCCACTTGACCCGTACATCGAAGCCCTGAACCGCCAAGCCTGCAAAACCACAACACAACCCTTACAATTACGGGGTTTAGGGTTTAGGCTTTTGAAACCTATGAACCCTCTTGGTTCAACCGCTCCTAAAGCTTTAAACCTTAAACCCTCGACCACTAAGCCCTGCAGCGCTTTAGATAAACCGCTAAGAAGACCCCCTGGTTCTGGCAATGTGGAAGCCTGTATAATTGAAGATACTACTCCTTTATCATATACCCCAAAACCATTCTGATTGTTAAGTCCCGCCCCAAGTCCCATTGTCGAGGCCCTTAAACCTTAAACCCTAATGTCGTGTATTATAGGGGCCTTAATAATTCGAATATGTTTTTGGGGCCCATTATACTATAAATATAATAAGGAACCCCCAAAGTAGTATACTCTTCTTCTGATGGACTCCAGTGCCGCTGGGGGCGCGTCTGCTAACCAAAATAGTATAGGTAATTATTCAGGCCCCTATAGTAAAGGCCCGGACGTCGAGCATGGAGTCACCTTGCGCGTTGGAGACGTCGACGCCCGACAGCACCTGCTGCGGTTTGGGGTACTTGGAGGTTCATGGGTAGTTATACGTAGGGCTATAAGTCCCCTAAATGGGGTCATAAGTATAGTTACCCTACTTATAACCCTACTTATAACTACCCATGAACCTCCAAGTACGGCTCGGGGCCTTAATCATTAGAATAGGGTTTGGGGGTTCCTCATTAAGATTATAGTTACAAGGTACCCCCAAAGCCTGTCTTCTAAATAGTAGGGCTCCTGTGTTACGGCTTGGGCCTTGCAACGGAACTTGAACGGGGTCTGTGATGTGCACTCTGCAGGACCTCACTTATGGGTCTGATGAGGCTTCCGGCTTTTGGATGTGTCGCTCCGGGTTTAGCTCTTCGTGTCAGGGCTTTGGGCTGGGGATTTTGTTTGATGGGGATACATCCAACACATATACATGCACAATCACACACACACACACACACATGCAAGTGAAGGTCAGTGTAGAGTATGCTGAAGTTTCGGGATGTGGTGCACGGGGCATCTTCGTGGGCTCGCATGCTGGTTCGTTATTGAGTGTGTGTGTGTGTGTGCTTGCACGTGTGCGGGTTTAAATGCACAGGATTGAATCACGCTGCAGAGGGTTCCCAGAGTTTTCCATCCCGGGTTCAACCTGTCCGGTTCGCAGGCGGTGTGGCTGCTAATCAAATTGCAGATTTGTCACAAGGTCAGGCAGAAACCCAATCCCGTACATTTTCCCCAACTCAGCACCGTCAAACAAACAACCCTCGAAGATTCAGTTGCCGTGTTCCTGGTGGTAATGTAGCGACCTTGACATTCACTAACCTTATTCCTTCCACGGCCCTATGCGATTTAGTACCTAGCTTGGTGGCTTGTTGGAGAGACTTGCCGATGTGGGGAGGGGGCCGGGTGGCGGTTTGAAGTTACAGGCTTTACGGATTTGTAATCGAGTCTTTCCAGGCTGGGTTGTGGTGCAGTGAGCTCCGGGGACATCACATCACACAACGATCTAGGTTGGGAGGAGCCAATCCAGGGGCCCTAATCATTAGACTCGGGTTTGGGGTATATTCTACCATAAATATGAAAAGGAATCCCCAAACTAGTATTGGTAAATATGTAGGTCCCTGTATCAATGCACTGACACGAGAAACGCATCCCCCTTTCCTCCCTTCGGCTCGCTTGTCCGGGGCATCTCTGTAGAGCCGTCGGGGGAGGCAGCTTTCGAAGACGTCTGGCCACTCCTTCCCCTGGTGTCGCTCGATGAGGATCTGCATCACCACCTGGGCTCTTGCTCGGGAGCTTGATGTAAATTACCATGATCACGAAACTCTAGTATGTACTGTAGATCCATATTCTGGTCACTCTCCTTTAGAACAGCCCAGCCACGTCTATGTTGAGGATGGGATGAAGACCCTTTGGGCCGTATTCCTTGAGCGGCAACTTCCGCAGCTGCAAGTCTTGATCCTTTGCCTGGTCGAAAGTCCTTTTCTTCTGAACCCTTCGGTCGACGAGGCCCCCGATGACATAGATCTTGTCTTCATCGATGGTTTCGAGGCATTCTCTGGCATCGGGCGAGAGGATTACCAGATCCTCTGAGGGGAAGAGCTCCCAGACGCTCTCATCGTGCACATGCAGCTTCCACCCTGATAGCCCGCTGTTGGTCAGATGTGCACTGGCTGGATTCTGAGCATCTAAAGACGTGAGGTGCAGCTGGAAATTCGCTCGCATACGCTTCAGAAGTGTGTACACTAGCTTCACCTGTTGCGCCAGGGACCTGTTTTCCCTGTCTCCCATAAATTCCCCGAAGCTGCAATTGATGACAACTCGGGGGCGACCTCGCTCAAATGCTCGTTCCAGGCTTTCTTCCATCTCAACTTGCTCCCGCCTCTCTTCGAAAAAGTATGCCCGCCTGGGATGTGAACCTCCTAATGAGAAGGGATCAGGGCTGCTTTTTGTAGTAGGGCATTCCATTCGACATTGAACACATAATTTCATTTAGACTCCAGACACCTCTCTACCTGCAGAAAAGCTTTGACACGAGGTTCTAAACAGGCACATAGGCCCAAGCCCAGGCACTTCTCTTCCTCAGTCATCTTTGCCAGCAGCTTCTGCCGGGCCGCCTTCCGACGAAGGGCGGCCTTGCGCCGCTCCTCTGCGCGGCCAGCCTTCCGCTTCTTCTTCATCTCCTGAAACCTCTGCTCCCTTCGCCACTGTCGCCTCTCTGATGGCGACAGCTTGCCGGGGGCCGGAGGCAAGGGAGGATAGGAGCGCCTCCGCGCCGGCGGATTCCGCGCCGCAACCGTGGGGCCCCCCTGGCCCTTCACGACGTCCCGGACTTTTAGTGCGGGTGTCGCTTTGCGCGGGCGGCTCCAGCTCCGGAGGGGCTTTGTGGCGGCCGCCACAAAGCCCAGCAGCCAGGTCCAAAGACGCCTCCCGGGGCCCGGAGAGTCGGAGCCTCGAGTTCTCTCCCCGGCTCCTGCCTGGATCCGAATGCCTCGGAGGTCCTTTAGCCGAGGAAAGCTCCATAGGACGGCTTCCCGTGGCACGGGAGGGCCAAAACCCGGTGCCAACATGATGCCTAGCTGACCTGCCGCGCTCTTCCCAGCAAGCTGACTGCTTTTATGAGCACGAATGAATATGTCCTACAAATGAACCAGAGATGAAGCAATCGACTTTGGACAGGTGCATGAACGTGATATCCGACACAAGAACTCTTCGCTTTCAGAACCCATACTCTCATGTAGTGGACTCCAAAGGTAACTATGTATATGCGTAGCTTGCTACTGATCATGCTACACTCGGGGGGCGTTTCGATCCGACCAGTCCCAAAGATACGTTCGCCCATGTTCCTGGTGGGTTGGCCGGTTTCCGAAAATAGGGAACCCTGATATAGTACCCTAACTAGTAGGATCCTTATTATAAGGATCCTAACATAAGGTGCCCCCAATTTTCGGAAACTCCCATGTACAGCAACGTGGGCAAGGCCTAGCGAAACTCCACATGGACCTTGAGGGATGGAGGACTTAGAGCACATTTGGGCAGAGAGAAAAACATAATCGTTGTCATTGAAATGCCCAGTCTTCGCGGTCTTAAGCCAGAGAAGTAAGCCCACGCTAAACGACAAAAGACATGCTAACCTCCATGCTTGCTTCCAGTTCGCCAAGGATGAAACAAGATCAAACATCAACCCTATCATGAACCCACGATGCTACGTTGCAATGGGGAGGAAAATCCGTCATAGCCGGAATACAGCAAACAAACCATAAGCCCGAATGGAGGGGCCTGAATAATGCCCAACATTAATTCATTCGGGTTCATATAACTATACTATAGTATGTCCCCCTACCCTCTGCTAATCATCAAGACCCCTAGAAACCCAAAAACCTCATACCAGATGCAACCCTATAAATCTTGATGAAACCCCGTCCAGAACTCTTCAAAGCAACCTTGACTAGACACAAACCCTGTTCAAATTCCTTCTCTAAACCCTAAACCCCTAAACCCTAAACCACAAAACCCTAGTCTAATTCCTTCCCTAAACCCTAAACCCCTAAACCCTAAACCGCAAAACCCTAGTCTAATTCCTTCCCTAAACCCTAAACCCCTAAACCCTAAACCAGAAAACCCTGTTCTAATTCCCTAAGGCCCCAAGTAAGCAAAAGCCTTGAGGTCTCCCACTCGGTAGTAATGCTGCATGAGGCCTGAGGTGGCTTCTGGCTGGTTTAGGGTTTAGGGTAAAGGGTTGAAGGATATTTGTTAGGGTTCGGGGTCTAGGGTTTAAGGATATTTTAGGGTGAGGGTTTAGGGTTAAGGGTTTAAGGATTTTTTAGGGTCTAGGGCTGACGACCTAGGTTTTGTGGGGTTTAAGGTCTAGGTTTCGGGTTTGGGGTTTAGGGTGGTTTGTGCATAAAGCCGGCCGATTGTCGGGGATTTTGCCGAGGCCAGCGGGAGCGGGCTGCTTGGAGTTTGGGGCCCTTTCTGTTTCTGGGCCTCGAGGTGGGTATTTGCGATTTAGAGCCTGCAAAATGAAGCCCTCTAGTGCAGTTTAGGCTGCAGAGTGCAGGATAGAACCTCAACCCACAATACGCAGGACGATGCCACCAAAATTCCTTTGAATTGATGTAAGGCCCAGCATGCACACAACCTTCAAACCCAAACGGTGTGAATAGGGTTATCCTAGGGACCCTTAGGTTGGGGTGGGGGGGTAGGGGACTTTGCTTCCTTGAATAAGCCTTATTACGTCATTATTATGGGTGTTCCCCCCCAAGGGTCCCTATGAGTTTATGACGTGTGGGACAGTCCTCCGCTGAAAACCATGCATCAAAGACAAACTTGAAACCTGCGGTTTAGGGTTTGGGGTTTCCGAGACTTTTGAACACTACGGCCCCGCATCACCACATCCCTAAGCCATCAATAGTATGAGACTCCCAATTGGCAGTACTAGTATCTGCCAAACCTGATGCCTGGAAACAACGGCAACAGTTTCCCCTGGTGGGGTTCAAATTCCGCTCCGGGTGTATGAACCTGACTCTAGGGACCCAACCCTCAACCCTTATAGTAGAAGCCCAAAAGAGTCATGTATAGGGAATCCCTGCACTAATTGTCTTTCATCCGGTTTCCAACTTCTTGGGGAAATGAGTAATAATGTTGACCTAGTGTCAGTATTTAAAGGTTCGACTCTACATGCTCTCAAAAGGCACTTTTTTTTGGCCGGGCTACAACCCTCGGGCGGGAGGAAGTCTCAGGAACGGGCTTGAAAAGATCCAGTGTCCGCAGAGTGGACCGGTCACCTGGCATCACTTTCTGGAGTATCTCATGTCACGGCTCTTGGGAGTGGGTGTCTAAGGCGACTGAACCCTAAACCCCTAAACCCTAAACCACTAAGCCGCAAACAAGGGAATACTGTTCGAAGAGTGAAGGTCCAAGGAAGCGCACCACGGCCAGGCCCAAGGTAAAGCAGAGGTAGGTGTACCTGACGCACCAGCTACGCTCTGAACCCTTGGCTTGAGGGTTCACATTGATTCTATTGTCTGCTGTGTTATGTTACTTAAGAAGAATTTGGGTCTTGTATTGCATGTTGTTCTGCTGCGCTATGTTATGGTATATTCTCTTAGCTATGTTACATTGCGATTACTTTATCGTGTATACTTTATCGTGTATATGACTATACTTATAAGATCATGCTACAACACACTATATCAGACTATATCTTATTCTATTCTACGCCAGTCTTTTCTAATTCTGTTGTATTTCAGCATGCTATACGAGATCATATTGCGTTATATTCTTCTGTATTATATGACATTGTGTTCTATCATACTATGTTAGTTTCTGAGAAGTAAAGATTGGGACCCGAAACACTGGAGACTAACCAAAATACATTATGATCTTTGGGTTTCATGGTTTGGAAGCCTACACCCACAAAACGCCGTTGAACTTCAAGCCTCTCCCGCTACTAAGCTCGAACTACCCATGAACCTCCAAGTAGGGATTACGGTTTAGGGATGTTGCAGCTCCAGGAACGCCGTGAGGATTCGAAGGCTGCTGAGTTCACATGGTCTTTTAGCAGCTTGCCAGATGTAAACCCTGAAGTCTAAACCCGAAATTTCCCAACTCAACAATTAGAGTAGGAGTTTGGGGGGGGTATATTATACTATACGAAGCAGATCCACGTGCGCACCAGGTCGGCTCCGGAATTCGGAATCGCGCATAGACAGCAGCACCAACGCCTCGCCAAGAATTTCATCAGGGTTCAGGGCTCAAGGTTCATATGCCCTACACACTAAACCCGTAAACCCTAAACCCTATTATGGTGTAGAGATAAGGGAGTATGGCTGTAGTCATTGGCCCATGATATGCTGAGCCCCGGGCTGACGACCCAGACCAGAATAAATCCAATGAGGATCAGATCGACGGTGTACGGGAAAAGGTACCTGACCAGTGGTTTAGGGTTTGGGGTAGGGTTTAGGGGCCATTTCACGACCCCAAAATCCCGAACAGACCAAGACGACAAAGCTGAGTCGGAACAACCACCCTAAAACCTAAACCCTAAACCTGATAAGTTCTACAAAGTATGCCGCATCGAAAGCTGAAGCAACTCTGGACCCCACCTCTGCAGCCTGCACCTAGGGCACCCTCGGCCTCATACCACTCTAGGAGCCATACTCATTAGCTACTGTAGTTATAGCAGGGAACACGCAGAATGATATAGCGCCACGATTGATTCAGGCTTCCATGTTGCTGAGATTAGAGCCCAAACCCCGAAGCCCTCAACAGCTTCCCAGAAAGGCCAATACCTCTTAATTTCAGGAAGATACCTTAAATCATAAGGGGCTTCATATGATGAAAAAAGCTATATTCCTTAATTAAGGAATATACCTTAAATCATAAGGGGCTTCATGTTATGATTGAAGCTCTATTCCTCAATTAAAGGGTATTGGGCTCTCTGGCTTCGGGGCACTTGATGCGAAAGGCGGAGAGCCAACAGGTGGCCACGAATACCGCCCAGGGCCTCGGCAGTTGCTTTTTTTGAGGAAGCAGGGGAAGTTTAGGGTTCAGGGATTGTGGGGGATTTACGGTTTAGGAGTCTAGGATTGCAGGGTTTAGGATTGCGGGGACGGTTTAGGCTTTGGGCTTTGGGGTTTAGGGTTCAGCGGTTCGATAGTCAGTACAGGCAGGGGTTGGCGGCTTATGGGCTGTCGAAATCAAACGCAGTATGTGCACGCATCATGCACGCATCTACAGATACAGTGTATACATGTGAATACGGGGTTCAAGGCTTGTAGAGGACCTCGACCGGATGATTGTAGTTTAGGCCTAAGGTCAATCCTTGCTAAACAACTGGCATTCGCACTGTCGATACACTTCTAGCAGACTGCACGACTGCACGACATATTCAAATCTGGATATAGGGATCGCGCAGATAAGGTAACACCAGCGTACTCCGAAACAAGCCACCTGCCTGACAGTACGGAGACTTCCCAAGGATCATGTAAACGAGTCTCTGTGAAGTCCTGGAAAGCTTTTTGTGTGGAGGTAGTTTAAAGTCTAAAGTGAGTTCTAACCCCAAACCCAAAACCCTAAAGCCTAAACTAAAGTCCCAAGCCATACCCCGCACCCGTAAACCTCTTGAAGCCCGTCTAAACTCCACATCGGACATTCAGTCCAGACAGAGAGGAAAAAAGGCAGCTCCTGTGGCATAGGTGTCGGGGCACTGGTATAAGTAGAATCGGGTGCCTCGGAGGGATTCCACAAGGCTTTGGGGATTTCGGGGTCTTAATCATTAGACTGTGGTTTGAGACTAGTCTGTAGCATACTTATGTGAAGGAAACACTAAACCGACAGCTCTAATCCACAAACCCCAAACCCTGAAGCCGCAACACCCTGCAATTCTAAGCAACAAACCCGCAACCCTAGAAAACCCTGAACACTAAACCAAACCCTGCAATAAGCCTGAACCCTAGAAAACCCTAAGCACTACTGTAAGCCCTACAAAACCGAAAGCCCAAAGCTCTCCCTGAGGCGCTCTTTTCTCGCCGCGGGTTGGCTACTCGCTCTTAGTCTTGGCCAAGGATTCGGTGACGAGCTTTTGGCCTGAGAAGGACACAATGGGAATCTTAGAAGGCTGGGTACCTTTTGTCACAGAGACCCTTGGGGGGGATACGGGGGAGGGGGGTAGGGGACTCTACTTCCTTAAATAGGCCTGATTAGGTCCTTATTATGGGCATTAAGCCCCCCGACCCCTCGCCCATACCCCCCTAAAGGTCCCTATGATTTTGAGTCTCTCATTCTTGCTTAGCTGTTATTCTTGGTGCCAGGGCTACTGCTACTACTGCTACCGCTGCTGCTACTACCACTACTACTACCACCACCACCACGACGACTACTACTACGCTGTTATCACTAATGTGTTCTTTGAGTTACAGAGTTTGGGGGTTTAGGCTAAGATTTAGGGTTCAGGCTCTCGGGCTTGGGCTTGTCTTTGTGGAGTCCCCGTCTGCTGGTTCGGGCGTAGCCTTCGGGTTTTCCGTCAGGGTTTAGGGTTTAAGGTTTAGGGCTTTGGGTTTACGCTTTAGGGGTTCGGGTTTAGGGGCGGTTGGCGACAGGTGAGGATTTTGAAGTCAATGGGTTTCCGTCTGAGTTTTTTCGTTCAAGTCTGACAGATCGGCCGAGAAGGTTTGGTTGCATCGACAAGCAATTCTGCTGAAATCCATGGATTTGCGACTTGAAAACCTCAAGCGAACCCTCAACCCCAAAACTCAAACCCTAAGCTCCAAATCCTGAACCCCCAACCCTAAACCCATAAAACCGAAACCCTACACCCTATCCTGAATTCAAAAGCCTAAACCCTTAAACGTTTGAACTTTACGTCGTCAGGTCCAGATTCGAAACTCTACGAAAGGTGCCTGAACGATTAGAATAAAGTGTGTTTGGGGTTTAGGGAAGAATAAGGTGGCGTTTAAGGGTTCCTTTGAATAGGCGCTAATTACTTTGAGTATCGCAGCAATACTGTTACTGATAGTGGTACAATCGTCGTGCCTAGTATAATTTGCAGCGTATGTTGCACCTTAGACCGCGAGCCCCACGAACTTCATCCTGCGGTAGGATCTCGGAACAGTGGGTAATCTCTTATCGCCCCTCCGACTCTACTGCAATATGCCCCCAAACCCCCTTCTAATGATGAAGCGCCCCCGAATCCTAAACCCTTCTTAAAGCCTCTAGGAAGCTCTTTGCTAAAGGGGCCCCCTCAAAGGAACTCCACTACGACAAGGTCCTGCATTATGGCGACTGGTCGAGTCTTAGCGCGCGGCTGAACTCCCAGAGACGGATCGCAAATTCGTCATTGAAGGCTTGTGCGTGGCGCGGCCTCAGGGGCTTTAGGGCGTAGGACAGGTTTCTGGGTTTGGGGTTTGGGGGTTGGGGCTTATAAGTTTTAGGGCATTTTAGGGGTAGCGCTGATTTCTCCGAAGCTTGACTCGCCCGGTAGCGATTGCAAGAGCACCTCATAGTATCTTAAAAAAGGTTATGGGTTTATGTAAACCAATATAGTAGAAGCCAGAAAGTTGGAATATCATTATGCTAAACCCTTTAAGGTAAATTCTAGGGGATCCTACCATTGATCCATATTCCAACTTTCTGGAGTTCCCTTTAAGGTAAGTTGAAGGGCACCCCCAAAAATTGGCATCCTATTATCGATCGAGTCTCGCGTTTGTTTCACGGCCCCTCGTTCTGTCCTTCAGAGAAAACCCAAAGCTGAATAAACATGCCCCTTAAACCCTAAACCCAAAGAGGATACCCAGTAACCTAAGAATAAAAAGGCCTCCTCTCTTTGGTATTGGGTAGCTGAAAAGGAACCGAGGACTACAAAAAGGGAATAAGGGTACTAGTGGGCATCCTAGTTCATGGGCTCTCAGCTGAGGGCTGAGGAGTTTGGCACGGGGATCCGTGACAAGGCATGTGGATGCTCAAAACTTCCACCGGGTGCCGGGCAACTTTCAGTATTTGGGGGTGCAGAACTGAGGGTTGACATACTTGGAGGATCCTGGGACTTAGTAGGTAGGGCTATAAGTGCCTGAATTGGGGTTATAAGTTCTTATAAGTGTAGTTACCTTATTTATAACCCCACTTACTAAGTCCCGTCATCCTCTAAGTACGCAGGCTAGCAAAGAAGCAAAGCTACACCGCGTCCCTGCACTGCACCGGCCCAAAAAGCATCACACACTCCACATGCGGTCCATGAGCCTAAACCCGTCGCGACCGTATGTAGACTGGAGCGGAGGCACGGGTGCTCCGTGGCGATGGGTACGATGAGCTTGCCACGCACCGGCCGTAACTGCAGGCGATGGAATGGTCCCTGTTTGGGGTCTGACTTCACCGTGAAGGGTTAAACCCTAAACCCTAAACCAGGGCTCAAGCAACTAGCTTTAGCTTTCTCCGGCCATTCTCTTCTCTACCTCATGCCTAGCTCTGGCTTCGAGGAACCCATGGCTTGGGGTAAACTCTCATGGATCGCATGGCGCATGTATCTTTACAGCTCATGGGCATGCAGCGGTGCTTGGTGCCAATGTGAGCCGAAACCTCGCGAGCTCTGTAGCCATGAACGTCCCCTTGAACCCGGCTGGACCTCGCTCGGATGATTAATGTCTGTCTTGCAACTCGACACAGCCAACCCTCGCTCCACTCCGTGAAACTGTAATATAGATAACCAATACTACTTTGGGGTTCCTTACTATAATTATAGTATAATGGGCCCCAAAACCCCATTCTAATTATGCAGGCCCCTATATGACGAAGCAAGACCGGAGAAGATCGCGGCTTGAAGCCGTCAGAGGCCGCATCTTCTCTTCAGCGCTGCCTCCACCTCAGGCGATGCCGCGCAGAAGAGGAGGTTCAGCGCGGCCTGCCGTTGGCCAAACGTTGTGTGATCCTAAACAACCCGAGCAGAAGTCATAGAATGGCAGATCTGGTAGCTGCTCTTGAACGTGACTCAGTGGAGCATCGGCAGGTCGACAATTCTGATCACCGCTAATTGTTGCGAGTATGCTTCTGACTAGTGCATGGATGTATAAACGCACAGAAGTAACAACTAAAGGCGCATGTGCCTGCGTGTGTCTGTACATGCATGTCGCATTTAGGCTACGCGACCTACCTACCTACACCTACCCACCTACCTACCTAAATCCATGTGTATATGTGTGTGTAGCTGTGTATAGATACGTAGATAATTATGACCTGATCTGATAGGATATGACATGACAATGACATGATGTGATGTTCGATTATATGTGATCACAAACTGGCGAGGGTCGGGGTGTCTCTTTGCGCCGGACATTCGCATGGCTGCGTCACTCCGCAGCAGCGTTGTTGAACATGCCATCGATGAGGTCCAGCAATCCCTCAAGATGCTGTCGGAGAAGGCCATTTAGAATCAGAGGCTCTGCGATCTGCAATGCAAAAGACAACATCAAAGTAGAAGCTGTGAGCACCCAGCCGTTTCGTAGGTTCCGGGTGACCGCTAAACCGAAGAGCTCCTGTCGGTTGTCGAAGACAGCGACTTTGTTCTGCATCGCTCGAAGCAGAGACGCATGTCGTTCCATAACCCGAGGATCTTTGGATCTACATGCAGAACGCATCGCCTTGAGTGTGGCCACGGATAGTATCCGATTGTCGCTCTCCCATAGAATGTTAATTGCCACACACTCCTCAAAGACTTGCCATAATACATAGAAGAGAATAGAAATGAGCAGAAACAAAAGCGTCAGGGGAAACGACCACGAATGGTTCTCCAACCAGTTCAACAAGCTAACAACAGAGAATAGCAGCATCAACATGAATATTATCACGCCAATAATCTCCACAACAACCGTCTCGTCTACAAAGTCTTTCTGGATGTAAGTCCGCAGCTTCCACCAAGCTTCTGCATGGTGAGTCTTTTGCAAATCCAAGCAAGCTCCACTGCTTCCAAACTCCAGCCTTTCCAGTGTTTCCGTTCTCAGGCGCTCTGCGAGCTCCTTCCTCAAGCTCTGCTCATCTTCGCCGCCTTCGCACTGTAAGATTTTACGCAAGCTATCCAGATTTCCAGAGCTCCACAGCATGTTGAAGGCGTCTGCTCTGGTGAGGGCTGTGAACACAAGAAGCTGGAGACGGTTCTCCTTCATCTCCACGTATGTCATGTTCAGAACTTTTCCAAGGAAGCGATACCAGGTGTATGTCGTCACGCACACCACATAAAATGTGACAACGCAGAAACTCCTAGACGTGGGAAGCGGCTCTTCACGTCCCAGGACTTTGATGGGTATGGTGCAGCCTTCGCAGGGCTTCAAGTAAAACGTTGCGCTTTCCTCGATCTGCAACATCAAGACGAGAAAAAATGTCAAGAGCGAGGACATGATCTGTATGGCAAAGGCTGTCCAGCCTGTAGCCGTTGACAGCTCTAGCTTACTGTCAGTCCCTTCTGGGCCTTCGTAGAGAGTCGGAAACTTCTCGCGCAAGCGCTTGAGCAACTCGTCATACAACTGCCTACTTTCATCTTGGCCATCCAGCCTGTTGGAGACTCCATCCTTCGGCAGATCCCCGGCTTCATCTGAAAAACTGTCTGGCTGGCCTTTCTGCTTGAATCTTTTGAGGCCTTCTGTCACAGCTTCATACTGACATTCCAGGATGATCATGGCGATTCCAGCTCCCAGTGAAAGGGCATCTCTCAATAGAGTCCTTTGCAGAAGGCCGAGTATGCTTTCGAGATCAAGGCTGCGATGCCTCACGCCTTCGCGAAGGTAGTCGGAGAATGTCCACAGATTTGCCAGTGGAGTTCCGAAGAGGCTAATCCAAACCCAAGAATGGTGGAGAAACCCACCCTGATATGGTCGCGAACCACTGGGTTTGCGCAGGCCATACTTATAGAAGAGAAAAAGGGAACAGAACAAGCCGACAACTGGGATCAAGCAGCATGCAGCCAGAAACACGTGAAAAGTAACCTCTACCCAGCGCTGCTTCATGTCAATGATGGTGATGCGAGGGTGAGGACGCGGGTCGGCACCTGCCGAGTCTTCTTCTGCCTCCTCAAGGTCCTCAGAACTCCGGCTACACCTGGGCGCCCGTGAGTATAAACACCTCTGTGACCCCGTGCACAGGAGCATTGCGTCTGGCCCGAAACGGCACGTCGGGATAGTCCTGAGGGTATCTCCTGAGAAGCCCAAGCTGCGGAGTCAAAGAAGCGGTACAAGCTGAAGCTGCCGCACTGAAGACTTTTTGCCCGGCAAGAACTGCAAAACTACCCTCGGACCTCCAAAATCCCGCAACCCCAGAAGCCTAAAACATCAAGAAGCCCTAAAAACATGTCCGTCAAAATCCGTGAGCCTCTGAATCACCGCATGCAAGTTTCCAAGTGGCCCCATGAAAACTGGGATTCCCCGCTTTCTCTTGTTCAGCTGTGGAGCTTCACAAGGAAACCCCCAAACGCAACAAACCGAAGAACGGGTAATAAGCTCCTAGCAAACCCTTAAACCCGTCGTACAAGCCCAATCAAAACCCAAAAACCCTAATCCCCACTACCTCAAGTTGGGAAACTACCGACCCCAGACGCCCTGAACTCTAAAAGCCCCGAACCCCTCAATCCTTGAAACCCTCGATCCCAAACCCTAAACTCAACCCCCAAAGCCCTGGAGGCACTAACCTCAATCCCCAAACCCCTCAACCCCTGAAACCCCCACTCTTTCCGTAGCAAATCGTCTTCCCGGGTTTGCTGGTTCTCTTTGGCCCACCCTTATTCCTAACAAAGAGCCTCTTCGGCGCCGTAGGCAAAGAGCCGATTCCGCAGCTGCGCCGCCTGGAAGGCCCATGAACCCAGGAAGGAGCCAAGCATGGCCTGCCGCGAGGGACTAAGTCAGACCTTGGGCTTCGGGCTTTTGGGGTTTGGGGGTTGAATGCATAAGGTTTAGGGTTTAGGGTTTGGGTGTTTAAGGCTTATAAAGGTTTAGGGTTTAGGGCTCAAGGTTTAGGGTTTAGGTTTTGGGGGGTTTAGGGCTTCTAAGGGTTAAGGGTTTTGGGTTTTGGGCTTCAGGATTTAAGGTTTAGGGGCTGCTTTTTTGCAGTGGCTTTAGGGCCTTAGGGTTCGGGCTTTAGATATTGTCACTGATTTGTGAATGCTGATGATATACGGCGATTGTATAACATACAATAATGAACTATATTATATTATTGTATACTGTATTATGCTATATATATATATATATATGTATATGTGTGTATATAAAAAATGTACATATATAGGTGTGTATATATATATATCCACACTGTAGTATACCATAATATGCTACGGTATTTCATTTCATGGAGTAATATACTAAAGTATGCTACAATCTGCTCTTACATACTCAAAGCATATTCTAGCATTCTACATGTCTAAGCTCTGGAGTTCGCCCCTATAGACATCTCTATGAACCCTCCCTAAACCGTAAAGCCTAAATCTAATCGTCTGAGCAAGATTAGCTCATGAAGTCTGCCTTTAGGCTTCATCAATGCCACAGGTTGAAGTCATACAACATGAACGGCATTTGGGCTAGCCGCCACCCCCCCCCCCCCAAAAAAAAAAAAAAAAAAAAAAACATCTGACAATCTATGCAAAACAGAAGCATCAGCAATAAACGACAACGATAAGTGTGTGTGTGTGTATATATATATACACAGGCATCCGGAAACATCAATCCAATTCACAAGCTCCCCGAGTGCCCTGAAACCCAAACCCTAATCACCAAATCCAACACCCCGATCCCCAACCCAGAACCTCGAAATTCATCTCCCAAAGGAGCTAAACATGCTAAATCCTGACTGCAGACCCCAAACCCAAGATCCCTAAACCGCTAAAGCCTTAAACCGTAGGCCATGCCTAGAAGCCCGTCGATTCGCTTACCCGTCCCGAAGTATGGCCCGTAGTGAACTTACACAGGATAAACTTAAAACCCCGAAATCCTGAGGCCCTAAACTTAAACCCCTGCAACAAAACCGAGGAAAACCCACAGAGCATCGAATGCCGAAGCTCGAAACCCTCCACATTCGTCGTCTTCGCCTGGGCCAACTCCCTTTGACCCTGCGCCAAACCCCAAAAACCCCGACCCCAAACCGTGGCCCCCAAGCGCCTCGAAATTGGCAAGCCGGAGCATCTCCTCCGCCAGGCTACATCATAGGGACCCTTAGGGCGGGGTACGGGGGAGGGGGGTAGCGGACTCTACTTTTTTAAATTCAGTCCTCATTATAGGCATTAAGGCCCCCCACCCCCGTCCCTGCCTAAGGGTCCTTATGACTAAAGATGGCTTTGTCGGTCCCGGGGTTCAGGGCCATAACAACTCGAACAGGATTTGCGGTTTGGGGGTTGAGGATTTATATAGGGGTTTGGGGTTTAGGGCTCCTTTAAAGGCTATGAGCGTTTTATCAGGATATATAGTGCCTTAGTGATTATAATTGGGTTTGGGGCCTTTGGGTAGGCTAGATTATGGCTATTGAAAGGAGCCCCGAGAAATGACTTACGCAAGAATTATTCGGACTTTTATCGTAGAGTCGGCTAACATTAGTTCGTGGGTATGATTGCTATGATTGTGGCAGAGCGTCGTTAAGGTGTGAGATGATGCCTGAGACTAAAACCATGGTGATGACGACTATGTCTGTCGGGTGCTTTGCAGGGAATGGGGGTATGGATCCCTATAGTCGTCCCTGCATAATCCCCAATAAGAGTCCCCAGAATCCATTCCCCCATTCCCCACTAAGAACCAGAAAGATGATGATGACGACCTTAAAACCGAAACTGGAAGGTATTTTGTGCGTGTGGGCTGCACTTCGAGCGTATGAAACCTCATTCCTGAACCCTACTTCCTAAACCCTAAACCCTAAACCCTATACCCCGGAACAAAGTGCTGCAGGTCTTGGGTTGGTCCTTGATCGCTAGGTGCCTCTTAAGGTTCAGGGACAGAGGGGTTTAGCTCGAACTCCTACATGGGGGTTTCCGAAAAGGTACTAAATTCCAGGATCCTTATTATAAGGACCCCAAAATAAGGTACCCCAATTTTCGGAGACTTCCAAACCCCTGAACCTCTAAGCCCCATAGGCTCCGTCGCGACAACGCCCGGATGCACGGCGTTGCTGTACACACCCAAGTGTCCAAAACGCCTGCATCGACGCTGCAGCGGTCTAACGTCTGGGTCGACCTATAGGCCCCATAGTGGTTCCTTTTGGGGGTTCATATTTAAAATCCTATAGGGTAATCCCAAAAAGGAACTTATGGGGCCTCTGTGTGAACAGTATGGGGGCCTTAACAAATGGAATCAGGCTCCTTTCACGAGTTTCTCTTTGCGGTTCACCACTTCAGGCGCTTTTTCAATCAGATCCTTGCCAATTTCGATCCCGACGGCCCGGCTTAGAGAAGGTGCTCAATCTTTGAGGAATATTACCTATACAATTTGAGGGTTCCTTATTATAAGTATAGTATTGTATGCCCCAAAACCCTATTCTAATTATTTAGGCCCCTGTGAGGAGCTTGCGGATCTGAACCCGTACGGCGCCTGTTAATTTCCTGGGAGAAGATGAGGTTGGCCAACTTAGCTGCGCCGTACCTTGCCTGGGACGGTTTAGGGTATAGGGTTTAGGGTCACAGGCTTGGTGTCATCTACGAGTGTCGTTCCTCATGCTGATTGTGGCTATGACTCATAGTCGCGTTGCTTTTGTTTCCCATCTCTCTCTCTCTCTCTCTCTCTCTCTCTCTCTCTCTCACTCTCAATAATCTGTCCACCTGTCCTTACTCGTCACGTTACAGCTGCTTGCCTGTAGTCTTGTGGCTGCACTTGTTAAAGCTTGTAGGTTGATACCTACATGACATGGTGGCGACGGGCAGGAGCAGGACCAGTCAGACTACAACTTTGCCCGGAAGCTCTATCGTCTCCGTACACTTTGGCTCTTGCTGCTCAGGAGCGTATGGTCCCATAGCATCCTTGTCATTGATGCCTGATCAGGGACTGAATTTCGCTCTAGCAAGCACAACAACAATTCTGGAGCCGCAGTCATCAGAATAAAGCTTTGGGGTATGTTGTACTTCAGATATCCTGCGGACCACAAGGGGGGCGTACGAACTCTTGTTTTGTCGACCCACCGAGCGTAAAGTACCCTGGCCTTCCAAGGACAGCGGCACACCTTCTACCGGCGCACCGCGGTGAGCACCGGACGTGAGATGCACCAAGCGTCTTAGCCGGCAAAGGGCTTCTGGAAGTTTAGGGTTCGAGGTGTGGGGGCTTGATATTGGGCTTATGGTTTCCGGTTTGGGTGTAGTTTAAGGGTTTAGGGCTTTGGATTCAAAGGTTTTGGCACAGCAGGGCCCGTTGTGGTGAGGGGAAGCATATGCCAGTAAAACATAATAAAACCACCAAGATGTCAACACCGCAAAGGCGATGTGATTGGAGCAATCAGGCAGCGAGAATTCAATGAATGCATTCTGCATGACGTGCACGTTAAACGGTGCCTGCAGTGTTGTACTGCAAAAATCCCCAAACCTAAACCCCAAGCCCAAACTCCGAAACCCTGAACCCGCACGCTTACATGCCTCGAAGCCAAAACGCTGCACTCATCGTTTGAGGCAAGGGTCGAGGGAGACGAGCTCTGCAGCAGTGGAAGCAACCGTGTCGAGAGGAGGAAGTGGCCAAGATAGTTGGCCTGTATAGACGGTTCATGTGCAGTTATGAGTAGGGGTGAAAAGTCCCCTAATATGAGTCATAAGTATGGTTACCCTACTTATAAACCCACTTATAACTGCCCATGAACCTCCAAGTAAACCCTAAACCCTGAACCCTAAACCCTGAACCCTAAACCCTGAACCCCATAAACCCTGAACCCTGAACCCCAAACCCTAAACCCTGAACCCTATAAACCCTGAACCTTAGGACGGAGGGCCTCTGGGTGTACGATCTAGGGTGTAGTGGGTTCCGCGATCTGATCTGGTGACGCCGTCGACTTAGCAACTTTGTGCAACCTAGGCCGTTTAGGACTACAGGGATTTTTTGTTTTTCATGAAAAAACATATTTAGCAACTTCGTGCAACAGAGGCCGGTTTAGGATTACAGGGATTATATAGGAGTTATGGGGGTCATAGGGGTTATGGGGTTTAGGGTTTGGAGGTTTCAGGACCTCAATAATTTGAATAGGACGAAGATTTTCGAGCTTGTTGGAGTGCCCTCATGGGTCCGTTAATTTTTCCGCGCAGTCCCCCTGAACCCTAAACCCTAAACCTATAGAAGTGTATTCAGTATGCTAGTGACTAGCACCCCTCTAGCACCCTGGCACCCTGGCAGCGTCCCCAGAGTACCCTTGCAGAAGGGCAGAAGGACTTTGTGCTTGAGTTTGAAGCTCCCAACCCCAGAAGTGCCTAGGGCTGTTTGGATTGAGGGGGAGCTCTTTGGCTTTTAGGATTTAGGGCTTGTTGGCTTTAGGGCTTCGGGCTTTTGGGTTTAGGGCTCCAACACTACAAGCCTGGAAGGTAGTCTCGATGCCATTCTGCGTCAGCTTGTGTGGGAACTGGGTCGCGACGCCCGCATTGTTCACCTTAGTTGTCATGGTCAAGGGTCTGAACCATCAACCCTTAATTCATGAGGCCATAAAGCTACGCTCTTTCCGAGTTTAGACATTCCTAAACTTGCTCCCAGTGCTTCCCAGCAGCCAGAATATGCAATGCTGGCAGCCGCTCCAGCTGCGAAGCGACTTGCTCCACCTGCCGCAGGTCCTGCGAGAGAACCCCATCATTGTTGATTTTCGGATTTCGGGATTAGGGGCATTGGACGGGTCGAAAACAAACAAAATCTCACACATCAAAACCTCCAACCCTCCCGGCGTACACCGCAAAGCCAAACCAAAAGGGCCCCAGAAACCTCAGATTCTGAACTTGGCTGTGGGTTCCGTGCAAGCCCAGGCACTGTCAAGTCCAGCTTCAAGATCTCAACTTGCTGCAGACCTGGTTGGTAGGCTTTGGTAGATCAAGCCCCTGTTCTGTAAAGGAGACCTATCATAGAACCCCATCGTACCCTTAAAGGAGGGCGGTTAAGGGAACCCTTAAGAAGGAACCCTTGAAGAACCCGATCCCCTGAACCCGCAGCCTAACGTGCCCCCCAAAGCCGGCGCCTGCGAACGCGTGCTGGCACTTCCCCTCGTCCTGGTACTTTTTTTGCGAGTGCTATGGGTACTAGCCTTCTTCTTACTTTTGTTAGCGCGTTACTATTATGATGATTAAGTACTGTTGTACTCCTTCCATCTGCGGTGCCAGAAAAGATGAACCGAGTGGGGTTGTTGTCCGGACCGGGTACAACTGTAATTACTACCATTACTGCCACTGCTGTTGTTACCACTAGTATTGTTATTGTAGGAACACGGGGCAAAGTTTGAGGGTTCGGGGCATGGATGTAGGATCTAGGTGCTTGTGGTTCTCCACGATCTTCCGGCATAAGAGGCTTATTGACTTATAAGACTTCAGTTGTGGCAGTGCGGGCTTGGGGCTTGGGGCTTGAAGTGTCGCGGCGACGTGTCGTGTCGACGGCGTTGGCGGGAGTGTCCAGGCTGGCGCACACAGAATGTTGCGCTTTGAGAAAGTCTCGCAGATCCGGTACTTCTTATGAAATGCTTTCGCCGCTGTCGACTGTCTCCAGCGCGCAGAACGTCTCAAACTACATCTGTCTCCCTGCGCGTGTTGGAGTTACACTGATGCTATTACTTGCTTGTCTCAAGTAGTCTCCTGCACAGGTTGTCTTCAGGCGTCTGTGGAAAGACAGTGCAAACGTTGTGATGCGGACTTCGTCTGCGGATGTTTGGGGCTTGGGGCCTTTAGGGTTTAGGGTTTGGGGGGTTTGGGGGGTTTAGAGATGGGCTGACATTGCAAAGGTTTGAAACACCAGCCCCAAACGAAGGCGAAACCGCCAGAAGAATCCTGCGCTGATTAACTCGGTCTCGCGGGGCATAGTCGTAGACTTATGTTATGGCAGAGAACCTTCAGAAATTATGTTACCAGTTACGAAGCTTGTAGACTAGAGTTCAAGCACCAGCCTAGAAGCAGCGCACGTTCCTGATTCCTAGTATAGGGAGGGGCCTGAATATTTTGATTAGGGTTTTGGGCCCCTTTATACTATAACCATAATCAGGAACCCTAGGGCATAGTTTTGGTAATTATCTCGGCCCCTATATAAGGCTTCTTGAACCCAGCTGCGCGGCAGCCCACGAGTACGGAGGCGTTCGCCAGGGCAAGCCTCTTGCGTTTACAGTAGAAGCCCTATCGAGGCATCAATAACTACCTATACTATTTTGGGGCTTCCTTATTATGATTATACCATATTGTAGAAGCCAGAAAGTTGGGGAACATCATTATCCTCATGCCATTAAGGTAACGTATAGGGAATCCTAGCACTAATCATCCTTAGTCCATGTTCCAACTTTCTGGGATCCACTGTAGCGAGCTTGAGGCTTTATCGGATTTCAGGGCTCTGCAGTTCGGTTACCGTGGGACTAGGGATCTATAGTTCAGGGTTTTTTTAAAGTGCGTCCTCCTTTCTCCAAAGCGCGCCTACCCAGAAAAGTTTAGGGTTTGGGGTTTAAGGTTTAGGGTTTAGGGATCTGTAGGATCTATAGTAAGACATAGGGTTTCCTGTTCATGGTACCCCTAAAACTTGCAAGACATTCCCGAAGAAGATTCATCTTTTAAAGTAATGCTGTCTCCATTCTGTCACTTTTTCAGCAAAAAGCCCTCTTGTAAAGTATTGCTGTCTCTCTTTTATTTATACCTCTAAATATATACATATATATATATATATAAGTGGGGTAGGGGGAGGGGGGGTAGGGGGCCTTAATGCCCATAACAAGGACCTAAGAAGGCTTATTTCAGCAAGTATAGTCCCCTACCCCCCTCCCCCTATCCCCTAGCCCCCTCCGGGTCCCTATATGAAGAAGGCTCTGTTTGTCGAAATTCCCGAGGCGCTCACTGCCGGGCCGTTTCGAGACCGATTCCAGAGCTGGCGCCGGTGACGAAAGCCACCTGGAGGGTCGAAGCTCTACTTGGAGGTTCATGGGTAGTTATAAATGGGCTTATAACTAGGGTAACTATACTTATAACCTTAATTAGGGGACTTATAACCCTACTTATAACTACCCCTGAACCTTCAAGGAGGACTTGCTTCTAGGGTAGAGGTTGTTTCGTTTTAAGGTGCCTTTAGCGTCTAGAGTTTAGGGTGTAGGGATTTTGAATCAGGCACTCCGACAAGTGCTTCTTCCTTTAGAACGAGCACACCTCACAACTCGTAACACCCGCAACCCTAAGGACCCAAAAACTAGGCGAACCTTGGAAAGCCTTTGAAGGCCAGTAATAAGTAAGATCCTTTTAAGCCCAATAAGGGAAAATATAAAATGTCCCAAAGCCCTACCTAGAAAAAGGACCTTAGTAAAAACCATAAGGTCGCGAGAGATCCGATGATTCTTTAGCTCCGGAAACCCAGCATCAGAAACTGCTACACCCGCAGCAGACGATGTAGCGCCTTCGGCATCATTTCCCTCACCCAGCACATCCCGCAGCAGGTGTGCGGTAAGGTTTAGGAATTCGGGTTTCGGCTTTGGGGTTTAGGGGTTTTGGCAGGGACTATAAGGTTCAGGGATTCGGGTGTGTAGGGGGTGCGAATGGGGCTTTATGGTTGTCCAATGGGGTTTAAGGCTTTAGAAGGTGCTTAGCGGCTTAGCAGGGTTTTAGCAAGATCTCAAAAGAGTTGTAAGAGGTCTGTGGGAAAGCAGTGGTGTAAGGGCATAAACCTCTGAGGTTTTGCTATAGTGCTTTGTGGCAAAAAGTGTGTTGCAGACTAGAGCCTGTACCCGACTTTGCAGTCCACCTCTGGGGTTTCCGTGGGGGGTTTTTCATGCGGCTTTATCGTGCTTCACAGGGAGTCTCATAGGCTCTCACCCCATTCGGTCTCTGGTGGTCTGCTTCAGGCGGGTTTTTCGCACGGATTCACAAGGGTCCATAGGAGACTCTGGGAGCCTCTAGGCTCTAGGCTAAGGATTTGTTGCAACCAGAGCTGGGTTTCTGAGGGCTTCCCATAGCTTATATTTAAAGGAGCTCTGTAGAGGTTGTTCAGCTTTTGGATTTAAGGGCTTCGGGATGTTGGTCTTGATTTTGGGTTGCATCTAAGTTCTATCAAGGTTTTGTCTGCGCGCTTCGGGATCGCAGGGGAATTGGGGTCTTTAGTGTCGTAGGATCTAGTGTAGAACGGCTCAGGAGGCAGGGGTTCACAACGCTATCTACAACGGGGGTTCAAATATTGAACAATGATGGAAGTTAAAACTCCCCAAAATCGCTGACTAAGTTCGGTGGCCCACCGTAAGTGAGTCATTTAGCCTTGAGAGTTTAGCGCAGGCCGCCTTCCCCCTCAAGTCTGGCATGGCAGCCAACGTAAAGCCACGTGGTCGCCAGAAATTGAGCAGAGGAATGCTCCTCAATATGGGAATTTCCGAAAATTCGGGTACCTTATTTTGGGGTCCTCATAATAAGGATCCTATTATTTAGGGTGCTATATTGCGGTCCCCTATTTTGGGAATGCTCCTCAAGATGCGAAGAGCTCGTGAGGCCCACCGGTTCACGAAAGGTAACCTACCGCATGACGAGCACAGCTGCTACCCAGTAGAGTTTTCTGTTAGGGTCCGACATGAAGACAGATGTTTTCAATAAGATTTTCTGATGTGAATTACGACAACGTGTTCGCATTAACATTCATTTACGATAACTATAACGGCCACTGTGGCAATGTTGATGTTGCTGTCAGTGATGCTGCGCTCAACCTCATGATCGTCATTGACATAATACCTTTATCCATGGCTTTGCTGGCTTTGTTCTGCCATCGCACTCAACATAAGCATTGTCATTTTTGGTGGTGGACATCAGCCATCGGCAGCAACAATTTCGTCGTCATCATCATGGTCATACTCATCATCATCCTCGTTGTCGTTGTCGCCGTCATCGCATCGCCACGCTTCAGTAGGGTCAAGATCCTCATGATGACAAATCGGCTCATGGCCAATGTCACGAATGCCAGAGCTGGGAAGAATATAGTACTTGCTGAAAGCGACTGAGTGCCTGGAATACCAGATTGCTGCTGTGCATTTTGTGCAGCATCATTTGGCTATTGCTTTTCTGGGTGGCGATAGCAGTGGCAGTCGTCGTCCTCGTCGTCCTCGTCGGCGTCGTCGCCGTCGCTGCTGTCGTCCTGGCTGTCGTCATCGTCATCGTCGCGGACTGTGCAGTTTTCACCGATTCGGCACAATGGTATACCGATTCTGCAGGCACGAGGTACCAGCACCAGCATTCGCCCAGTACCGATTGTTGTGGAGCGCTGCTCATCGAAGCCAGGTCTTAGATCGTCTGAGTACTAGCGCGGCACGAGTATCAGTGAGAGTGGCCATCATACCCGTGAGCGCTGGCTATACCAACTAAATCCTAAGCATGGCTTGCCAACCTTGAACCGTGCATCTTGGGCCCCGAACCTGAAAGTTCTGAGCCCCGGAACCCGCAACGCCCACACTGGCGGGTCCTTCCACCATTCCACAATAAGTCCGCGCGGAGGATTATTGCTGCGAGCAACGCAGCCACAGCGATGCAGATTTGCATACGAGAGATGGGAGGCATGGCGTCGGCGGAAGCGGCCCGGCTTCTAGGACTTGGGCTGCAGAACTTGGGATTTGATTTCTAGTGCTTGGGTCCTTTAGGGCGGGGCTTCCCGACCCATAATGTGATAAGAATATGTGTCCTCGGCATTAGGCATCCAGCAGCACAGACAGAGCTACAGGTCGCGACAAAAGCACCCCGCAGGCGTACAAATAACGACAAAGAAACATGCTGATTGCGCAGACCCTGCACCCTGATTGACAATTTCCGAATCCGATACAAAGACGTTTCATCCTTTAGGTACTTGGAGGTTATGGGTAGTTATAAGTAGCGTTATAAGTCCCCTAATATAATGGGGACCCCTTTTCCCTTAATAAGGACCCCTAGGTATATACCCTTAATAGAGCCAGTATATACCCATTATATAGCCCATTATAGGGTAGGGGTCCCCATTAAGCGTCCCTCCTTTTCCCCTTTAAACATACTTTCCGCTGCTCAACTGGGAGCTGCGACTCCTCCTGGCCTACAGCTCCACGTAGAAGGTGCGGGGTTCAGAGCTCAAGTCTTGGGTTTTAGAGGGTTTACGGTTTTGGGTTTAGGGTATAGGGTTTAGGGTATGGGGTTTAGCGTTTAGGATGCAGTAGAAACGAGGGTTCTGGGTACATTAGGGTTTAGGGTATAGGGTTTAGGGTTTAGGGCTCAGTAGGAACATCTTGCTGACATGATGTCAGGCCCGGGATTCGTGCAGCAGCAGCATCAGAATCAGGGGAACGATGCTCATCCGAATCCTGCAGCTCCCAAGGCGAGAAAAATGGGCTTGAGCGTATGAGGTTCGGAGGCAGAGTTTTTCAAGAATTTCACAAAGCCCTACTTGGAGGTTCATGGGCAGTTATGAGTAGGGTTATAAGTCCCGTAATGTGAGTTATAAGTATAGTTACACTACTTATAACCCCACTTATCACTGCAGTCACTATATTACTACGACTACTACGACTACTACTGCTACCACCACCGCCACTGTTAGCTTGCCATTCCTGGTATGAGTCTTGATGAACATAGTGTTGCCTGTGGTTCAGCGCGGTACGTGGCTATGGACCCACGACAAGGGCTCTCTTCGTATTCCCACAAGGACAGCTTAGTAAGTATAGGGGCCTGAACAGTTAGAGTAGGGTTCGGGCGTATAGAGCACAGCTGCCGCCAACCCCATACAAAAACTATATTGCTGATTATTCCGACTATTCTATGCGAGTTTTAGGCTTGAGGCCCCAGACGCCCGAAATACGCCGAGGCGGCAACCAATTAACAGAAGCCACACGCACACACATGGCATTTCCGACAACCAGGGTATTCCGTTTAGGAACAGTGGCAGGGTATTACTAACAATCGGGGGTCCTAGTATATTCTTCGGGTTCTATGGTCTCCTACTTGCTGAAACTCGCATGTGGGCACATGGAAGAGCTATCGCAAGGTACGTGTATGCCTTGGTGTAGCACTAGCCCGACTGGATGTGCAAAGCCTACCAGAGATACATGCATATTGATGACACAGGACAATCAGGAACAACAGAAGAAAGAGCAGCAGGCAAAGAGTCGTTGGGTCTTGGCCCACGCTTTTTGTGGCATTAAACCGAGTCGGATGCGACCGCTTTCTGGTGCTGTGCCAGGACGCGGTGGGCGACTAGTGTATCGGGTGGTGGCTTCTTCATCTCCTCCCTGAAAGCTTGCAAGTCCGAATATTCCGCTAAGCATGCGTTGTATGACTTGCGTACGTAGCTTTGTGATGAGTTCGGCTACAAATATCGGCACATGGCTTGTTTACTTGCCCAAACCCAGACAAAAGCAACTACATCTCAAGAAACCACCAGATCCTGTACTGCTCATGCATTGGTCTAAGCATCATTCGCATGGCGATGCCCTCACAAGGCTCAAGCTCAAAATGCGTGTATAACATGGGAGTTTCCGAAAATTAGGGGTGCCTTATTCGGGGGTCCTTGTAAGAAGGATCCCAGATTTCGGAAATAGCCATATCGAGGAATTAATCAAACTAGAGGGGTTCCTTTAAAGGCATCCTTTACGGGTTCCGTTGGGGGGTTTAAGGATTCGAGGCCTTCAGAATTGAATCGGGTTTTGGGGTATCTTATGCTATTGTTATGTGATAAGGAACTCCCAAAATAGTACTGTATTGGTAATTAGGGATATCTTATGCCATTGTTATATGACAAGGAACTCCCAAAATAGTGTTGGTAATTAGTAAAGCCGCTACAATAGATCTGGGCTGAGGTAACAACGCGCGTGTGACCCTAGTCCTGACTGATCCAGTATCGCACGGGACCTAAACATAAAGGTGATAACATTTAGGGCTATCATGGTACCCCAAGAAGATTAAAGATCACACACTCTACTACTAAGGCTTTCAAAGTAAAACTCTTACCCAAAAGTCTATGTTGTTCGCCTAAGCCAATGTTCAGAAGGCTTCACCTGCGCAGGACAACCGCTTGGTTGCTGTAGGCATGTTTCGGAGCATCCGTTCTGCGCAAAAGGTTTCTCCGTAGATCATGCGTTTTGTGGGTTAGGGGTTTAGGGTTAACAGTAGAACCTTCATGAATCTGTTGCAATGGAAACAGCATGAAAAAGCTTAGGGCTTTGGGTATAGGGTTTGGTTTAAGGCAAAGAGAGCAATGCAACTAATGAAGATAACAAGAAACATAACAATCCGAGTCCTGATGATATTAACAGAAGTAAGCAGATAGGCACATGGCAAAGATGAACAACATTTCTGATGAGAGGTATTGAACTTGAGAAGTGTCGCACGTGCTGTCATGCAAGCGCCTTTTAAGAAAGAGAACCCGCAAAGTGGAAGTACTCGTCGGCAAGATATGGAGTGGTTACGGCTTGGAGCAAGAAAATGATCGGAAAGACCGAACAGCCGCTTCTCTGTGCAGTGGAAACATTGGTTCTCATGAGCTCAGGCTGCAGGGTAGATTACATAACAGCTTCTGCAGATCCAGCTCCAGAACACACCAGAACCCCAGCGATCTTCGTGGCTGAGTCCCCATGGTGCCTTGACGGCTCAAGTGCTGCTCAAAGAGCAGCTCTGTATGACATCCTGTGCAAGTGCCCTGTGAAGCCACGAGTTTTCGCCTAGAGCGCTTCACAGCAACCGGGACAGTGTTGGTGTACAGGCTCGTGAATGGCATATGTGAACCCTGAACCCCAAACCCAGAAGCCCTAAGCTATGTAATCGCGGGCTCTGTGGCTGCACGTGGGCCATGCTTAGGAAGCTAGTAAGCTTCTCGGCAAGTGCACGGTTCGCCAAGCTTTGGGCGAGCTTATTTATCTCCGTTTATCATCCTTTGGTCCGGACACCTTCGAATCCTCTTGTCTGATCTGAACCCTAAACCACCCACAGAAACCGTGTAGGGCCTAAACCCCATACCCTAAACCGGAAAAGCGTAGAACCCCACTGGCATTAGGCCCTACTTGGAGGTTCGTGGGTAGTTATAAATAGGGTTAATTATAAGTAGGGCAACTATACTTATAACCCTAAATAGGGGACTTATAAACCCACTAATAAACTACCAGTAGACCCTACACAAAACGTATACAACCCAAACCCGAAACTTCAACCCCGGGCTTGAGGCCCAGGCTCCCTTGAAGGATCAGAACTGATCCCTTCAGAGAATTTGGGGAGAAGAAGTTGGAGCACCCCAGCGCTCCATGTCAGTTGATGTGTGCCTTGAGACACAACCTCAAGCATTCTTCAGGGGCTCTGGAGCTCGGGGTTTCTTGTCGGAGAGGCGGGTGTTAGGCTGACAAGGTAAAGGTTAAAAGCGTCTGCCCACAGACCCCATAGCAAAGCCCTGGGCCAAGATACGTTAAACTCGAAGACCCCAAACGCCAAAACCCCTCAACTTCCCGCATTGCGCCAAGGTGCGAGTGCAGTTCACCCAGCTTTTGGGCCAACTGCCTCACTTCGCCAAAGCTAGCCGCTTTTTGGGGTAGAAGTTTAGGGGTTTAGCTTGGGGTGTAGGGTCAGGGGTTTAGGGGTTTAAGGGCTTTGGAATCAGCTGTTTAGGGGCCCAGGTGGCTAGAGGACTTGTCGTCAAAGTTGCTCTATCCGGTAGCTAAAAACGTTTCTGCCGGAGTTGCGAAAAAGGGGGCTTTATAGACTGCTGTAAAAGTTACGGTAAAGGCTGCTGTACATAAACCAATAAACCTGAACCCTATACCCTCAACCCCTACATCCGAAACCTAAGCCCTAGACCCTACACCTTAAACCCTAAACCCTGAAACCTAAGCCTAAACCCTAGACCATACTTGTACCCTGAATAACCCACCGTTTTGAAAACTTATATAAGGAAACGATAAAAAGGAGCCCGAAAAAGGGTTGGGTTAACAGGTTTCGGATTCTGAAGTAACCTGAAGTTGAGTGGACGGCGAATAGGCAGGGTGCTGTGGTCCTTTGCGGCGAATTCCAACAAGCACCCCCCACAAGCATGAACTTGTCATCCACCCACGCTGCTAAAAGCACAGCTCACCCACAACGGCCAAAAACCAAAAAGGAAGCCTTTGAAGAGCCAATAAGCTCCCCAGCCCCCCAGCGCCTCGTCATAAGCCCCCAGCCCCACATCAGCTGCGTTATTTGCATAACTCTTCAAGATTCAAAATCACACAAGTCACGGAATCGTAAATCTTTTCAACAAAGACTCGAAGGCATGGAATCCTACGCAAGATGTTGATGCAAGTGCAAACCCGACAAGCCAGGAAGCGGTGTGACCATCGAATTCCCCACGCCAGGGAAAGAATCGGGCATCTCGCCCATAAGGATTAGTTACATTGAGCACGCGCGGACTTCCATAGAAGATGATAGAGGCATGATAAATTGCACATACACATGGGCCTCCGAGCTATCCGTCCCTCTCATTTGTTTTTGTGATCTGGTGTTTCGAGCTCAAAAAACTTGCCGCTAGTATGCCTCTTAAAGGTCGTACACATCATAACCTTTCCATGCAATCAAACACTTGCCGCTGGCCTGAAGTACTCTTTCATTTTCTCACCAGCGCGATCAGCGATCCGGCAATTCTCAGGGGAGCGGGCTGTGGACCAGGGTGGACCAGCTTAGGACACCCCTCTTGGTGACACGGGCATTGACAGCTCGCCGGAACTCATCGGGCGGGACCTGAAAACATGGACCAGAAGATATGCGATGCACGGGACAGACCCGAACGACCTGGTGCCACTCGGCGGGCAGTTTCGCGACCCTCCGTTCGAGCCGGTATCGGAGGAAGGCACCGATCTCGGCAAGAGGAGTGCGGACGTTCGTCCTGCCTGCCGGCGAAACAACCACAGAAGCGTCTGGCCACCTTGCATCACGTTCATGACGGCCGCAACTGTGCTTCCCTCGTATGGCGACTCAGGCGGCTTGTCACGCAACATACGGCCTGTGCAAAGCAACACAGTCGCTTGCCGGACGCAACACCAGTTTAGACCAAGCATGTGGGACGAGGGCCTGCGTCTCACCCCAGCACAACGCGGGGCCGTGGCAACCAGATGCCGCCAGTACAAGTGCGATCGCCCGCAGCAACGTCTAGTTGATGTGCTTGCATTACAGAATATTCAGGAACGTATGGGCCACTCGCAAGCACAGTAACGTCTGCCGAAGAGACGAGAGTGGGAATGCCCATACTTGCAGGCAAGCAACGAAGAGCCGGAGGACTTTATCTCGATCAAGTCGTGCACTTGGGTTCGGCTCGTCCTCACCACGTTTTCTCTTCCGGCACGCATACCGCCCCCCCATCCGCAACGCTTCCAACAGGAGTCACCGATGCGACACTGCCTTGCGGAGAGCTGTGTCAGATCAGCTGTCCGCCGTACTCTGCGACTTTCCATGGGGCTCTCTAAAACAGGCAAACTCCTGTGGCCTGCACATCTACAAACCCAAATCACGTGGCCACACCTTCGCATCTAGCCCAAACACCGAGCCGCTACGGGCCTTGGCAGCCTGTATTGCTCAACCTCATAAACCCTGAACCCTAAACCCTAAACCCTGACCCCTAGACCCTAAACCACGTTCAGTCCCTTCGTTATGCCGCGCCCCACTCGTCCATCTAGATGTTGGAAGTGACGATTACGCCGTAAATACAGTGGATTCATTGTTCGGCAAGCAGAAGAACCAGTCATTTCGCAGGCCCAAATTTATGTAATAACACGGACCAAGTTGAGACCCTCTCGTACGAAAAGCTTTTCGAAATCTATGATTTGGGACTTGAGATATTGTTTGAAGGCTGACATGGTTAGGAGTAGTGCACTCAGACCCATCATGCTCGTCATCATCGTCATCATAGTGAGCAGGATCAGCAATGAGGCAGGGCAGCGGCAGAAGCAGGTTCATGAGCATCATCATCACAGCAGGCTCAGCAGCCTTTGCCCTAGAGCGTGAAGCCAGACTCTCGTCTGAGCAGAGCCCAGCGCAGGTCGCAGAAGACTCCATCCATGGCCGCAGAGCATCCATGTGCCACCCATGTTAACGTCCAGATCAGACTCCATCCATGGCCGCAGAGCATCCATGTGCCAACCATGATGACGTCCAGATCAGACTCCATCCATGGCCGCAGAGCATCCATGCGCCACCCATGATAACGTCCAGATCAGACTCCATCCATGGCCGCAGAGCATCCATGTGCCAACCATGATGACGTCCAGATCAGACTCCATCCATGGCCGCAGAGCATCCATGTGCCAACCATGTTAACGTCCAGATCGGACTCCATCCATGGCCGCAGAGCATCCATGTGCCAACCATGATGACGGGGAGTGGGGTGAGGGTCGGGAAACATAGGAGGCTGAAGGCTTCTTTAGGGTTCGGGGCCGAGCCTACGGGAATTGGGGGTGAGGGGTCCGGAAACAGAGGGCACTGCTCAAGTGAAACCAGGCCGCGTGCTTGTACAACTCCCTTCTGCTGACAGCCACAGTTGCTCCCAGGTCCACCATGCCAGAGGCGCTGTCAAGGGGCACCTTGTTCCCGTAGCAGTGAAAGACCTGCAAGAGCTGGCGCTCGTTCAGGCTCGGCTCACTCTGTCGCCGCAGGGACTTGTACAAGGGCGTGTAGGAGTACTTATTGTTGCAAAGACGGCCATCGCAGGAGCGAAGTGAGCATCTCAAAGTCGGGTTAGTCCTTGTAGACCAGACAGAGTGGCTCTGACCAAGCCGTGCATTTCTGTAAGGACTGCCGCACCTCCAGCACGTACGGCCAGTGACCGGAGAAAAAAAGCCCTTCTTGTGCAGAAAAGCCCGAGCACGTGGGAGAGACAACCGCGACAGCTCTGCGAAACTCTGCTCTTCAACATGCTGCAGACGTGGCGTGCTGCCAGCACGTGTCGGCCGCAACTGCAAGGGAAGGCCTTGCCTAACATGCTCTCGGTTCGTCTCCCGAGATGCCGCCCGGCTGGTGTACGCTGAAGCTGAAGGTCGACGTAGGACAGGCGCTGCAGCTGGACGTCGCAGTGACGTCCGCTTGCGACCGAAGTGGGAGGAGCGCAAGCGAGGCATGGCGTCACACTACATTGACGGAAGGGCCGAAGGCCTGAGCCCAAAATACCGGAGGCCCCATCGAGTTCGTGCTTCTGCAACAAGAAACCCTCGCAAAAACCGATGCGCGCCCCACCCGCTGGTCTGCGGCAGGACGCTGGGTCTGAAGGCTAAACCCTAAACTCTAAACCCTGAACCCTAAATCCTAATGAACACCGGCTTTATAAGTCCCGCGCCAAAACCCTTCTGGCTCCTAGACTCCTTGATGCATGCAAAGCCCTGCCAGCCCTCATGAACACACGCAACATACCTTGTTCTAAGAACAGGAAGCCCTTTACCCTAAACCCTGACCCTAACCCAAACCCCCGGCCCTAAACACTACACATCCGTAAAAGCGCCTAAACCCTGACCCCGAAACCCGCCTAGTCCCTGGCCCTAAACATTAAACGAAAAACCCTCTCCCACTCCCAAAGGTCGTGTGACCTCTTGCGTCTAAGGCCAGTGCCGGAAAGCTCGAGAGGCCACCTCCGCATGAATTTGTGTTTGACGGTTCTGTAGGGACCTGTTTATAAGGGTGCGGTACCAGTTTTGGGGACCCTCAGCCCTGGACCCCCATCTGTGCTTGAGCCTTCTGTAGGGACTAGGCTACCCAGTAGCGCCTTCATAAAAAGGGTACCCTTCCTGCTATTTGGCTTCAATAAGGGAACCCAGAAAAAAAGTGCGAAAAGGTACTACTGGGAAACCTAGTATAGGGGCCTCAATAATTAGAATAGGGTTTTGGCGTAAATTCTACGAGTTATTATAAGGAGCCCCCAAAATAGTATCGTATTGGTAAAAATAATTAGGCTCCTATCTGAACCCGTATAGTCCTTTTGGAGCCCTTTTGTCAGATCCCTTTAAAGGAGCCCTATTGTAAATGTCTAGGCCCCGTTTTTCTGATACTTTTGGAGGCATCAAAAAGGACCCGTGAACTCGAGGCTGCTAGGGACTTGAGACTGACACGTTTAGGCCTCCTTTGGGGGGACAATTTTTGGGCGAAGAAGTTATGCTAGGGCTTGGGTTTTTTTTTTTTTGGGCTTGGGGTTTAGGGTTTAGGGTTCAGGGTTTAGGGTTCAGGGTTTAGGGTTACGGGTTGAGGGCTTAAGGTTTAGGGTTCAGGGTTTAGGGTTCAGGGTTTAGGGTTACGGGTGGAGGGTTTAGGGTTTAGGGTTCAGGGCTTCTACAGGGGTTGAGGTTAAGGGTTGAAGTTTGGGGCTTAGTGTATGCCGCCGCTACGCCCCGAAGGCCTAAACCCTGAACCCTAAACACACTCTAAACCCCAAACCTCGAGCCCCAAACCTCAAACCCTAATACAGGGGCCTTCACAATTAGAATAGGGTCTTGAGGCCCCCCTTGCACTACAATTTGAATAAGGAACCTCTCAAAATAGTATAGGCATATATCTATTTAAGCCCCTATATTAAACCATCGATGTTCGGCCCTGAGAGGCCTGAACGCGCGTCTGCAGGTGATTCGTCAACTCTCTGTACTCCCGGACGTTGCTGATCTGCCGATAAACCTGAAAAGAGTGCTGCGCGGGCTGATAGCGAAAACTTGAAGGCCATGTTAGAATATGATTTAGTCGAGGGGCTGTACGAAACTAAAGGGCAAGATTATAGCATGATTCTATAGGAATCTTACCATTTGGTCATATTCTAACCCTGTTGGGAATATTCGAGTATGGTTACAGAGGAACTATAAGAAAATGCGTGTAACCCTTGTTCCAATCCCCTACATAACGGTTCAGCATTTACGGGAGAAGCGGGTGCAGAGATGGGACTATATCCATCTGCCAGATCAACAGAAGGATTCGGGGTATCATATCTGATTTCGGTCCCGGGACCGTTTAGGAGTTCAAAACCCTAAACTTCAGCAGCTTATGCATTCATGAATCAACACAGAAGCTCGACTTAATGAGCATGCAAGTCCGCTGGAAAGGTGGATCCTAAGCTCTGGCTGTAGGGGCCGCAGCGACATCGAACGGGGCTTTAGTGCGTGTTGTACTATGTCTGTACTCGGAACTATAAGGGATGCGGGTACTAATGATATAATACCACCCCTTAGAAAATACTAGTTTTAGAATTCTCTTAGGTTTCATATGAACAAAAATACAAACTAATTCCCAAGGAGACTATAGGATACAGAAACCCAGGTCGGCATGACCAGTCTTGCCATGAGTGGTCGGTAGGAGGTAGTTATAGTTGTCGTAGAAAACATGTAGTGGTGGTTGTCAAAATTAGGGTCCCTTTTTGGGTCCCTATTGTAATACGGCACCTAATATTTAGGGTACCAAGAAAGGGACCCTGGTTTTGACAAGCACCCATGTAGTGGTGCTGCCCTTAGGCTGGCGGTGGTAGCAGCAGCAGCAATTAGGAGTAGGAGCAGTAGGAGGAGGCGGAGGCGGAGGTCCTCGCCGTATGTAGCCAAGTCTTAGGCATGGTTGCAGCAGGCCAGTCTGTCAATGAGGCTCGGGCATGCTCCCAATACATTTCCATGTGCTCTTTGTCCAGCGTCGCATCTATCAAAGGGCTGCGCTGCAGCAGGTCCAGGCACCTGGCATGCACTCAGGACATCCGCTATCCCCAAAGCCCTCAACCCTCAAGCAGCGAAACCCGAAAGCCCCAACCATTCTCGAACCCAAAAACAGGAACCCTGAATTGAACTACGGAGCTACTGACAGGAATTGACAGGAAGTCACAGGCGCCTGTCTTCCAGCTTCGTCTCAATGCGGTGGCTGAGAATTAACTGCCAACGCAGCAAGCGCTCTGGGGTTTAGGGCGTTTGGGGGTTTGGGGATTCAAGGGCTTAGTGTTTAAGGGATTTTTTCCGGTTTCCGTAGGGTTAAAGTTTAGTTTAGGCGTCAAGGGCGTGAGCGAGCCCTGGAGGTGTCACGAAGGGAGCATGGAGTAGCAGCGGTAGAAGATCCGCAAGGGTTCTGCGCAGGTTGCAGGCTGTGATTGTGCTTTCGGCCGACTCCTCTGTTGCGACGCTTCACGATCCATCTTGTAATGGGTTTGTGTTAGAAGCTGCCCCCACCCTGTAATAGTGACTATACGGATTATATTAGGGCCCTATTGTGTTCCTATTATACCACTATTACAGGGTGGGGGCCCCTTCTAAGGTTTGTGTTTACTTTATCTTTCCGGGCGCAGTGGCTCGATGAATCCAGTGGTCAAGCACTCTGTCCCTCGGTTGTTCCGTTGCTCGAGCGATCGGACGTGCGAACATCTATTAAGTTAGTTGAAGAGAAGGCTCTGTGCAGTCTTGAATTGCGGGGTTCACTACAGGGGTTAGCGATTTCACTGGTCACTCGCAAACAGCCCGAAGCAACTTGAACTCAGAAACTCTACACATTCAACCCCTTGATTGCGTACCAAGCTCCTACTGCCTGAATCCTCACCCCAAACCCCTCAACAAAACCCCAGCACAGCAGTCAACAAATGAATAACAAGCAGATCCTCAGTCCCAAACCCTGAACCCTATGGTGACACTTGCTGCAAACTGCCATCGTGGAAGGAATCCTTTCAGGAAGCCTTACAGAACCCTCAAGAAAACCTCCCCAGCCATAAACGCATCAAAAACCTAAGCCCTAAACTCTAAGAAGAGCTCTAAACCCGAAACCCGAGACCTGTGTTGTAACCCTTATCGCAAGCCTGACAACACATCCTCAAAGAAACACCGGGACCTGCAAAGCTTCTGAGATGATCTGCGCATGATTCTGGAGCTTCTCCTGCGAAGGACCAGCCGATTTACTTACCTTTGGTTAGTAGGGAATGGAAGAATGGTAGTAATAGTAGTTATAATTGTACCCCGTTCCTCCATTCCCTACTAACCAAAGGTAAGTTTACAGCTCTGGGGTTACGGGTTGAGGGTTTGGGGTCTAGGGCCTTTAGGGCCTTCATTTCCGATAGAGTTCGACTAGTTTTGTATGGCTCAGGGCTGCCAAAGCAACCCTACTGAAGCCTGAACCCTCACCACACCCAGAGGCTGTAGGTGCTGGGTCAGGTAAGCCCTGAGAATAAGGGTTTGGGGGTCTGCCGTACTGGAAATATCACCAGGAATCCTAAGAAGGCACTATCCAGGCTTCTACAAGAAACCAGAGATCGGGATCCTCGGGGGTGGGGATTGCTTGTGAAGATTTGCATTATACGTTAGCACGCCCAACAGCCCTGCTGTTGTTACTACGGCTGATGATATAAATCCTGCATTACCCCTAATGAGGAATATCCATAATTCCCACAGTTTAGGGTCCTTAAGGTAATGCAGGAATTATATTATCAACCGTGACCTTTTATTCAAGCTTCCGCCCTGAACCCGAAGTCCATGACTTGGAGCTCTCCCTTAGTAAAGGGCAGCCCGAGAATAGTAGTGCTGATTTCTTAGACCCCTACTTGGAGGTTCACGGGTAGATATAAGTGGGGTTACAAGTAGGATAACTATACTTATAACTCATATTCGGGGACTTACTTCCCTACTTATAGCTACCCATGAACCTCCGAGTAATTTTAACCCTCTGAACCAAAGCGTGCAGCCGCGATTCCGAAGCTCCTATCGTCTCAACCTCTACTGCACTCCTCAGCGAGAACCCATCCAAAATGCCGTAACCTCTTAAACCCTCATTTATAAGGCCTTAGGGTTGCGTTTCTGCGAGTTTAGGGTCTAGGGTAATTACCATGACATGCACTCTGCAGCCCGCTCCGCCTCATGACACACTCACAGAATCCAGGTAATTATAGTCTGACTAGGCCCGCATACCAAACACACACACACACGCACACACAATGCCTAGCCTATAAGTTCTATGGGAGGCGCATAAACGAGAACAGTGGTTCGGGATATCTAACACGAGCACCATGATAGCTCAGACGGAACCCTATGGAACAAGATTAAAACTTACTCATGACCCCGCTAAACCCCTTCTAGAACCCTCGTACTTGGAGATTCATGGGTAGTTATAAGTAGGGTTATAAATAGTGTAACTATACATATACATAACCCTAGTTAGAGGACTTATAACCCCACTTATAACTACCCATGAACCTCCACGTAGTGACCCTCATGCCAACCCTTTCTTCTAATTAAGGCGCCCATGGTCCTTCAAAAATGTAAGTATCCTAAGCCCGAAACCCCCAAACCTGAAATCCCTGAACTCCCAGACCCTAAAGCCCCTAAACCCCAAACCCCGACATGCTGGGGCCTTAATGAGTAGAATAGGGTTTTGGGCCCATTATACTACACTTATAATAAGGAAACCCCCAAAAATAGCACAGTTAATTAAGGCCCCGATTTTCTCGGTTGCGGACCTCCCAGGATTGCACAAGAGCGCTCGAAGTTAGCACCTGGCAATGGCCATTCCCTGGAGTTCACAGGGGAGTTTCCGAAAATTAAGGGTACCTTAGGATTCCCTTGAAGGGTCACCGTAAGGGTACTATAAGGGTTCCTTTAAAGGGCTTAAGAAGGGTTGGGAGTTTCCAAAAATTAGGAGTACCTTAGGGCTCTTTTAAAGGGTTACTATAAGGGTACTATAAGGGTTCCTTTAAAGGGCGGCTTAAGAAGGGTTTGGAGTTTCCGAAATCCGGGGTACCTTATTGTGGGGTCCTCATAATACGGATCCCATTATTTAGTGTACTATACTAGGGTCCCCTATTTTCGGAAACTCCTACATGGGCGTTGGCAGTTAGGTTCAAGAACCGCCTTTTAGGAGCAGCCCACTAAAGCCTAAATCCCAAACCCTCAACGTCAAAGCAGCATCGACTGCGACATGCGAACCTTTTACCCCATTTCCACCCTACACCCCTGTGGGTCTGTTTTGAATTTAAAATTCGAACTGCGGCTCTGTTTTGAATTTAAAACACAGACCCTCCCACCCGCCTCAAACGTCTGTGTGAAGATGCGAATATGTTCAAACTAATTCGGGCACGTGACTGGCGTGTGCCAGTTTTGTGCGAAATGTTGACTGAATAAGTTTTTCTGTACACTGTAAGCCAAACTAACACATATCGGCTCACGAAACCCTGATTGTAGATCAAAAGAGTGCTTCTTCAGAGCATTCTTGATGACTTTAGCGGGAACGGTGCGACTGTACTTCACGAAGGCATAGAACTGGGAACTCTTGTCGCGGGCACTGCGAAATCGTCTGTTTGTTGAAGACTCCATGGTACTCAACTGCTTCAAGATCTTGTTCCACGTCGTTTGGTATGAATGCCCCCTTAGTGACATTCTGTATGTAAAGAAACGAAGATGCCGCATGAGATCATGGCCGCTTTGATTGGTGCGTCTCAAACGGTGGCATTCGCTTCGGATGATGCTGTCAAAGACTGAAGAGGGATGGCAACTTGCTCCGGGAACATACAGAAAGCTGTTGAGTTTCTTGCGGTGCGTTTGCGACTTCATCTGGCCACTGTCGTTGGTCAACTCCACGTCAAGGAATGCCACTGGAGGTTCTCCCCTTTCTATGCGTCCGCCTCTACTGGAGATTTCCCAAACTAGTTCTGGCCTCCATGAGTTCTGTGATGATTGAATGAGCTCAATGTCGGAGGAACAGACCACTGAGTCGTCTACCAAACGAGCATAGAACGCGATGGTGGGACCATGCATCTGATTAATCATCTCATCCACCTGAGCCACATACAGGTTTGCTAGAAATACACCTGGAGGGATGCCCGTCGCTAATCCCCAAGCTTGGTAGCATTCTCCGCGATGAACGATGTATTGGTTTCTGAGCACAACCTCCAAGAGCCGACAGGTGTATAGAGCTTTGGGCGACTGTCCATAATGTACGTAGATTGCATGCTGAACTGAAGAAACGAGGTGCTCCGTGTCTATGCTGGGGTAGAGATTCTTGATGTCAATCGTTGCGACCTCAAAACCTGGAGGAACCGTTTTGGGCATCTTCTCCAAAAAGACTGCGCTGCTGTCCACTGCGAATCGAAGGTTTCGTTGAACTGGCAAGAGCATGCGGCATAGGAACATACAAGCTGGCGTTAACCAGCTGTTTGACAGATTTGCAATCGGACGCCCTACAACCGGAGATTTGTGGATCTTCGCTCTCAGTCTGAAACTGCCCTCGCCTGCGGTAAACGCGGCTTTGATGATCTTCTGAGCGTCACGCTGATGTAGGAGTCCATCGTTTTGTGCTCCGGCGGTCAAACTTTCTAAAGCGCATCTTGCTGAAAAAGCCTGAGTTGCATATTGAGAACGATCCAATTTGCGAAAACCTGTGCTGAGAAGACGTTGTATTTCGTCCTCCACCCATACTCTTGGCATGATAACGTCTCCTAGACTTTTGTCCGCGTCCACGATGACAATATGGTTTTTGTTCTGCTTGAGCCACTGTCTAGCCTTACCGTCGAGCCATCCAAGATTCTTCTTGATGGGCATGTCCGGGAAGTTTGCGATGAGGTCTCGCTTGACTCGTCTGCCAAACCTTGCGGCGATTTCCCTGTTGCAGCAAGTTTTGGCCGATCGAAGTCTTGTCACAAGGCCATCCAAGCTGCAGAACACTTCTGACAAAGAGCATCGTGATGCGTCTGGAACGAATTTACCACCTTTGTTCAAGTACCACATAACAAACGGAGGCACTTGGAAATCTGTGTAACAATGCACAAAATTGCCACGTATGCGCGTGCAAAGATCTCGCATAGAAGAACAATTCAAAACAGAGCCGCAGTTCGAATTTTAAATTCAAAACAGAGCCGCAGTTCGAATGCAAGCCTCGTGACATGCGCTTGCATATGGCAGCCGTACAGCACCGAATCCGATTGAACAAGCCGCTCGACGGCGAAACTAGTTTCGGTAAAGATCGCGTGCTGAAAAGAGCTGCGTGATTTGTGCCCTTGGCTTGATCGTTTTTACACCCCAGAAAAGAAGATTGGGTTGTTTACTCTTGACGGTTCCAGAAACTGAGAATTTCCGGTCAGCTTTTGGACCTCATGTATGAGAACAAATGACAACACTGTAACCATACTCATACTGCTCGGCGCATTACTGCACAGTTTGGTTTCCAGGTGTGGTTAAGGCTCTGCTTCGGGGAGGAAGCTCCCAGCGAAAGAACAACCCCCAAAGCCTGAAAACATTGCAGGCTTCGGGTGTAAGATGGAAATTTTCTGCGCAGAAGCCCAGATTTAACACCCTCAACCCCAAGCCACAAACCCTGAATCCCTGAACCCTCAACCCCCCTAAACCCTAAACCCTGACCCCTCAGCCCTAAACCCCTAAACCCCAAGCCACGAACCCTGAAACGAATGTGGCGAGGCTTGCTCCGCCTCTAGGACGGAAGGAGGTCCCGCAGAGGAGGGATACTCCTGAGAAGTGGACCGGCTTGGGCTTAAGCTTACCTTTGGTTAGTAGGGAATGGAGGAATGGGGTACAATTATACCTACTATTACTACCATTCTTCCATTCCTTACTAACCAAAGGTAAGTAAAGGCTTGCTTGGAGGAGGGTTGGGGTCTACTGTAGGGGCCTTAATAACTAGAATAGGTTGTGGGGCTCCATTTTTGTATAATTATAGTAAGGAACCCTAAGGAATAACATGGTAATTATTTCGGACCCGATATTACGGATCAGGGTGTACGATAGGTTTTGTGGCTCCCAATTGATGCATTCCACTTGCTGTTATCTATGCATGCCCCGCCCTGGTGTGAGCCCTAGACGCTTGAACAAAAACCCATAGAAGTTTTTTTGTAAGATGATACCTTGCCCAGCTAGGTGTAATTCTGGCATACCGCACCCTAGGATAACTTATCTTAAGATCTCTGTCAACCCCAAGGCTGCTTGGGATGTCCACCCTAAGATCCCAAACGCTACCTACTCTACTACGAAGGAACCCCCCCAAGAATTACAGATTTTTCCGATCGTTCAGGCCCCCCGAATTGCACCGTCTGGCACTTAATCCACCCTAAACCTAATACCTTCAACCCTAAACCCTTGACACCCCTAAACCCCTGAACCTCGGTGGACTCTGATCGACGTGTAGAAAAGCCACGCACGCGAGATAAAGCCACCCTTGAGGAGTCTGTGAAGAACCATCAAAACGACGAACCCTAAACCCTAAACCCCAAACCCTAAACCTTAAACCCTAAATCCCCCCCCCCGCCCCCCGCTTTTCAGCTCGGCGGCTGAGTCCATCGCCATGCTTGGGTTCTCGGCCTCATCTTCGATGTCGCGCACGGACTCATTCCTGGACCCAAGAAGAAACCACAGGGGTGCTGTTGTAGCGCAGTTCGTTCTTTGTTCGTGCTACTTCCACAGGTGTTGTAGCCCCAATGCGTGAACTCAATTGGGTTCTCTTTTTAAATCATATCTTGAGAGGAGGGGGTGCTGTTTGTGTTTGTTTTTGTTTTTAGGGCTCTTTTTCCGATTGCATACTCAGTCCTGGACTTCAGGAACCATCGGTTTAGGGCACAGGGTTTCGGGTTCAAGGTTTAGGGCTTAGGGGTAAGAAGGAACCATCGGTGTTTCTTTGTGTCTTTTACTTTTCATTTTATGGGCTCTTTTCCGACTGCATACACATTCGAAAGCCCAGGAACTATCGGTTTAGGGCTTAGGGTTTCGGGTTCGGAGTTTAGGGTCCTTGGGGGTTAGGGTCTTTTTGAAGGGGGCTTGGGGTTGAAAGGGTGTCGGACTTAGGGGAAAAGGTTTAGGGTAGGGTTGTAACTTCAGGGATTAGGGTGTCGTGTTTAGGATTTAGAGTTTAGGGTTGAGCCCGGCCCTTCATGCTGGGCGTCGCGTATCTAGGGAAATTCCCGGAGGGTTTGAGGCTTTGCGGCTTTAGGGTTTCGGGATCAGGGTTTTGGGCTAAGGGCCATATCAACGCACCCCTGACAAACGCCACATTCTCAGATCTGAGTCACCAAACCTCAGCCCTTGTGGTTGAGGGCGTAGGGCTCGGGGTTTAGAGCTTAAGTTTCCAGAAAAGCGTCTCTGCCCAGGTCTTCGAAGCCATCAGGAACAGGGTCAGGTTGTTCATGCAGTTCTGCAGGATGTCCAGCGAGTCGCGGTAGAGCCTTGTCGCACCACCCGAAACCCTGAACCCCAAACCCTGACCCCCAAGCCCTAAACCCCTAAACCCGAAACCCACGATTGCCTTTCCGAATTCGGCGACTTTGACGCCGCCCCCTCGGATATTTTAACTTCTTAGCTTCACTGCATTTTGCCTTGTACGAGAACGCCTTCAAAGCCCCCATAAAACCGCTACAAAGTCTAAAGCATGCAACTGTATTTTTGACTCGGTTGAAAACATTGTCAACACCGGCAATGCAAGATTGAGCTGAATACGAAAGAAGCTGCATGTAGTGAAACCGTAAGTTACGGATGTCTTGCTCTAAAAGGGAGGCGGCATAACTTTAGCGATTCAATGCCTAAACAAGACGCCACACAACTAAAGGGAATAGGATTGAACGATGGGAAGCCAAAAGCGGGGTTTAAGATTCTTGGGGTAGGGATTCCTTATTATGGGAACCCTAATCCCTGCTAAACCCCCATAGGCTGAAACCCCTTTTGGCCTCCTATGATTGAAGAGCTTAGGGTTCGGGGCACACGTTCCCTAGCCAGCGGTTGGCTCTGCAACCGTAATCCGGTTGATGATATAAATCCTGCATGACCTTAAGGACCCTAAGCTATGGGAATTTTGGTATGTTCCTGGAAATGGGTAATGCAGGATTTATATCATCAACAGTATCTTCTCCTGGTTTCTTCTCAAGGACTTTAACTTAAGTCACCAGCCTAGGGTTTTAAAGTAAATAATAGGTTGTCCTTGGTTTCCTTGTCATGGCACCTTATAAAAAAAATCTCTCAGCAAGAACCTCCTAAACCCTAACACCTAAACCCCAATCTCAGGCTGCTGCGCGATCTTGAAAGGCGTTTGGGGGCCCGCCGCGATTCGCGACTTCGGATCGGCCTCCAAGCTTCCACAAGCAACAGCAATGGTACATGAAGTTTTAAGCTCAGGGGTTGAGGGTTTAGGCTTGAAAATTTAGGGTGTTGCGGTGTTTTCGTAAGTGCAATGTCTCCTTCTCCGCATGACCTGCTTGGTTTAGGGTTGAGGGTTTAGGGTTTAGGAATTGTCGCACCCACAAGACAAGTAGGAGTAGCAGCAGAGAGAAGTCGCGCAGGCAGTGGTGCCAAGAGCCATGACGGTGACAGTAGCAGAATCCCTAGGTTGTCAATGTTAAGTCAATAAAGCAGTAACTGTAAACCCGTGCCCACCCCACCCCACCCCTCCACCGTAAACCCAAATCCCTAAACCCTTAGCCCACCCCGAAAAACCCTAAACTCTCAAGCCTAAACTCTAAACCCCAAAAACCCTAAACCCTCAAGCCTAACCCCCAAAAAACCCTAAACCCTCAAGCCTAAACCCTTAACAAAACCCTAAACCCTCAAGCCAATACCCCCAAAAAACCCTAAACCCTGAAGCCTAAACCCTTAACAAAACCCTAAACCCTCAAGCCAATACCCCCAAAAAACCCTAAACCCTGAAGCCTAAACCCTTAACAAAACCCAACACCCTCAAGCCTAAACCCCGAAACCCCCCCCCCCCCAAGACCCTTCACCCCCAAACCCGCGGGGGCGCCTCGGTCACTAAAGACCGAGCCCGGGCCATGCAGGTATCCGCCTCGTTTAAAGCCTTCTGCAAAGCCTTGCTTTGGAGGGACTTTGGGGGTTTAGGGGTTTAGGGGCTTAGGGGCTTAATTAGGAGTTTAGGGTTTTTAGGGGCTTTAGGGGTTTAGGGGTTTAGGGTTTAAGGGCTCGGGGTTTAGGCTTTAGGCTTTGAGGGCTTTGGGCTTTGTCTCTGTTTTCGATTGGGGGGGTCAGGATTCAGGTTTGTTGTGTTGGACCGGGGTTTACAGCTTGGGCCTTAAAAGGCGGGGTTTCGATGTCAGAACGAGTTACCTTGGAGCCTGCGATTTATCCTATACTGAACTTAGAACCCTAGCAAAATTATAATCTTAGCTGTTTCTTAGGGATTATAATATCTAAAAATTAAAAAAAAATTTAGGGACCCCTAAGTTTAGGGTTTAGAGGATTACGGGCCGTGTGCTTTGGGATCATTCCGCATCTTAACAAACGGTCCGAGGGTTACCGGGACTTGCAGACGTGTGGCTTAAGCAGGAGAGAAGTGGGGTCTGCGTTTGAGGGTTTAGAGTTTAGGGTTAAGGGTGTCGGGTCCAGGGTTGTAAGGCAGGTCGTGATGTCTCACATAGAACTCTGGATCATCAGTAATAGTGCATAGATATGTACTCCCCTTGTATTCTCAACTTGGCTACAGCATACGGTACCCCAAGGACCTTCTCGAAATATTCAGGCACCCTTCTATTAGGGCGGGTAATGTCTGGGCGCCTGACGCTAGTCATGCTAGAGTCGGGCTTGAATTTTGGGGGCAAAGCATGAACAAGTCTTGCTGATGAGTTCCAAGAGTCTTCAAGGTCGTTCCTGAGTGGGAGGAGCTGGCGACAATTGATTCTGCTTTGCTTGTGGCATTCTGCTTGCAATCATATCCACTCTGGGCATTGCGGCTATTCTCGCAGGTGCGGTTCTGTCTGCTGTCCTGAGTATGCGGCTTCTAAGCTCAACGTCCGAATTCAATCAGCTTGGCAAACAGCTTCGAAAGAGGCAAGATAGCAGAAGATCGATGCCACTCCGCCCAACACGGTTCTTGTCAAGGAACCTGATGTAAGCTACAGTCATAATAAGGAAACCCTAGTATTTACCATCGACCGCTATTCTTGAAACATTCCTTAACAAGAACCCACTCAGATTACTGGCATTCCCTCCATTTGACAAGCAGCCTTAAGCCCTGCCTAGAATCCCTAAAATCCCTAAAACCCCTAAAACCCCGAAAACCCCTAAAAACCTAAACCCTAAACCCTAAAACCCTAAAACCCTAAAACCCTAAAACCCTAAAACCCTAAAACTTTAAAACCTTAAAACCCTAAACCCTTAAACCCCTAAACCCCCAACTTCTAAACCCCCAAACCCTACACCGCAAGCTCCGAACCCTGCGGAAGGGACCCAGGCCCTTGCAGACCCACGTCTGGCAAGGGCTGAATGAAAAGCTCCACAGTCCCTACTATAATGTAGTATGGTATGGTATAGTATATGGTATAGTATAGCATAGTATATAGTATATAGTATATAGTATATTGTATATAGTGTACAGTGTATATATAGTATAGTATATGGTGTAGTATATGGTATAGGATAGTAAAGCTACTATACTATACCATACTATACTTTCCTATTGCCTACTATATTGGTAATGCCATAGATGATACTGTAATGTAGTCTATACCCCCCTTAGAACCATAATAAAAATATTATGTTCAATATTCTCTTGGGGTTTATATGAACAAAGATAAACACTATTTCCTAAGGAGACTATACTAGTGTGGCCGGAGCTCCCCAGGACCGCTTGTAAGCCGGATTTCCTTTTCTCCCCACCTGGGCGGCTCTGGGACGCTTGGAGGCTCCCTGGGCAGAGGGCTTAGGGTGCTTTTTTTGAGGGCTCTTTTTTTTTTTTAGAATTCCTCTACCAGGGCCTAGGGTTTAGGGTTCAGACCAAGGGGGTACAGGGTTTTTAGGGGTTTAAGGGGTTTAAGGTTTAGGGGTAAGGATCCCCCGAGCCCGAATTATTAGAATAGGGCTCCTTAAGAGGGGTCTATACAAGGGCTCCTCAAGGGGTCTATAAGGGTTACAAAATGGGATCTATAAGGGTATATGTCGGGGCCTTAATAATTCGAACAGGGTTTGGGGGCCCATTTTTACTACAAATCAAAACAAGGAACCCTTATAAAAAATGGTATGTAGTGGAGGTCGGGGTTAGGGGATTGGGAGTGAGGATCTCGGGAACACAATAAAGCTTGACAGCAAGCTCCAAGCAGTTGATGGCCTTAGTGTGGGACTGGTGGGTTTTTGGAGTTTACGTCCTGTGGCCTTCACGTCTTGTCCCCTCGCGAACAATATTCGCTGCGATGAGAAGGGAAGAGCCGTAAAGGAGTAGCGAACACCAATTCAGGCGAAAACTACGGGGGACCGAATGATCAGTAGCAGGTTTTGGGTATGCTATAACGTCAATTCCGACGTTAAGACCAGAAACGACGACAGTGAGCACAAGCCGTGGGAGAAGCAACAGCAAGAGGAAGAATGCCGAACCTGAACAATCAACAGTAATGCTACTCGCAACGGGTTCCGATTACAAACAGAACTAGTACAACATGATCATAACCCCCAAGGCCTCCCTTCGAATATTTCCTCCAAGTTCCGATTATATCTGTAAGACAGAATCATGCCCTAGAACCCTGCTTGAATGTCAATTCCTCAGGCCGAAACCCAGCTCTAAGTATATATTAGGGTTTCCGAAAATTCGGGGCATCTTGCTTTGGAGTCCTTATAATAAGGATCCTACCATTTTGGGTACTATATTAGGGTCCCCTAATTGTCGGAAACTCCCATACTTTGAAGTTCATGGGACTTACTCACTGGGGTGATTTTTTCAAGTAGCTACACTTATATGTACTTATAATCCCAATTAGCGTACTTATAACTGTACTTACTAAGTCCCATGAACCTCCAAGTATAACAACTAAACCGTAAACCCTAATCCGCAATTCTCGGAAACTCCCATATGGGGGTTTCCGAAAATAGGGGACCCTAATATAGTACCCTAAATAGTAGGATCCTTATTATTAGGACCCCAGAATAAGGTACCCCTCCTTTTCGGAAACTCCCATATAACAAAGAAGACCAAGACTCCCCCTTGCGGGGTGTAGCCGAGGAAAATCCGGTCCAGGAGCATTCCGAGTTGCCCGATCTCAGCATTTTTGACTTCACGACGAAAGCCCCCAGTTCGTGTTTAAGGCTTTGGGTTTAGGGCTCAGGGTTTAAGGTTTTGGGTTTAGGGCTCAGGGTTGAAGGTTTTGGGCTTAGGGCTCAGGGTTTAGGGATTTAGGGTTTAGGGTTTAGGGGTTTAGGATTTTGGGTTTGCGGTATAGGGTTTAGGGCTCAGGGCTTGGGATCGCTCCGTTCTCCTTCCACAGATAAGATCGAATCGCAATATGTCTTGAAGAAGACAGCCCTTCAAGATTCTGGCTATAATGCTTGGAGGTTCAGGGGTAGGTACAAGTGGGGTTATAAGTCCCCTAATTAGGGTTACATGTATAGTTACCCTAGTTATAACCGTACTTATAACTACCCATGAACCTCTAAGTATCGAAAGAAAGCGATGTAGCAATTGCCGCTATCCAAATCAACCCAACCCCTGACACCCAAAACCCTCTTCACGACCCCACCTCGATCTTGCAAAGCTCGTTTTGATCACAACCCTAGGATACTGATATCCCCTTACAGCCCCTATGTGGTCCCAAAGCCCTCTTCTAGACCCCCAAAAAAGCACATAAGCAAAAGTTAGGATAGGGATATCCCATATAAATCCACTTATAATAAAGCCCAATAAGGTAGGGATGTCCCCATGAAATGCTTATGCTTATGTGCTTTCTGGGTCCCGAATCTTCCAATCAGTAAGATTTGACAGGCCGGGCGTCGGCTGCAGCTTCTGGGCCCTCTCGCTTGAGCAGACTGTCCACGAGCCTGCTTTGTTTATTGGCACTATAGGGGCCCAATGCTTAGACATTCATTCAAAACAAATTTAGGGTTCGGTATTTTTTCATGCCATAGTATTTCCGATTCAAATTATTGGGGCCTCCATATTATGTGGCTGGGGCTGTCGGGCTTGAGGCTTTAAGCGTTGAGGGTTGAGGGTGTAGCGTTGCTATGGGATTTTGAGGGTTTAGGGCTTGAGGGTTTAGCGTGTAGAAGCTTAGGGTCCAGGGCTTCGGAGTTAAGGGCTTGCGGGTGTGTGCAGGGCTTTCTGGTTCGAGCTGTGTTCAAGATGCTTGAGTTTGGAATTGATTGTGCCTTGCAGGTGAGGTGAGATCTGTAGGCATGATGGCATGGTCTTCCAGGGTTGTTCAACCGGCTGTTTGCTTTGCCGCTTTTCCCACGAGGGGGCGGTATCGTACAAAAGCAAAACGGCTGCTTCCGTACTGCATACTCTAAACCCTAAACCCCTAAACCCTAAACCCCTGAACCCCTAACCCCTAAACCCTAAACCTAAGCACGTGCTGACAGATGCTCACACTATGGGTGCTTTCATGCTTCGCCTCGGTGGTGTCGAAAGCCTCCTGCATCTATTCAAAGGGTAAAAGGAGGGACCCCTAATAAGCCCATGATATAGCCATTATTGTACCCATTATATAGCCCATTATAGGGTAGGGGTCCCCATTAAGGGTCCCTCCTTTTCCCCGTTGATCTATGGTTCGTCTTTCGGGATGCTGGGTGGGGGGGGAGTCTGCAGGGCTTCGGATTCACGGTTTGAGCTGAGCTGCAGGGCGGCGAGAGACTTGAAACCAACCCAGGTGCACCGCACCGCAAATGACCCATGTGCATCATCACATCGTCCTGCAAACGCTGAGCTCCAGAACCCTAAACCACTCAAAAAACTAAAGACCCTACAACGTCTCGAGAACCCTGCAAAGCCCTACAAACCTGAAGCCTAAACCAGTCAAAAATTTCGGGCTCTATAAGGGTTCCTTTATGGCTCCTTCAAGGGCTCTTTCATAAGGGATCTTTGCTAACCTTAAACCCTAAACCCCCAAACCCTAGTGCCTAAACCCTAAACCCTAAGTGAGCAGTATTATTACTACTGTCATTATTCTCACTATTATTTTCTTTCCATCTTTTTGTTAAAAATATATTGAAATATCCAATCTGCATTAGTGCTTGCAGGGAGCCCTAAACCCCCAAACCCGAATGCCTAAACCCCAAACCCTGATGCCTAAACCCTAAACCCCAAGACAGCAGTAACAAGGGATCTTTGCTAACCCTACACCCTAAACCGCCAAAACCCCAATGCCTAAACCCTAAACCCTGATGCCTAAACCGCCAAAACCTCAATGCCTAAACCCCTAAACCCTAAACTTAGCAGTGCTTGGAGGGAGCTTCATGGCTCCTTTAAGGGCTCTATAACAAGGGATCTTTGCCCTACACCCAAAACCCCAATGCCTAAACCCTAAACCCCAAGTCAGCAGAAACCCTAAACCCCTAAACCCTAAACCCCTACACCCTAAACCCTAAACCCAGCAGTGCTTGCAGGGAGCAGCTGCACTGCCAAGGCCATGGTGATCTGCCCGAGCCTGAGCCGACTGAGGCTGCGAACTCTGAATCCAAAGGGGAAAAGGGGTACCCTTAAAGGGGGACCCTTTAAAGGGATCTATAGGGATTCTATAAGGGTATAGGGTTTAGAGTCTACTTGGAGGTTCATGGGTGGTTATAAGTAGGGTGATAAGTCCCCGAGTATGAGTTATAAGTATAGTTACCCCACAAAAAACCCCACTTATAACTACCCATGAACCTCCAAGTAGGGTTGTGGGTTTAGGATTTAGGGTTTAGAATTTAGGGTTTAGGGTTGAGAGTTGAGGGTTTCAGGGGTCGAAGGGTTCAGGATCTCTTGTCAAGGGCTTAGGGGTTAGGGTCCAAGGGTTTTTGTAGAGGTAGAGGTCCAGCGGTTTAGGGTTGAGGGAAGAATTTGAGGTTTAGGGTTTAGGGTTTAGGGTTGAGGGTTTAGGGTTTAGGGTTTAGGGTTTAGGGTTGAGGGTTTAGGGTTTAGGGTTTAGGGTTTAGGGTTGAGGGAAGAACTTGAGGTTTGGGGAGTTTACGGCTACAGGTTGGGGCCCGAAATATTAGTGGGCCTCTAAGAATTGGAATACGTTTCCGTCAAGGCGTTCTAGAAGGGTTCTGTGACATAGGGGCCGTAAGAGTCAGAATAGGGTTTTGGTGAAATCTAAAGTATAGTAGTTATGATAAGGACCTAAGGAATAGTACTGGTAATTTTCCGGCTTCTGGACTATGCAAAGCTCGTCCAGAGTTTAAGGGGGTTGTTCTTTATTCTTGCTCCAGCCCGTAACTCGTGCTTCGCCCTTGCGCTCTCTTGCGTGCACACGGTTTTAAACACATTCCCACTTTGAAGCCTGGATAAGCCAAGTGAGCGCTACTTATCGCCCTTGCGCTCGCCCTTGCACGAGCTTGCGGCGTGCGTTCTGGAGCAGGTCCTAAACCTGCATCGAAGTATTAGACTGCGCTGTAAGTCTACGGTCAAGAGCCGGCGGTTTAGAGCAACTCTCGTTTAGGCCTCTCTATGTTGATGAGGGTTGAAGATGAGAGATTGGGTTTTCAGGTATAGTTGAAGTAAACCAACCCTATACCTTGAGCCCAATACAGACTCGGAGACGCCGTACATACAACCTGTCAGAAACTAGCTTAAGCATCCCAACCTGTTGACACCCTAAGACCCTACAGTCCGCCAAATCACGCCACATGTAATGCTGAACCCTTCCCACCCCCCTCACACCGTTGACGGCCCAGTTGCTCGCAGTATCGCATGTTGAAAAGATTTGTGTTCAAGCCTCGCAACAGCAACAGCTGCCACGGGCTAAACCTTTTAACTGTTGGTAACATCATATGGGGGCCTTAATAATTAGAATAGAGTCTTGGGGGAAGTTGTACTATAAGTATAATGAGGAACACACAAAACAGTATAGGTAATTACTAAGGCTCCTATAGTATCCCTTAGTGCTCGTGATGCAAGTTCGCCCAGAATGCACCGTCCAACATGGTTGATTGGTTTCGGGCTTGGGCTACCCAGGCTCAACGGGTGAGGTCCTGGGGGGGCCCCAGGGATCATTAAGAATCTGCCGGCATAACATAGCATAGGGGCCGAGAGCAATGCTTCGAGGTACGTATTATGCTATACTTCTGCAGGGGGCTGATTACGGTTGAGGATATAAATCCTGCATTACCTGAAGGACCCTAAACTATGGGAAATATGGTATATTTCTCATTATGGGTAATGCAGGATGTATATCATCAACCGTTACTCCGACCTGTGTCAGGCGATTTGCTTTCATAGCGTTGCTGGCGCTGCAAAGCTTTTTACAGGCCAAACTCCCCGATCAGGATCCAACCTTCCCCCCCTCCCCAAAACAACCCCAGCCCTACTTGGAGGTTCATAGGTAGCTATAAGTAGAGTTATTAATAGGGTATCTATGCTTGCAACTCTATGTAGGGGACTTATACCCCCGCTTAGAACAACCCCTGAACCTCCAAGTAAACCCTTGGGGTGCCCGGCCGGCAGAGCAAGTCGTGAGCAGCGGATAAACGCCGAAGCCCGCAATCAAGCAGCCCACCAGACTCCATGTTTGTGACGTGAAATACCTGGGAAAAGGATACTTGGAGGTTCATGGGTAGTTATAAGTAGGGTTATAAATAAGGTAACTATACATATAACCCTAATTAGGGGACTTATAACCCCACTTGTAACTACCCATGAACCTCCAAGTAGGGTTAAGGGATTGGGCTTGCGGGGTCTACAGCTTCATGTGAAATACCTGAAAAACTTTAGGCCTTGTAGGCAGCATCACGGGTTTAGGAAGTCTACGGTTCAGGCCTGTGGCTTTAGACCTGGAGGCAAGCTTTCAGTATGGCCTGGGCCTTTAAAAGCACCCGAAGTCTCGGAAACTCTCCAAAATGCAACTAGACACAAATCGATGAAGAGCATAAGCCATGTCCCTAGAACCTCAATCCCAGACTCTCCCAACTTGGAGGAACCATGAACAACTTTACCCTCTACAAGCCAAGCCCCACAGCCCCAAACCCAACCCTAACGGTCGCACCCCAAGGCGGCAACAGTGGCATACTGGGACGAAAGGGGAAAACTATAGTGCAACTATATAGGGGCGAAACTAAGGGCATACTCTTCGAAGGAGGCTCGATCTCCAACTATTCCGACCGCTGCATGACTCCAAGGCGGCCGAAGGCGCATGTACATGAACACCCAGACCTGGGCATCTGCTACCCCAATAAGCCACAGAAATACAAGGTTAAACTTTCCGATTCCTAGTAAACTATAAGAACCCAAAAGGTTAAAGGTTAGGTATTGGGGAACTACGGTTTCGGGCTTTGAGAGTTTGCGATTTACGACCTCATTGCCCGAGTTGTTCCCGGACATGAATTCAAATCGTTAAGCTTGAGATGATGTCCGAACCTAAAGCCCTAAACCCTTTAAACCTTAAACCCTCAACCCCAAAGCCCAAACCCTAAATCCTAATCCTAAACCCTACATTTACTAAACCCTAGGACTAAACCCGAGGCAACGAGCCGCGACGTCCTTGGGCAGAAAACCTCACGGTTCTGGGCTACCAGAAACCCGAAACTTGACCCCCTGGGCCACCGGGCATAGAGCCAGATGGCCAAAAAGGCAGCCGCCGAGCGCATCTTTGACCCACAGTCGAAAATCGAAAGCCCAGAGAGGATCAGCAAGGGCAGCACCTCTTTTGGGGTTTGGGGTTTAGGGGTTCAGGGTACTTTAAGGGTTTAGGGTGTTGGTTGACAAAAGCCACCCTCCAGACATTCAGACACGTCGTGTGGTCGAGACCCTAAACCCTAAACACTCAACCCCTAAATCGGCGGCAGCGAGATCGGCTTGTCTTTCTTCAGGCACTTGGGATGTGGAGTTATCTTCCGGCCTTGCCCAACAGGACACCCAGCAATCGATGGAGGTTGTTCGTAAATGCCTCAGCCAGGATCGGAAAGCAGGAAAAGGAGCAAGCTTAGAGCCTAGGATTCAGAGCCAACCGGGGCAAACTTGCGAATCCAGCCCCAACCCCTGAACCCCCAAACCCTAAACCCACAAACCGTTGGGGACTTATCTTGTTCAGGAGATCACTCATAGCAACCCTTGCTGCAATCCCAAGAAGGTCGGTTGCGTGGTGTCCAGATGGCTGGTTGTCAACATTATGGTCACGTTTTGGGTCCCTATAAAAAAAAACGGCACCCATTATTTAGGGTACCCAGAAAGAGACCATAATTTTGACAACTACCCATATAGAGTCGAAGGTTTACAGCATGTGGCTCCGTTGTTTTGGGCTTAGGGTTCAGGATTTTGCGGGTTTTTGGGAGCTGAGGGCTTCAGGGTTGAAGAGTCGGGCAGCTCGAAGCCCGAAGCGCAGAAACTTAACACTACAGGGTTTAGGGTTTAGGGTTTAGGGTTTAGGGTTTAGGGTTTAGGGGTTTAGGGTTTAGGGTTGGAGATGTGTCCTTGGGGATGAGATCTCACCCTAAGCAAAACCCGGTGCACCCTAAACCTTGAACCCTAAACTCTAAAGCCTAAACTCTAAACCCTAAACCCTAAGCAAAACATAGCAAAACCCGGTGCAGCCAGGCAGCCGTGCTCTGGTATTGGGATATGAGCAATGCCAGAGTGGCCGGCATTGTCGGATCGTAGCTCTTGAAAACGTAGCCATTCATCCTGACTTCGAGGACATTCGGGGTCCAATATGGGAGTTTCCGAAAATAGGGGTACCTTATTTTGGGGTCCTTATAATAAGGAGCCTATTATTTGGGGTACTATATTTGGGTTGAGGGTTCCGGGTCGCTTTAACTTACCTTTGGTTAGTCGGGAATAGAGGAGTGGGGTACGATTATAACTACTATTAGTACCATTCTTCAATTCCCTACTAACTAAAGGTAAGTTAAGCCCTGAACCCTAAACCCGAAACCGTGACAGGGCATTGGCGTTTGCGGGGCAAGGGTGGTTTATACGGTCCTCAGAACTTCTTTCAAGTTCATTGCGTGGGCTCTGCAGGGCATGAAGGCCCGAAACTCGGATCACGCCAGTTAAACAGTGGATTCCAGGCTCAATGTTGCTCTGCTCATGATTTTGCCACTGCGAATTCTGGTTGTGACAATGAAAGCCGCAAAAGGTGCTGCTGTTCATGTGGCTCTGATGATGCCAGTCATGATGAACCAATGATGATTTTGATGCTGGACCATGATGGAGATGGAGGCGATGGACAGGAAGATCTGGCAGAGGATGAGCATGATGATGATGATGGTGATGGTGATGGCGATCAGAGGCGTAAGACATTCCGCTATCAAACCTGGACTATCACTGAAGGAAATGCTGCGAACAATCACCACCCTGAAAATTCGGGAAGTTGATTCACAGTCAGAGTCGGAGGTGGATAGATTGGGCACGGGGCCCACTTGGAGGTTCATTGGTAGTTATAGGTTGGGTTATAAGTCCCCTAATTAGGGTTCTAAGTAGAGTTACCCTCGTTATAACCCTACTTATAACTGCCCCAGGATTTTGAATTCCTCACCGAAACCGACGCACCAAAGGCCCAGGGGGAAAGGGCACATGCCGGGCTGGAGTCGTAGTTAGGGTTTAGGGCTTAGGGTTTAAGGATTAGGGTTTTCGTGTTTAGGGCTTAGGGTTTAGAGTTTAGGGTTTACGGATAAGGGTTTGGGTTTAGGCTGAAACCATACGGCCAAACCTCAAACCTAAGACAAGCAGCAATGAAACCCCTATACCGAAACCCTCCAAAGGCGCCTGATAGCCAAGAAGAACACAATGGTGATGCCCACAAAATTGCCTGGCTCTTGAGGAAGCTTGGGTTTAGGGTTTAGGGTTTGGGGCTTAGGGTTTAGGGTTTAGGGCTTTATTTGTAAGGTTTTGAAGGTTTGAACCCAAAGCCCCAAACTCAGGGGTTGTTAACTGCTGTAAAGTTCTTGGCACTTGGATCCGCTGGTCTTCTCGTCGGCAAACCCTAAACCCAAATCCCGTAAACCCTAAATCCAAATTGCATGAACCCTAAACCCCGAACCCCAAACCCTAAACCCAAATCCCATAAACCCTAAACCCTAAACCCAAATCCCATAAACCCTAAACCCCAAACCCCAAGCCGTAAACCCTACACCCACAGCCCATAAACTCGCCCAAAGCCACGGGCTGCAAAGGCGAGATGGTCCGGGCCTCGAACGGCAAGGCGGGGACAGAGGGTTTCCGCTTGTTAGAAAACTTGGAGGTTCGCGGGTAGTTATAAGTAGGGTATGTCCCCTAACATGAGTTATAGGTATAGTTAGCCTACTTATAACCCTACTTATGGCCACCCATGAAACATGAACGTCCAAGTACAATTGGCCTTACGGTTCAGTTCAGAATTTAGGGTCTCGGTTTGGACATAGAAAAGGGTTTAGTGTTTTTTTTGGAAGGGGGGGAAGAATCCAGCAAGAAGATTAGACAGACATGAGAGCTTGGGTTTTGCAACAGGTTTAGAGTTCCAAAGCCCTAAATAAACCCTGACACCCTAAAGCCCTCAAGCCCTCAAGCCCTGAACCCCGAATCACCCCGCAGAATCGAACAGAAAGCCAAGAATAGAATGGACATGACAAGCAGCTGAAAGTCTTACCGGGCGCCCATGTGTTCCGGAGCCTCAGTCGCAAAGGTTGTGGGGTTGCGGTGCATGCGTTAGGGCGGAGGCTTTACTATACCCCCCTTCTAACCACAATGTACATATTCTGTTTAATATTCCCTTGGGTTTTATATGAACAAACATAGAACATAATTCCTAAGGAGACTATAGTTTAAGCTTTGAGCACGGTAGCCCGGTATTCGGGCTTAGCATTAAAGTCTGGAGAAAAGCCTAAAGGGTAGGGTATCGGGATTCACGGTAAGGTCTAGGGTAGGGTCTCGGGTTTCGGGGGCAAGGCTTGAAGTTTGGGGTTCAAGCTTCTATGCACTACCAGTATACCCCTCCGTCTCCCGCACACACGCGATAGCCTCGCATCAAGCCGCTCTGTCAGGATACAGCTCCAGCGACAAGACTGCTTAGAAGTCTAAACCCAAAATGCCATAATGTGGGAGTTTCCGAAAAAAGGGGACGCTTATATCGTACCCCCAAATAGTCGGATCCTTATTATATATAAGGACCACAGAATAAGGCACCCCCTAAAATTTCGGAAACTCCCATGTGCATGGAGGGGGTTGAGGGTGTAAGGTGGGCGCTCCCGGACGTAGGGCTTTTGAGAGTTCTGTCGTTCTCAGGCGTTCCCTCTTGCCGCGTACTGTTCTCATGAATCACAGGAAATGGAATCGTTAGTTGCGTCCTGTCACGGGCCAAAAGAAGGACATACAACTGCAAACGCTTCTGGACTTCCGCCCTTTACTACTACAGTACTGCTGCAGTATTACGAACTACTGCGAACTACCAATACTACTACAGCTACTACAGTACTTCTGCAGTGCTTACACCTGTACTACTACAGCACTACAACAGTACTACGAAAGTATTACGACAGTACTACTAAAACACGAGCTAGATGTGCAGGGTCCCCGGGCTGGGGGCCTTCCGAAGACGACTTTCAATTGCTTGCCTTGTTGAAGCAATAACAAAAGCACAACTGAAACCTGAATTTAGCAAATACTTCAAAACCAAATCCTGCTTTGATCTTCCAGCTAGATTTGCTTGTTGTTTCTTCTGTGGTCTGCTATGTTTCAGTTGTGCTTGTTTTTGTGCTGGTGATCAGGAGTTTGTAGTCAGAATTTTGCTTTTGGTGTTCAAACCTGTTCTGTGTTTTGTTGTGCTCTGGCTCGTACTAGGAGCTTCTACGTTTGTGGTCCGTTTTGTGTTTTGGGCATTCAATCAAGTTGTGCTTTTCTGGTGCTCTAGTTTGTACTCCTTTCTCTAACAAAACTCAATTATTACGAGCACACGCGACCTCGATTTGTAGTTTGTGCTCTGGTGTGTGGTGGGGGGTTCTAAGTTTGTGCTCCGATTTGTGCGTTTGGTTTTCGAACCAGTTGTATTTTTTGTGTTGTTTGTTGTGCGCGGAGTTTCTAAGTTTGTGGAAAAATTTGCGATCCACAACAATTCATGCCAAGATTGAAAATAAGAGCACAAAGCAAAGCAAAAACAACAACAAAAATGAAAAACACAGGTGCGCACACACACACACACACACAACTGGAGCGCGCGTACTTCCAGATAGGCCGCAGGTGGCCGCAGATTCTAAATTGGGGCGGCCGCTCTCGCAGGCCAGGACAGCCCTTGCTCTCAGCTATTTTGGCAAAATTCTCCAGACCTAACGTCAGCCAAGTGCAGCCTTGACAGTCACTCCTGGCGTGGGTGTGGGTGGGTGGGTGGGTGGGGTGAGGGTGGGGTGGGTGGGGTGGGTGGGGTGGGTGGGGTGGGTGGGTGGGTGGGGTGAGGGTGGCGTGTCTTGGAGATGGACAGGATGGGTCTGACAAACTCAGAAACCTGTTTTGGAGATGGGCAGGACGGATCTGACAAACTGAGATACTTGTTTTGGAGATCAGCAAAAAGGGATCTGACTAGATTTGAGAATCTTCAACCCCTCACAAGGTGTTGTGCTTTTCCTGGGTTGAGCATTTTAATAACAGGGGAACACTTATCCGACTGTTAGTAGGGGGGCAGTGCCGAAGATATAGGGTTTAGCGCATAGGGTTTAATGGTTTAAGGGCAACTGGCCAAGGTGCCCCTCCCAGCCTCCCTTCACCAACAGCAAGACATTGTCACCACGCCAGCAGCGCCACTTCGTGTCCTCCCGATAGGGTTGGTTGGGATCAGAGACATGGATGAAGCTCACACGCCAAACCTGTCTCAACATCCTCAAGACCCTACGCCATCCTAGAAAATGCTACAGCCTAAACTGTCAAGTCTCAACCCCAGTAGCTGCCTCCTCATTCCACTCGATAACACGCTGAGCCAGGTCTGCGGCTTTGCGCGCTGTGAAAGACACGGAGAAGACCATGATCGTCTCCTGGCGACAGGAGAACAGCGGGCTTCTGGGGTGTTGGGAGGACTCGTCGCTTTAAACCCTATACCCTGAATTGTATCTGAGCATCATCAGCCAGGTCGTCGGAAGGCTTGGGGCAGTAGTTTTTGTAGTCGAAAACCTGGGATCAAAGCTTTAGATGCCCGGCAGAAAAAGCTGGGAGGGGGGTTGGGACCCTAAACCCTAAACCCCTAAACCCTAAACTAGGAGCGGCGAGGGTTGCTCCGAGTTCTTGTCGCCTCAATCGTTGCAGGGTCAACGCCTGGCTTTGCGCGTGCCTTCAAGTGGACGAAAACTGCACTTGGAGGTTCCTGGGTAGTTATAAGTGGGGCTATAAGTAGGGTAACTATGCTTATAACTCATATTAGGGGACTTCTAACCCTACTTATACTTATAACTACCCATCAACCTCCAAGCATGAATGCCGGGCATGCGGCCAGCTTCCGCTGCAGCTTCCGTATGTGATCTTTTGACTGGAGGATCGCCGACTTCCTCGGAACAGCGAACGTGATTCGCAGAAACCCCCTGAAACAGACTGCTGATTAACAGAATAGAAGCAGCAAGAATGTACAATACCCTCACAGCAACCAGAACAAGAAGACCTTACCCCGGCCGCCGTCACCACCACGACCCCCACCAGTAGCATGATTAGCACCGCAGCACGATCAGCCCTCCTCCTCCTCCACCACCTCCTGCTCCGCCTCCTCCTGTTGGACTCAGCATGATGACGACGGCGGCGAAACCGACCAAGACTGTAAGATTCAATCAAAGCCCAGCTTCGAACCTTAGTACGCTAGCATGCGTCCTGCTAAAACTGCGCAGAAGACATGAACGAGGTGCGAACCCCTTCTTTTCGAAGAAAACCCAACGCAACGTCTGGGGACCACGGGCACGAAAGGCCGAAAGTTCCAAGGAAAAGCGAAGGCACATAACTGCATTGATCTGCTTCTCATAGGTCGCACCTCGCAAGGACCAGTATCTGGTGCAGGCTGTGAGTGTATCGTCTGCGGCCTGGGGCTTTAGCAGAGTGCCCGCAGAAGAAGAGGAATGCCGTGATGTCAGCAAGTAAGACCACGGGTCCCTTGATGTGTAGACGGTTCCATCCTCAACAGGGCCTTTCATCCAGGTGACCAGCAGATACCCTGAGAGGGTTGTAACAACTGCCTTCGGGCGCATGTATGTGTTTGTCACAACTGTTTCATCCCTCCTCCCCCTCCTCCTCCTCCTCCTCCTCCTCCTCCTCCTCACGGGGCACGAATGATTAAGACTTTGGTGTGTATTGTGGCATAAGTATAGTAAGGAGCACTAAGACCGATGTTGGAAATTATTCAGGCCTCCATATTACTTTGAAGTCCTCTTATTGGCCCTAAAATTTCGCTTGGAGTCGGCAGACCGACAAGGGCAATCCAGAAGCATTGATGTAGAAGATTTGGTATATAACTGAATAGTTTCAGATGGTATACGTATCCAGTGTATTGTCGAACCCTGAGGAACACTCTCGGTAAAAATTCGGGAGCACCCCCACCCCCCACCTCCAACTCCCTCACCCCCCCTCCGGCTTTCTCTCAATAAGCGCCCTCCTTCTAAGCGCGCGGCTAAGGCAAAGTTCCGTGAGAGCCGTGGCCTCTTGAACCATGGCCTGACGACCAACTCAGAAGCGAGCACTGTGGAGTTCTTTGGGGTTTAGGGTTTTGGGGTTTGGGGTTTAGGGTTTTTTTTTTTTTAGGGTTTTGGGGTTTGGGGTTTAGGGTTTTTTTTTTTAGGGTTTTGGGGTTTGGGGTTTCTTTTTTTTTAAGGGGTTTGGGGTTTAGGGTTTAGGGTTTTGGGGTTTAGCGTTTTTGGGGGGGTTTTGGGGGGTTTTTGGTGGTTTTTGGGGTTCCCATGGAGGCTCCCTTTTCGAGGCGGTCGTTCGGCGCTCCTTACCTTGTCCTGCTTCTGCGTGGGGTTTTTGGGTTTTTTTTGGTTCTCTGGGCCTTATAGGCCCCCTTACAGTAAGAGTCTATAGTAGGGCTACTATGAAGGTCCTAATAGATCTATGTTATAAATAGAATTCAACTATTACTGAGTGGGGGCCGTACCCAATATGGGCCCTTTTCCGTCTGCGCAAGCTTTGGGTTTTAGGCTTTAGGATTTACTGCTAGCGGCCTGGGTTTTGATGACTGTCGAAGGATTGCGGTTTCGGGGTCGAGGGCCAAAAAGCAGACAGGGCTGTCGCATTCACAGAATAACTCAACCGCCCAGCTCTGGATTATCGGCGGCCCGTAGAGTCAAGAGAGTTTTTGTGGGTCTACAATGGCACACTCATATTACGGAACCCTAAGGAATCATGTCGGTAAATTTTCAAGCTTCTACAGTACTGCCTAGAGATGTGGAGTTGCCTTTTCAAAGCAAGCCTGTTTCAAAAATGCTTAACCTCCCTACAAATGATTCAAAATAAGGCTTACGAGGTTTGAGGGTGCTTGGAGGTTCAGGGGTAGTTATAAGTGGGGTTATAAGTCCCCGAATTAGGGTTATATGTATAGTTACCCTATTTATAACCCTACTTATAACTACCCATGAACCTCCAAGTGCGATGTTCCCCAAAAAGCTGACCTCCGGTTTCGGTTTTGCGGGATTCAGTATGGGCACGGAGGCTGCTATTGAGCAACTTGGATTTTCCTGTGGCTGGGAAAGCCAGGAGCTAGAATCTCTGAATTCCGATAGGAACAAAGGATCAAGAACCATGGTCGTGTACAGGGGTGGGACTGAGGGTTCAGGGTTTAGAGCTCAGGGCCAGAATCCAATCGTGTGGAGGCTTCACGGGAAGGAGGCATGGTTTGCACAAGTACGCCCCGGAGTACCAGAGACTCCAATATCTCTCAATTAGGGAATATTCCTTAAATTATTGTAGGATCCCTAGTCTGATTTAAGGAATATTCCTTTATTGAGGCATATTGGAGTCTCTGAGTATGCACTTCCTGCAGCTGCGGGTGGAGAGGTCGGACGAACTCCTCATGCTTCCCAGTGAAATCTTCATTGAGCACCTTAGCAGCTTGATACTCATGTGGCCAATGCTTCGGGTACGTAGAACGTACCACTGCTTAGTACTTTCAGGGGTTGAGGGTGGAAGGCCCAAAAACGCTTCAAAACCCTGCCACTCTCGGCTAAAGCCATGAACGCGGACAACCTCCGGCACACGGGAGGAAGGCTCTCTGTGCAAGCTCTGGTTCGCAGGCTTTGTTGATCTGATGTTGTTACGAAACCAATCCCGAAGACCTACTGTAGATAACCCAAAGCCTGAATGCGAAATCCTGCATCAAACCCCCCCAAACCCAAAACCCTGGTGGTATAGTTCCAGCGCAAGTTAGTGCGTACCCCGCCACGCAGGACTTCACAGCCGGCAGAATGTCCACAATGTCCTCGGCACATCTCCGACTGTCAAACCAAGTCGTTGCGGATATGGGGTTTACTCGCGGTCTGGGACGTCAAGGGTTGCCAGTCTGAACGTGAGACCCGGGTACTGCACCTGAAGGGGGATGGAAATTCTCAGATGGTGACCGAAGACTTGGAACATCTGGTTCAAGACTTCAAGCGAACGGGGTTCTGGCTCAGGAGCATAATTTATGTTACTTGGTGGGGCAACCGGATCAACGATCGGGCTCCTCTATGAACCGAAGCACTAAAGCCTTGGCTCGCTCGGCCCGGAGAAGCCTCTAGGACGCCGGCTTTCAGGGTTAAACTATAGGGGTCTTAAGACTTAGAATAAGGTTTCGGGGCCCATTATACTATAAATATAATAAGGAACCCCCAGAATAGTATTGGTAGTTATTTAGGCCCCGGTAGTACTGCAAATGAAATTCACCCAACCTGCGAAACAGGAAGGACTAGCACCAATTGCATCAATAAAGAAGTATGGTAACAGTAATTGCAGTGGATAGATATGGGAGTTCCCGAAAATCGGGGACCCCAACATAATACCCTAAAGAGTAGGATCCTTACTATAAGGACCCCAAAATAAGGTACCCCGAATTTTTGGAAACTCCCAAATAGCAACAGTAACCCTAACGGTACTCACAAAGGAGCCAAGTCTCCGCGATGTTGCTCTGAAACTGCATCATGATCTGACGCCGGGGTTCGAATCTGGCCAACAAGGCCGACTCCCACCAGGCCGACTGCGCGTGCGGAGGCTTTGGGCCGATTCATTCTGGGTGGCTGTACTCGGAAGTTCATGGGTAGTTATAAGTGGGGTTATAAGTAGGGTAACTATACTTATGGCTCATAGTAGGGGACTTATATCCCTACTTTTAACTACCCATGAACCCTTAACCCTAAACCCTTATAGAATCCCTATAGATCCGTTTAAAGGAACCCTTATAACTACCCATGAACCTCCAAGTAGGGCTTTGAGGCTTGGGTTTAATGGCTTTCAGGAGAAGGCCTGCATGTAGGCTTTAGGGCTGACTCTTTGAGAATTAGAGCCCAGAATGACTAGAACTGGGGCTTACGCAAGGGTGTTGGGATTCTAGGTTTGGGGTTTAAGGCTTCGGATTTCGAACTTCTCAGTTCCCCTCCAAACGAGGCTTGGCTGGGAGCGATTGGGTTTGCGATCGTCGGGCGCAAAAAGATAGGATTTAGCGTTTAGGGTTTAAGGCGTACTTGGAGGTTCATGGGTAGCTAGAAGTACGGTTATAACTAGGGTAACTAGCTTATAACCCTAATTAGGGGACTTATAGCCCCACTTATAACTACCCCTGAACCTCAAGTAGGCCTCGCCGTCGGACGAAAGTTCTACACCCCCCAAACCCCCAAACCCCAAAAACCCTAAAACCACAAGACATCACTCTCAACCAAAAGGACCCTAGAGTACTTGGAGGTTCAGAGGTAGTTTTAAGTAGGGTTATAAGTCCCCCGATTCGGGTAATAAGTATAGATACCCTAGTGAAAACCCTACTGATGCTACCCGAAACCCTAATCCCTAAACCCTATAACCCCATAGATCCCTTTAAAGGAACACTACTTATAGCTACCCATGAACCTCCAAGTACCCTTGGAAGGGAGGACCTTAAGGTTGGCGGCGACGTTCAGGTTCATCTGGCTGATGGCATCGATCTTAGCCTCAAGATGAAATCCTCGGGCAATGTGCGTGCCCTCATGGATCTCTTTTTTTGTGGGCCGTTTTCCTTCTTGCTACAGTCGGAATACCTAGTGGATCTAGAAGTTAGGGCTCTTTTTCTTCAGAACCTTTTTCCGCCTGCACGACAGCTAGCAGAAGGTCTCAGGCGAGTTGGGGTTCGGGGGTTGAAGGTTTCAGGGTTTAGTGGTTTAGGGGTTTATGGGTTTAGCGGTCTAGGTTATTCAGATAAGGTTTAGGTTTTTGAGCGTTGAGGTTCATGGGTACCAAAAGGATTACTATATGGGGGACTTTCAGTACTGTAGGGGGGACTGGGTTCCTACAGAAGTTACTCTGCGGAGTCGTGTTTTTGCGCTTAGGGCTCCTAGCGTTCGTCAGCCCAGTTGAAGATTGCAGGGGCACAAGATAAGCAAGTGAGATCAGGGTTTAAGCTTGCGGCTTTCAGGAGTAGGGTTTCGGGGTTCAGGCTTGATCTAAGACCCCTCACAAAAAAGCCCTGCCTTTTTTCACTACGTTTTGTACGGGAGTCATAGCAGGGAAGCTTGCAGGTAAAGGTGTTATCGTCTCCATAGGGTTTGGGGCTTGGTGTGTACTGGGCTTTTGTTTAACAGCTTAAGTTTAAGTTACCATAATGAGGAAACCCTATTATCTACCACAAATCCCTGTAGTGGTATCTTACCCTAAACCCTGAACCCTGTTATCTACCATAGATCCCTATAGTGGTAACTTACCTTAAACCCTAAACCCTATGATCTACCATAGATTCCTACAGTGGTAACTTGGTCTAAGCTCCTTGACAAGAATCCAGTTTGGGGCTCGGGAGTAGCAGCATCTGGACCCTCGGCAAGTGATCTTCCTGCTGCGCTTCCTGTAGCATCCTGAACCGTGCCGTACCTCTCAAACCATAAATCATAAGGACCCTTAGGGGGGTAGAGGGAAGGGGGCTATTTAAGAGAGTATAATCCCCTACCCCCCTCCCCCCGCCACAAAGGGTCCCTATGAATAAACAAGCGCAAACCCATAACGCACGCAGAAGCTTCCGTCCCTTGCAACCCAAGAGCATTGTAGACAGAAAGTTGGTCGAAGGACAAAAAGTGCGGGAATGATAAGGACAGGGAAAACCCCGATATATTGCTTATAATGAGGGATCCCTCGACTCTATGAATAAGAGTCTTGCTCATGGTTCAACCCCGAAGGCCAAAGATAGCTGAAATCTGAAGAGCCCTGAGTTCAATGGCCCAAAGGCAGCTTCTGTGCGCCGAGAAGCGCTTGGCCGTTCGACTGGTGCCGCAGATGTACTCCACTGCCTCCTCCCTGGGCTTTAGGGCTTCGGCTTTAGGGTTCAGGTTTTTTTAAGGGTTTAGGGTTTAGGGTTTAGGGTTTAGGGGTTTAGGGTTTAGGGTTTAGGGTTTAGGGGTTTAGGGTTTAGGGTTTAGGGTTTAGGGTTTAGGGTTTAGGGTTTAAGCTCCTTTTTAATGTCCGCCAGGCAGTCGGCAAGCACTAGCTAGGGTTTAGCGTTTTAGGACTCGGTGCTTGAGATGAAGGCTCGGGGGTTTCGGGTCTACATTAGGTACTGCCCCCATACAGTAAGAGTCTATCATAGGGCTACTACTAAGGTCCTAATATATCTATACTATGAATATCACTCAACTATTACTGAGTGGGGGCCGTACCCAAGGTCTACATTCCCACCTCGCATTTGGATTGAGAACTCGGTTTCCACCAGAAGCCGGTGACCCCCGGATACAGAGCACTGAACTCCAAAAATCTAAAACCGTAAGCAGTTGAGATCTAATACGCACTTGTTGTGGAGGGGCTTGGGCCGCAGGGCTGGAAGTGAAGGTCTTGGTGCCCTTGTTGAAAGTAGTATCTGGCATCGACATCTATGCCCTAAGCCCTAAACCCTGAACCCCTAAGCCCCTAATCCCTTGATCCCCCTCTTAAGCTCTCTTTCCCAAGGCTCCAGATCTTGCTAACGGTGCCCATCGTGGATATCATGTCTTGGAAGGCTTTCCTGGCATAGGAGAGCAAAGGAAAATACTAAAGGGCCTGCAATAGTTACAAGAAGGTTTAGGGGGCTCCTTAAAAGGGATGCTTTAAGGATCTATACGGGTACTATAGGTACCTCAATATTTAGGATAAGGTTCCTGGTCTTTTCGATGTAGTAGAGGGGCCTTAAAAAGTAGACTAGGGCTCCGGGGCTCCGCTGAAGGGGTCTATACAAGGGCTCCTTTTAGGGTTCTATAAGGGATCTATGTAGGGGCCTTAATAAACAGAATGGGGCTCCTTTACAAGGGGTCTATTTGGGTTACTATAAGGGATCTGTAAAGGTACTTTAATACAATGGCCTAGGTAGTTAGAATAGGGTTTGGGGGCCCGTTATTTGATATTCACAAGAAGGAACCCCCCAAAAATAGTATTGGCAATTATGTAGGCCCCTAGGAAAAGAAGGGTTCCGAGGAGGGCTTTGGGTTTGTGGAGGAGGGATTTTACAAAAACGGTACAGCAGGGGCTACTATGACGAATTTAGGGCTTCGGGTTTAGGGCTTAGTGGATTTCTGTAAGGGTACAATATGGGAGTTTCCGAAATAAAGGGCCGACCCTAATGTAGTACCCTAAATTGTGGGATCCTTATTAGAAGGACACCAGAGAAGGTACCCCTTATTCTCGGAAACTCCCATATGGGCTACTGAAAGGAATCCTGGGTGCGTCGGGAGGAGGATCTTGGGTCTTTTCCCTGGTGGCGTCGCATGTAAGATGAACCTGACGTCTCTGCTTCGTTCCTGTGCGTCCTCTCGTCCTTCTCTGGTTCCCACTTTTGGCACATAATGTAGGGGCCTTAATAATTAGAATAGGGTTTTGGGGGGGGGTATATATATTATACTATGACGAAAATAGTACTAATTCTTATAATTAGGAACCCCCAAACCAATTTTGGTATTTATTAAGGCCCCCATATTCCTTCGTAGCATCTTCCTCCAAAGGCCGGGCTCCCGGATGCCCAAGCCAGCTGTGTCCTTCACCTCGCACGCACCGAAACCATGGACCATCTGTGAAGTCTCCGTATAAAGCCCTAAACCCTAAGCCCTAAACCCTAAACCCGAAGCCCTAAACCCTAAACCCGAAGCCCTAAACCCTAAACCCCGAAACCCTGAACCCAAACCCTAAACCCTAAACCCGAAGCCCTGAAACCCTAAGCGTGAATCCTCAACAGCGCGACATTTTGAGAAGAGAGCGAAGCGTCTCGAGAAGTTTTGAGGGATTTCTCACCGCGTCCCGGTGACCTGAAAGCAACTCCCTAAGCCCTAACATCGGGATTTGTCGGGTATCATCGGGAACTAAAGCTTAACTTTTTCGGTTAGAGAGGGATTCTATAGGGACTATACCACCCAAACAAGGTTAAAAGTTACATACTCTACTTCTGGGAAACCCTGCAGACGAGAATCCTCACGTCTAAGCCCTGAACCCTAAACCCTGCAAACCCAGCAGCGACAGATCAAGCCTCGTCGAAAATTCATGCATGGCTTTGGCCGTTAGGCTTACGATGTGAAACGTAAACCGCGCTTACGGCCTCAAATAACGAGAATAAGGTCTCAGGACGCAGTATACTAGATGTAGTTCTTTACCCGGAACCCTGACGAATGATATTTCTCATTACTCAAGCCCCCGATTACTACCAAGCCCTCGTATGTTGTTGAAATTTTGCACTTTGCGGTATGGGGGTCGCAGGAAGTACCTACTGACGTAGCGAGGATGGCGAGCTCAGGACGTAAACCCGACACAGAAAATCCTAATTACATGGAGAACTCCCTAAACCCTAAACCCGATGGTGAACAGAGCAAAGCAAGGAAACCCCAAACCTATACTGAACTCAGAACCCTAGCAAAAATTATAATTTTAGCTGTTTCTTAGGGATTATAATAACCAAAAATTACAAAGTATTTCTAAGTACTCCTAAGAAACCCCTGAAGCCCTGTTGCACCGGACATCGCCTCGAGTTGAAGAGCGGGCACGGCACGAATGTCGCCAGTGCAGCAAAAAAGCAGCCAAGCACTGTCGTCACTAGTACCTGATGTTTAGGGTTTAGGGTTTAGGTTTTAGGGTTTAGGGTTTAGGGTCATTTGGGCCGAAGCTACCAAACATCGAATCTTTCTTGCAAGCAAGCTGCCACAAACCAGTACCTGATGTGGAAGCATCGAATCACACGCAAGTGCGGCATGCCACCGTTCTTTTCATTTCTGCAACAGTTTGGGAGACGGTTGAAACATGGCCCTGAACCCTCATACCTCGACCGCTACAGTCTTTAACTTGAACTCTTTCAAGGGCAAGAAGCCCTGAAACCCTTTCAAGCCGCCCCAAAATCGTGGTACTAAATGCACGGGCATCAACAATAAGAATATGTCTTTGGGCTTCTGTTTTTGAATGTAAGGATTTAAACTGTAAGGAAATATATACTTTGGATACTGCGCCCACTCAGTAACGATAAGATTCCCACGCTCACAACCTACAAGTCTGGCACGATCAATCCTAAACCCTAAGCACTCAGCGCTATCTATACATGTATATATATCCATATATATATATATATATATATATATATGTGTGTATATATATACATACACACACACATACATACATACATACATACATACACACATACATACATACATACATACATACACATACATACACATACATACACATACATACACATACATACACATACATACACATACATACACATACATACACATACATACCCTAGAGAAGAACATTATTTTGCGAAATGCCAGCAAGCGGCTCAGTCACGCAGACCATGCTGCCGAAAACCAGCTCCGACTCCGGGCACAGGTCTCGGCCGTCGTTCGGATCGATGAAGTCCATCATAAAGTAGAAATGCCAGGACATACCTCGAAAGCCGTGGGTTGTTTGGGCCTTGGGTTGAGGAACAAAGTTTGAAATCATAGGGAAAGCTCTGGGTCTCAGCAGAACAGAACGTGTGGGGCGCCTCGATGATCTAAGGCTGCTGCCAAATTTGATGGTGTTGATCTGCGAGTTGGACATCATGAACCTGAATGCATCAACCAGCATAGCCAAGAGCAGAAGCCTGAATAGAATCAAAGTCTCTTCCCCCCACATCGTCATCTTCGCCCAGCTTATGGCATAGCTGATACCAATATGACAATGATTCTGACAAGCGCGTGCATGCCAGATTGCGAAAGCCTGATGCTATGAGGTACGAGAAGAAACTGTTGCTTTGATGATGCCGGCGATGGTAACAGTGATGATGGTGACAATACGGATCGGGATGGGGGCGGTGATGATGATAATCATCATGACGCTGATGACGCTGGTGGTGATTCTGTTCGCCACAACGACAGTAATGAAAAGTGGTGAGAGCAACACGGGCAAACTGTACAGGCAGCCTTGTATCACCGCGCTTTGATATCATGTGTATCTTTCTACGAAGCAGTCTCTGGCAAAGCTGTCAAGGAACAAGAACAGCACACCGAGGGTGTCCAACCATCCGATCCATGCCGCATAGCCCGGAGATTTGTAGACCAGCTCGCCTTGCACCGTCACGTTTAGGGTTTAGGGTTTAGGGGTTTAGGGTTTAGGGGTTTAGGGTTTAGGGGTTTAGGGTTTAGGGGTTTAGGGTTCAGGGGTTTAGGGTTTCGGGTTTAGGGTTTAGGGCTGTAGAGAAACTGATGCAAGCAGTATAGAAAAGAACCAGTAATAGGAGCTTTCGTCTATTTCTGTTAATGCTAGTATTAACATTAATCCTACGATTACTATTACTGTTCTTGCTTGTTGCTGTTTATTTCTTTCTTCTTCCGCTACCACTACTCCTACTACTACCACTACTGCTACAATTGCTACTACTACTGCTGCTACTAATACTACCACTACTCCTACTCCTACTCCTACTCCTACTCCTACTCCTACTCCTACTCCTACTCCTACTCCTGCTCCTGCTCCTGCTCCTGCTCCTGCTACGACGACGACTACTACTTACTACCACGGCCAACCACCTCCACCTCCTCAACCTCCTCAACCTCCTCTTCCTCAACCTCCTCCTCCTCCTCCTGCACCACCACCACCACCACTGGTCACCACCACGACGAGGACTACTACACCACCGCCAACACCAGCACCACCACCACTATCACCACCACCCGCACGACGCAGTGAATGGCTGTGCCTTCTCGGCATTCTTCCGCAGCTGCTTCAGCGGCGGTACACTCGTGGGCCTGTTCAGCACAAGGATCGGATCTTCTCAGGGACCGGGTGTGCACTGGGGAGTAGTCCAGGAGGAATGACAATTCATTTTTGAGGGCTCGTGAAGATTCAAACTCAGATCAAAGCGAATCTAAACAGAAAGGGCATAGTAATGTCAAGCGGTTTGCACGAAAGAATAGAAAACGACGTGCGGATGTGACAAATAAATAAGCACCCGCGCAGACACACACAGAGAACGGTGGAAGAATACTCGATATATATATATATATACATATATATATATATATATATATATACATACATACATACATACATACATATATATATATATAGGCTTCCGCCACTACTTCCATGCTTCCAAACCTTGGCAATTCATCGAAAACCTCAGGATCCCTTGGAACACCTGTGTCAGCTCAAAGACCAAAGACGAAAGTTTCCAGTCCTTTTCTCAGCCTGGTTGCCTGGCAATGGAAAAAGCAGGTACATTCGCAGGACGTCTCCCAAAAATATCAGCTGCGCAAAGGCCCCCTTCGCTGGGCTGCACATGTCCAGCCCCCTAGTTGTCGATGAAATATGCATCTTCCAGCAACCTTCAGCTTACTACAATCAAGACTCTCACACACACATACACACACACACACACACGCAAGCAAGCAAGCAAGCAAGCAAGCAAGCAAGCAAGCGACGCACAAATCGTCTTGTACATAGACAGAGGAGGCATACATACGCAAGTACATGCACACACACACACACACACCATATATATATATATATACACATACATATATGTATACATATATAGGAGATATGTATGTGAATACATATATGCATATATGTGCTTGTATCTGTGTGGGTGCGCGTGAATTCAGTGTTGTACAGATACATATATATATATATATATACATACATACATACACACACACAAACAGGAGATGCACATGCACACTGCGCACATGCAAAACGGATCATGCCGCAGCGGATCATGCTTTGCAGGCCTTTGCCCCATATGGGAAAGCCAAGGACATGAAGAAGACATTCAAACCTGGCATCACGGTTTAGGGTTTAGGGTTTAAGGTTTAGGGTTTAGGGTTTAGGGTTTAGGGCTTAGGGTTTAGGGTTTAGGGTTTAGGGTCTGGGTAGCTCTCTGGATTGAGGTACCTTGTAGGATCCTCTTTAGAAGAGTGCCGTATTATTTGGGGTTCCAAAAAAGAGGGACCCTAGTTTAGAGAACTACCCATGTCTCGCTGCTTTAAAGAAATGCAGGTCAGCTACACCTTCCCATCCAGGAGGGCTACTCTCTGCAAACTCCGAATCCTGAAACCCACGAGCCATGGCAATAGGGTTTAGGGTTTAAGGTAAAAGCCAGAAAGTTGGGATATCATTATCCTAAACCCGTTATGGTAAACTATAGGGTATCCTACCCCGAAACCATATTCCAACTTTCTGGAGTTCGCTTTATAGGGGTCTTAAGAATTAGAATAAGGTTTCGGGGCCCATTATGCTATAAATATAATAATAAGGAACCCCCAGAATAGTATTGGTAATGATTTAGGCCCCTATAGTAGGGCTTTAGGACTTTCTGGAGTTCCCTTTAACCAAAAGTATCCCCTTAAAGGAACCCTAAACCCCTATAGATCCCTTTAAAGGAGCCCCATTCCCTTTAGGGTTTGAGAACTCTAATCTCCCTCAAGCCTCGGAGCCCATCCCCTAATAGGTCCATGTACCCAAATAGGGATCCTGCGGTTCCTTTAAGGGTTACTATAAGGGTTCTATTGGGGGAATAATCTCCCGACACCTGAAACCCTTGCAGTGGATCAGAGTAGCAGGCCCAAACGCAGGGACGCGACCGTTTAGGGTTTCGGGCCCTCAAAGCCCCTCATGCACCGAACTTCCTTGAGACCTCGCAGCCCTGAATCGCGCAACCATTCGCAACTCTGATTCCTAAACTCCCCTAAACCGCCAACCTCAGACGTCGAACCCAAATCGAGAACACCCCGTAACCCCAATCAAAGGCTCCTGCGAGAACCCGCCAAGACCGAGATCTCCAAAACCCCGAATATTCAAATGGGAGCTTCCGAAAAATGGGGTTCAGGGTTCAGGGCTTAGCAAAATAGGGGGGAACCTTATTTTGGGGGTTCTTATCATAAGGATCCTACTTTTTAAGGTGTTATGTTAGCCTTATTTGGGGTTCTTACAATAAGGATCCTACTGTTAGGGTACTACATTAGGTTAATCCCCACCGGTCACAGCCATCCGGCACTGAGCCCGCCACAGGCACACGTGGTCCCTGGTTCGGTTTGGGTTTGTTCAAGGTTCGGCTTGGGATTGGTGTTCGAAGTTCAGTTTCGGGATCCTCTTTGTTTTATCGAAGACTTGGGCATAAAGCGTTGCGCACTTGAGGCTTCTTTTGGCCGTTTGGGCCTTAGCAGAGCGTTGAGTGCAGAGAAGGGGGAACTAGGACTTGGAATTTGGGATTCAATAGCCACAGGAAGACTAAGTCATTAATGCTTATGATGACTGACACTGAAGCTGCTTCAACCCAAAGACCGTCCTGCGACTGAAGGAACCAGCACTGCTGACCCTGCTATGTGATGCGCTATGTAATGCTATAAGTACAGGGATGAAGAATGTTTCGACTGCTAGGACTGCTTTTGGATATGGTATGTTGCCATTGCTGCTAACACGAGTGTTGCCAACTTCAATGCGAACACTATGGTCGCTATCACGTAGATGCCGACCCTGTTGCTGGCATTGCTTGTGCTTTGCCCTTGCCGCCAATAATTCCAGCAATGCGATCTGGCTGCTAGTACTGCTGCGACAAATTCATGATCAACACGATTACTACTGTAACTGCTGTCATTACAATTGCGCTAATATCTGTTTGTCTCTGCTGATGCATCTAGCGGGTCTAGCATCACTAAGCAGGCCATCTCCTATTATCATAAATCGGGCAGGCCTTTCCTATGGCCAAGATCACGAATATTTCTGCTTCACTGTCTGTATCTTAGTAGTGCGCTGCGGCTGTCGTGACTAAGAATCCTCGAGCTGACAGCATTTTCCCCCGTCAGCCGGCCTACGAAGCCCTGCCAGCAGAGCTGCAAGGTTGTTCCAGTCCCGCCGAAGACCGAGAACACCACCATCCTCAGCTCGGATGACTGAGGGCAGGACATTACCGTATGTATACTTGGAGGTTCATGGGTGGTTGTAAGCAGGGTTCCTTTGAAGGGGTCAAAAGGATTATAGGGTTTAGGATTTAGGGCTTAGGGTAGTTATAAATAGGGATATAACTGGGGGAACTATACTTATAACCCTAATTAAGGGACTTAGAACCCCACTTATATAACTACCCCGGGTCTCAATAGCTTCAGCAGGGTTAAGAGGAAGGGCAAAGGGGTTAAGGGCTTAGGGTTTAGGGTACACCCTGGACCCTGGATCCTAAAGCGCTTCGTCTCGAAGTAGGAACATGGTAATTACAACAGTGACATCGTTCCCATCTCTATTGCGGCCTAGCCTGAACCCCAAACACTTGCGTACACTCTGGCACGAAAACCAAAACTACGGACCTTAAATCAAACCCCAAGAGCCAGAAGCATGAAATAAGGGCCTTGGGAATCAGATCTATGCTTTATGGTGAAGTACGGTATAGCCATATAATCCTCTTCTAACCCTAAACGGCCTGATTGTAGAACCTCTCTGGAACCCTCATAGACCCTAATCCCCAAATCGTCCAACCTTGGACCCTCAATTTCACCTCTTCTTCCTGCACACGCCTAGATCACGAACGTGTCATGAATTTAGCTCTAGGTGTTATTCTCCAAACGCCTAAATTTAAGAAACCTATAGAAGCTTTGCAGAACCGTTTAGAGCAATCCTATTCTTATGAGTAAGACCCCCAACCTAAACCCTAAACCCTATACCCTAAACCCCAAACCCTAAACCCCAAATTCCCTAAACCCCAAACTGCCGGCCAGGTTCTGCACTACGTTTGGCCATGTGGCAGCCCAGACCTCTGGCCTGGGATACAACACGCTGCACGCTGCCCGTACACCCACATGGGCTTCTTGAAAAAGGTTTAGAGTTTAGGGTTTAGGGGTTTAGGGTTCAGGGTTTAGGGTTTAGCGTTTTAGGGTTCAGGGTTTAGGGTTTTGGGTTTAGGGTTTAGGGGTTTAGGGGTTTAGGGGTTTAGGGTTCAGCAGCTCCGGTTCGAGCAGTTTTAAAGTAGAGTTGTGTTTACGGTTGAGAAATGAAACCCACCCACCCTTTGGATCCCATAACATTAAGAAAATACACAATTCAAAATTCATTCACAGCTTAAAACTCCTATCACCGAACGTTAGCACAACATCAATATCGTTAACTTAAAACTAAACCACGCTTCAGAGTGTTTTTCACTGCGTAATCGCTTTATGAATATACACCAAAAGGTTGCAGAAACTACACAACAGACACATGTTCTGCACTACCACTAAGCGAAACACCATGCGTGAGCAGCTTAGCTTGCTGAGATAATCATAGCCCCATTTTGTGAATGTCCTTTGTTGTTCATTTTGCATTAAAGGCTAGGACAACTTAGCTTTCTGAGACAATAATAGCTTCATTTTGTTAATGTCCTTAGCTGTCCATTTTGCAGCAAAGGCCCTGACAGCTTAGCTTTCTCAGAAAATAATAGCCCCATTCTGTCACTGTCCTTTGTTGTCCATTTTGCAGTCAATGTTTGCGTTGTTGCACCTACACTTAGGAAGGGATTTGTTAAACCGATTGTTGGTGGCTCTAACTTGGGAATGGATTTGTTAACCGATGTCCGTGTTGTTGCACATGCACTTAGGCATCGATAGGTTTATCGTTGTTTGAATTGATGCATCGTGTGAATGGATTTGTTAACCGATTGTTGGTGGCACTTACTTGGGAACGGATGTGGTAAACGATGTTTGCGTTGTTGCACCTACACTTAGGAATGGATTTGTTAGCCGATTGTTTCGCTTAATGGGGCGTTAGGAAGGAAAACCTGTTGCAGAATTGTTTCGCTTATTGGGGCGGGAAAAGGAAAACCTCTTGCAAAACTGTTTCGCTTATTGGGGCGTTCGGAATGGAAATCTCTTGCAGAATTATTTCGCTTATTGGGGCGTTAGGAAGGAAAACCTGTTGCAGAGTTGTTTCGCTTATTGGGGCGTGCAAAGGAAAACCTCTTGCAGAATTTGGTTCGCTTATTGGGGGCCCTGGCCCCTAGACCCTAAGCCCTAAACCCTAGACCCTTGGCCCTAAACCCTAGACCCTTAGCCCTAAACCCTAGACCCTTAGCCCTAACCCGAGACCCTTCGCCCTAAACCCTAGACACTAAGCCCTAAACCCAAGACCCTTAGCCCTAAACCCTAGACCCTAAGCCTTAAACCCAAGATCCAGCCCTAAACCTTAGACCCTAAGTCCTAGGAGTCGGCGAGGCGGCCGTGGTCGCCACCACGGCGCTTCGGCGTCCGATTAGAATACAACGGCCTTGTGTTTCGGATCTGTAGGCCTTGGTCTTAAAGACCGTGCAGAGGGTGGAGTCGGAGATGACGACGAGAAAGGGTAAGTGACTGCATTCTTCAAAGTGTCGCACGACCGTGCCTCTGCCATCTCCGCCACGAGTGGGCAGAACACTCGCATGCCCGCGTCGCTCAAGTGCCACGAGTCCGTGTAGAACTCGTGGCCCCGTTCTAACGACATCTCTTGCATGCTGCGCGGTTTGACAACCCGTGGCACGCGGGCAGCTTCGAGAATGTCTGCCATCTCCTCCACCCTGATCTCCGCTGCGGCAGCGATGATCTGCAGGTAGGCGCTCGCGCAAGCTGTAACGTCTTGCAGGAAAGCGAACCTCGTACTTGGCGAGGCCGCTCATGTCCTCGGAACGTTGCGTGGGTTTCGATGGTGCTACCGCAGCAACCCAAGAGATTCCGTGAATTGTCTAGCTGAGCATGGAGCGGGACGTCGCAAGAAGAGCTACACGAGGAGAGTCTCGTTGACTGCAAATTGCTTGCTTGAGCCGGAAGCTGCATCGCCAATCGGCCTCGCCGCCATTTGTTGCGACTCAAAATCTTCACTTCGGCAACCGGTGCATCCACTACAATGTGCATGATTTTTTCTCATCGGGAATGGCATGGATGCGGATACACTCGTTTCGATGGTGATGTGCAGCCACGTATGCAAAAAACATTCGGTGCTAACTTTGCAATATGTATCATGATAGAACAGTAAATATAACATCCGTGGCATTCACCCGAGCACATCAGAAGCTGGTCGCTGCTCCTGCCGTGCAACTGAAACACAATAAAATCACGCAAGGATCGCCAGACCTTGCAGATGGTGCCTTATGGTCCCCAGCCGATCCTAGGGAAGCTTTCAGCCGGATTCATGAAGATTACATCGCCTGCGGTCGGCACACACGCAGTTGCGTGACGGTTGGCGGTCGCAGCTCTCGCTCGGATCGCCTCGATGGGACTGCGTGATTTATTTCTCAGCAATGGTCAGAAGGTGTCTTGCCTATCTTCGTTGCCGCTTCTTAAGCCGGAAGCTCTTTAAGACTGCTTGCAGAACTCGTTTCCTTGGTGGAAGTGCTACACCACGAGGCTCCGGCGCTGGTTCTGGCAAGGAATACTCCGCAGTGAAGTTGCTGTGCATCCAGGCAGAAAGACACACGTAATCATATTACATGAGTCGGAAATATAGGGTCTAGGGTTTACACAGTGGGTTGAAATTAGTTATGCTAGTTAGCAAGTGATAAGTCCACTTATAAGAGGACTTATGCTAGTTATGATAATGCAGTTGCAACTTACTTATAACTAGGCTAGGCAAGTAGCATAAGTAGAAAGCTAAGTAGCATAAGTAGAAGTTAATTAGAAGTTAACTAGAAATGCCGTTTCAGGTCTAGCACACGGAACGGTCATCTTCCGACATGAGAGCGTTCAATTTAAAGGTGACACGGGATTTTGCAGTGAGCGATGCCGGATTACAGGGTTCGCCGTATTCGCTCCTTGCTATTTTTAATGCAGGCATCTGGCCTGTAGTGCTTGGACAGTGGCAGGGATACAGAATCCAAGACACATTTTCGTATACGCCATTTCCGCTAAGATGAAGGCAAAATCTGCGAAAACAAGTGTCTATGAATCCTAAACCGCTTGAGCAGTTCCAGCGAGCCCAGAAGAACCGCCGGGACCACTACACCTTGTCTTCAGTATGCGGCCTTTTAGGGCAACACCAGCAGACCATTGTCGTCGAAGCTCCAGAACGAAGCACAGAGAACGGGTTGCCTGCTCCTGAAGCGCACCGGCACCGGCTTGGCTGCAGCGGTTAGTGTCCACAGCTCGCCCTTTACGGTCGACCCAAAGCCAGGTGCCCGGTCATAGGGCTGCACGAAGATGTAGTAATCTCCGTTCTCTACTTGACGGCAATCTGCGACGATGCCAGGAACAGGTGAGGTCACGACGTGAGCGTTGCCGGCACACTTCACTGTGTCTCTGGCTCCGACGTAGAAGCTGGCAACCTCGGTGTCGCTGAGTGTGTTGAAGGCGCTAGGGATCTCGAGCCGGGCGAGGTACGCTGTGAGGCGGTTGCAAAGCGGACAGAGGTGGTAGTTCGCGCTCTTCTGCACAAGGGCACTCTCCGGGAAGTGCTGGCTGCACTTGGCGCAGCACTTGCTCTCGGCCATGCATGACTGCGAGGCGGGAGGGAACCGAAGGAGCTGCTGAGCTGCTTGAGGCCTGGTCGCGGGCGTCGTTTGGATTCAAGTGGATTCTAGTGTAGTGAACTGGGCTGCCGCCTGGCTGCTTCCAGGGATTCTAGTGTGAGCAATCCCTGTGACTCTCTACAGATTGGATTCTAGTGTGAGCAATTGGGGGGGGCCTCTGCACTCCGGCGATTCTAATGTAGTCTAGTGTGGTGAACTGTGGCCGCTGCCTGCCGGAAAATTGAATCGGCCAGTTTGGAATCGAGACAGGTTTTGAGTGCTTCTGGGGGTCGTCAAGATAGTAGACTTGAAGGCCTACTGGATCCTTGGGCAGCACCGGATACGTCCATGAAGGCTTCCATGCAGACTGCTTTAGGAGACGTAGGGCCCGGAAACTGTCTCACTTGAAATGAAAACGTACAGCAGATATGAGCGCCGATACCTGTTCTATGAGGCTCGATACCATGTTGCCTCATACTGTATACTGAGACGCTAGATAGGTCCATTAGAGGGTTCTCTGGAAGATTGCTTTCGGATAGGTTTTTACCTCAAAAAATATCTTTACAGGAACCATATATGAACGCTAACATCGTCTATTGAAAGGTCCACAGTCTGTGCCCTCAGGATGGCTTTTGACGATACGCAAGACTAGACGACACCTTGCAGGAAACCTGAACAGCAGATACTCCCAAACCCTCAGGTCCACGTAGAAAATTTCGGAGCATGGCCGGACATCATAAACTAAAACGACAGTCTCTACGTTTATAATATGTATGCCGGCAAAATTTACGCAGACAGAAAAGCCCCAAAGCTTTAAAGCCCTAAAACATAAAACCCTAACATATCTTGACGAGATAGTACATATATATATATATATATACATATGTTTGTATGTAGATACATACATAGACATCAGATCTACATGACAAGGCTATGAAATTACTAAACGCCTTGACTGGAAATTTGAAACGCATGGATTTCATTATCCAACTTTCCAGGATGACAACAATTTGAATCAAATGCTACCTATACTCATGTTAATGTGCAGCATTCTGCCATGAAGCCTCAACATGTTATCGCACACATTTTGAAAGGAAAACCTAACTAGAAGCTAACTGGGCAGCTAAGTAGCATAACTAGAAAGCTAAGTAGCATATACTTTCTTAGCCCAGTTATGCTACTTAGCATGATACACTTAGCCAACTTCCAACTGCCTTTACAAGTGTCCTAGGTGTGTCTTTAACCTACCTTACGTACGCCACTTATAAGATCTCTTAACCTCCATAAGAGGACTTATAAGAGATCTTATGCCACATACAAGTGGACTTACAACTAACATAACTAGTTTCAACCCACTGTGTAGGGTAAAGTTATGTGTGAAAAGAACCAAACTCCACGAAAAAGAAGGAGCGTGCTGAGTGTCCCACCACGATGACGCGAGATCCGAGCAACGCCCGAGATTCCGGAATTTGCTCACGCGCGCTGAGGTTCGGACGATTTGGTATCTTTCGAGTAGACCGGCTGGTCTATGCTCAGCTTCCGGCACTCTGTTCGATTGAGCCGACGATATGGCCGGTGGGTTTATTCGTCGAAACTGAATGTGGCATGTGCATGGTTCAGTTGTCAAGCTCAGCTGTGCAGGTGTTGCTGACGCTTTTTGCGGCAGACCAGGCGCTCGTTCGAAGGGTTGCGCTCACAGCTGCTGGATCCTTGACCGAAAGCTATTGGCGGAGACTTATTTCGGCCGCTAAGCTCCGGACATCTTCGATGCGACCAGGTCTGCCTAGCCAGGCGACCAGCGCAGCAGCGGTACATGCCCAAGAGGGCAAGCCACTCGCTACCGGCCGCTAAGCTGCAGGCCAACCTGTAGGTGTCCTCTTAGGTCTCCTCGCCAAGTCGCAAGGTCATCGTTCGCGATGCACTGCGATTTGCTGCGACGAACAGCAGCCTCGATGTAGCTCAGTGGCACGGCGTCCGCGATCACCAACCGAACCTTCGCCTGTGCGTAGTCCTGCGATGGATGTTTCGGCGGATGGTTACAATTCGGTGCCCGATGCCTCAATCATCTTCTGCACCTCATAGCGCAGATGCTTCGAGTTGCAGTACCGGTTCGTGCAATCGTTGCCTGTGCATAGTGTTGACGGTGCCTGCCTGCCACAAGGAGAAGGACCCCTCTCTCCTCCGCGATATTTTTGTTTGAAGGTTACCAAGAGCTGCGAAGCCGTGGGGCCATCTCTTCCAGCGGCTGCAAGAGGTTCCAGAGGTGGCGATTGAAGCCGCCCGAGCTGAATCCCTTCCCCCAAGCCGGGTGAACCGGCAGGTCGAGAAGGAAAGCAGCCAGGGCGCCCAAATCGCCCCCCCACCATTGGTCCTCCTGGCGATATCGCTCTCCCATGTTTTTTATTTGAGAACCGAATCTTGCCTTGGCAGTGGCTACGGCGCAAAGTGCGGAATCCGAGATGACTGTGTCCGCTTCCTGAGTTTCGAGAGCTTCTTTCTGGAATAATAGTGTTTCGTCAGTCGAGCGAGGCCTTCGCGAGGGCCGGCAAGTATTTGATCACGATTGCTCGGATGCCGCGCGCATTCAGATGGCATCCGTCGGAGTAATATTCCGACCCTGAGCTTCATGTGGTTGTTTCGGAAGAACTTAACGGCCAGCCTGCCTGGAATGCGCGCGGCTTCGAACGCCGCCGCAATTTCTTCGCTTCGCACTGCTGCCAACTCGGCCAGGACCTCGAACTGAATCGATGGATTTACTGATGGTTGACGCAGGCGTCGCCTCGTACTTTGTCGCAGCAAAGTAGCCGATCACCTGAAGCGTGGCGACCGCTTGGAAGTCTCTCTCTACACGGTTGGGTCCTAGTGCATGAGACTACAGCCAGTTCCGATGATCGTCGAACAGCTGTGCCATATGTTGCGAACCGTGCACCGAGTGCGTGACATCTGCCCGCCAGTGTCGCGCAACCTCAATGGCAAAGACGACCAAGGCGGAGGGATCTAACAGATACTTGGGCGCCATGCCCGAAAACCGAGGCAATACTGGCGTCGTTGACCCTGATGGTTTGGGTTCTGGGCTGCATGTCAGCGTGTCAAACCGAGAAACAAGCACTCAAACAAACTGCCTGCCGGGTCACCCGTGTTCGGTCAGGAACCTGCAGGTTCAGCAGAAATGTAAGACATGTGCATAGCACAGGGCGAGCGGTTTTGGATGAGCTAGCAGCTCCACGTATTATGGGCCTTCGTGCGCTTAATGGCCGCTTTTCCGGCCTCAGTTTTCCGTGCGAAGTAGGATCTGTCATGAAGCCGCGGGCTAGTCTCAGAGAAGATCCAAAAGAGACAGGCCTAACAGAGCAGTCTTGGTTAAATCGCAGTGATAAGGCTTCCGCTCGGGCAGGCTGCTGCACGCCGGACTGCCGGAGTCAGGGCGTGACACACAACAAAGGCATGATATCACCGTGTCTGAAAGCTTGGAGACTCGTATCGTCGAGCCACGCGATTTACATGCAGCAGAACCTGCTTGCAGCCAGCTCAGCAACGCTGTGACCTTTTGAGTCAAGCAGAAAGTTCTACGGTTGATTGCGGGCTTACGCCATGCATGGCACTCCCTCTGCACAGACGACGGCCTCCACACTTTCGATGCCAACCTGACGATGTCATGGACTACCAGGATGCGAATCGCCCGCGCATGTATTCGTGTTCTGTGCGCCACGCGCTCAAGAATCGTTCCCACTCTTTGTGTGCCTTGCGAGATGCTACGCTAAACCCTCCCATGCTTCGCAAACGCTCGTTGCGACTGTAAGAAATTCCTGGTGGAAGTTTGTCACAGTGCGGAGGCTTGTGCAATCCAACGGCGTCGAAGCACCTGAGAATGCTTTAAAGGACGGGTTCGGACCACGTGTGAAGGAGACGAGCTGGTCCTTGAGCAGTTCTTAGTGCCGACCATCGTCAAGACGAACAGAAGCAGGATTAGCATCATCGCGCAAAATGCCAACCCTCGATGTTATGCACTGTGTCCGGTAGTTGCCCGCTTGCGTGAAGCATGACTCAAGATCTCGAGAGACTGCGCATACGAGCCGAAACCAAGGAGTGATTCAAGATGACGGCTATCATGTGAGCGGTCGAAGCTGCGATTCGCGACTCTGTGTTGCAAAACAATGGATGTTGAAAGTGTGCAGTTAGACGAGGCACTATTTTTTTGCACTGCAACACTCTGTGACTCACTGGGTGAGAGGAAACGAGCGCGGATGTGCGGGTCTTCTCGATCTAAACCCTAGACCGTTAGCCCTCAGCCCTAAACCCTACACCCTAAGCCCTAAACCCTAGACCCTAAGCCCTAAACCCTAGACCCTCAGCCCTAAACCTTAGACCCTGAGCCCTAAGCCCTAGACCCCTAGCCCTGGAGATTTGCCTTAGTCGACGAAGGATTTGCCTTAGTCTACGAAGGATTTGCCTTAGTCGACGAAGGGATTTGCCTTAGTCGACGAAGGGACTTGCCTTAGTCGACGAAGCGCTTCGTCGACTAAGGCAAATCCTTCGTCGACTAAGGCAAAAATCTGCCATTTTGCGAAGAATTTGCCTGAGTCGACGAAGGATTTGCCTTAGTCGACGAAGGATTTGCCTTAGTCAACGAAGGATTTGCCTTAGTCGACGAAGTGTTTAAGGTTTAAATTCCCATTGATAGGGTGGTTTAGGGTTTAGGCTACTATAGCTTCTTTAAAAAGGGATCTTCCAAAGGGTTCTATAAGGATTACTTTAAGGGCTACTATAACTTCTTTAAAAGGGATCTTCCAAAGAGTTCTACAAGGATTGCTTTAAGGGCTACTATAAGGGCTCATGGGCTTCTTTCAAAAGTTCTATAAGGATTAAAAAGATTACTGTACTCTAAGGGCTACTAGAAGGGCTTAATATTTCTTTAAAACGGGATCTTCCAAAGGGTTCTAGAACTGTTGATGATACAAATCCTGCATCACCTTAAGGACCCTAAACTATGGGAATTATGGTATATTCCTTATTATGGGCAATGCAGGATTTATACCATATCAACCGAAGGATTACTTTCAGGGCTACTATAAGGGCTTTGTTTTGGGGCCTTAAGACTTGCCTAGGCTAATTTTGGGGGCTCCTTGTCATAATTATCGCATTCTGGGCCCCGACATAGAACCCTACTATAGGTCCCGTATAGACCCCTTTAAGGAAAAGTGCTTCCAGCTTTAGGCTCTCTGTTTCTGTGGCCGGTTGCTCCTTCAGGTTGTGGCTAGGGGTTTAGGGTTTAGGGCTCAGGGTGTATCTATACTAGTAGCTATTTGAACAGCCTCGGCGACACAAGAACAGCTTCCCGAATGAAGTGTTTAGACCCTAAACCCTAAAGCCCTGACCACAAACCCTAAAGCATAAACCCCTAACCAGAAACCCTAAACCCTAAACCATAAACCCCTAAACATTGTTGCTACTGTCACTCTGACATTAAAGACTCTGCAGCTGAAGCTGTTATTGACCTATATGGCTGGTTGTCAAAATTCTGGTTCCTTTATGGGTCCCTAATATAATACGGCACCTAATATTTGGGGCGCCCCAAAAGGGACCATAAGTTTGGTCCTTTTTTGGGTCCCTAGCACCTAATGTTTTGGGTACCCAAGAAGGGACCATAATTTTGACAACCACCCATATGCATCAGCCGTGTTGCTGCCATCGGCACATGACTGCGACGCCGCTGATGCTGCTTATGACACGAAGGCAAAATGCTGAGGAGCGCGAGGATGACAATAACCGTCTTGCTCCGCGCGGTCTAAAATACCAGGACCCCGATCATGCGACTGCTGGCGATGTTGATACTTACAGTAATGGTGAAGACGGGGATGAAGATGATAAACTGGGCACGCCGGAATGGCAAACCTACGTTTTTTATTCCAAAAGACTCCGGGCCTTGTTGGCACAGGTCACGATTGTCCTCTGCCCCTGCTGTGAACGACTCCATACACGAAGGACTAATAAAGGGCGACCAACTTGATATAACTTGCTGTGTGAATCGCCGAGGCTCTGGAATCAAAGTGTGTGTGCGGACGGACGAATCCAGGTCTAGCTGTCGGCGTGCAGCAAATCATCAGCAGATACAAAAGCTTACAAAACTTGAACAATAGCGACAACAACAACCACAACAAACAAACACCACGACCACGACCGCGACCACAACCACCACCACAAACACCACTGCACCCAACTCCTTCGGTGCAAGGCACAGAACGCCGCACCAGAGCCCTTCTCTGTTCTCGTGCCATGGTCCCATAGTGTCGTTCCATTTCCTGGCAACGGTTTCAGTTGAGGTTGATGGAGTTTAGGACGTTGATTGGTCTTGGGGGCTTCAGCAGGGCTGCCATGCTTACTGCATACTTGGAGGCTCATGGGTAGTTACAAATAGGGTTAAGAGTAGGGTAACTATACTTATAACTCATATTAGGGGACTTATAACCCTACTTATAACTACCCCTGAACCTCCAAGTACTAGGAACAGACATTGTGTCGCATCATCACATTCGAATAGCATCACCGTGACTGTGCGAAGAGTCGAACTAGGAGTAGTCGTCGTCTTTGGTGTAGCACTGATATCGCTTTTTGTAAAGCAGGTGCAGCCGCAGCAATAGTAGCTGCAGAAACAGAGAAACGTCGCTCAACAGGGTTGTAAGTTTGAAGGCTGTTTTCATTATCGCTGCTTGAGTGTCGGCTTGACTATTCGTGGAACGGTTGTTGCAGCCACATCTGTCTCTGTTTCGCGATCGCAAATACCCACCTGACAGCGGTGGAATGTGTCGTCAACACATCGTCACGGGGTTGTTTCGGGACTGCTCAACCACTTTGGAACAAAGATCAGCTTGGCGGATATGCTGATGCTGCTGTTGATGCTGATGCGGTCTACCCTACAACCCCACTAGATCCCAACCCTGGTGCACCTGAGATCTGGCTCCTCGGTCAGAGCCGTAAGAGTCATCATCCTCTCGGAGATGGAGAATTTGTTAGAGCCCAAACACTTGGGCTGAGGGGTTCAGGGTTTCGAAATTTCGGGTTCGACAACAAATTATACAAGTTCACAAGAATTTACAATTTCCAGGCTACGCGATCGCTTTGATGATCCTCGTCGTCGTCATGGAGGAACTTCCATGGATCGGCAGTGGCTAACGGCTTGATACTTGATAGTCGTTCCACTGGCGGTAGATGGAAATGCCTGAATCTGATGGTGATGATGATGACAATGATGATGACGTCAGCATTTGATGGTGACCGTGGGGGCCGAGGTTGCTGAAGGTGGTGATGGTAGGTAGCTATTGCAAACTCCATCCTGCGTCCCATGCCTTAAGCCAGAGCCCCAACTTCTACGACGCCATGTAATGAGATCGCGAAGACGAACGGGGCATGGGGCATCTTGAAACCCCCTTTGAGGGGACCCTCAAAACCCTAAAGATCCCTCAAATATCCCCCAAGCCCTGAACTAGAGGCGTGGTGCGATCGAGCTTCGAGTTCAGGGGAGCTTCGAGGGTTTTGGGCGCTTAGGGGGCGGAAGGGTGAAGCTTACCTTTGGTCAGTAGGGAATGGAGGAATGGGGTACAATTATAACTACCATTACTACCATTCTTCCATTCCCTACTAACCAAAGGTAGGGAGGGGGGGGCGGAGGGGTGAAGGGGGCCTGGAGCTTAGGGCTTCAAGTTATAGGGTCATGGCGGCTTCTAGCATTCAGGGCTACGCTTCGGGATTTCTGTCGGCCCGAAATTCCCACCCGGTTTCTGGGGCCGTTCCCACCCATAACGGGGTGCCCAGACACTGAAGATGCCTTGTGTTCTGGGCCAAACACGGGGTGCCTATGCAAAGTGGTCGAATACAGCCGATCTGGGCCCACTGCCCCCCCTTCCCCCTTGGTGCCTGCCGTTGCTAGCGCTCTGCTCTATCGCTGTCTGCTCGGTGTGGGAATTGAAGGCGTAAGCCCTAAACCCTACTTGGAGGTTCACGGGTAGTTATAAGCAGGGTTATAACTAGGGTAACTATACTTATAACCCTAATTAGCGGACTTATAACCCTGCTTATAACTGCCCCGCCACTGAACCTCCAAGTAACAGGAATGCGCGCGGGTTTAAGAGAACTTCCGGTTTCACCGAGTTGTGCCAGGCAAGGAAGATCGCTTTGCGCGTAATATGCCGCCACTCACAAACCTTGGTGTGAGGTGGCGCCATCCTAGCATGGATGACCAGCCACTGCGCAAGAAGACACCCTAAACCCTAAATCCTACACCCTAGACCCTAGACCCTAAAGCCCAGACCAATAGTCTCCAAATGGTTGCAGGCTTGGGGTTACGGAATCCGAGCTCAGAACCCGTGCGACAACATAGTGAAAAGCCTGGATAGCACAGCAAACTCTTCAAGAACTCCGTGGCGAAATGCGTGAAGTGACATCCAAGTTTCAAGTGCCTTCTCAGCCCCTCAAACCCTTCGAACCCTGAATTGTGATGTTTAAACCATCTTTACACAAAACGAGCCCCATTCAAACACCAGTGGCAGGAAAACGGACTGACTGAGAATGTTCGAAGTGTTACAGGCATTATCACTAATACCGTTGATTTATCGTTGCAATCACGATCATCATCATTAGTATTCTGTCTCTATGCTTGTCATGCTCGTTATCATACTCTAAAAGCTATACAATCCAAGAGCAGCGGCCTCCCATACATGTTCGGCTCGCAGAAGAAATCCCGCTTGGCCTCGGACCTCGCAATCGATCAAAGGGGAATAGGACGGACCCTTAATGGGGACCGCTACCCTGTAACGGGCTATATAATGGGTATATAATAGCTATATTCAGGGTATATGCCTAGGGGTCCTTATTAAGGGTCCCTCCTTTTGCCCTTGGAATCGAGACAGCCTCGCGGCTCCGACTGCTTGGGAATTGCAGGGCTCACTGGTGTCACTAGTTCATGGTTGGGATAGGATTAAAGATTCATATTTTCATTCCTTATTGGGTGTAAGTGCCCCAAGTGTAAATTTCCACCCAACTATGACAAAGGTCTGGGGTGTAGAGTTTTGGTGTTTGTATAGGCTTGGGGCTTAGGAGGGAGCAGTGCGGCTTTTGGGCTGGGGCTTTCGGGTTCGGGGTTTAGGGTGTTCAGGGTTGGTCTCGACCTAGCAAACTGAAACCCTGGACCCTTAAGCCCCGAAACTTCGACTTCACTTGGAAAGTCCGAGGTGGAAGCAAGTACTTGGAGGTTCAGGGGTAGTTATAAGCGGGGTTATAAGTCTCCTTAATTAAGGTTATATGTATAGTTACCCTATTTATAACCCTACTTATAACTACCCTAATCCCTAAACCCTATAACCCTATAGATCCCTTTAAAGGAACCCTACTTATAGCTATCCATGAACCTCCAAGTAGGCTCTTTCGGGATCTGACAACCCCTAAGCTGAAACCATCGGATGCAAAGTGCCGATCCGCCAGCCTCGCGCCCCCAAAACCGGCACTGATCATTCATATATGATGTATATATATATATGTATTACATGTTTAGTTGGTTATTGTCTGTTTATTTATTTGCATGTATATCAGGCATAGTACTCAAACTCATAAGATTGACCTCTTTATCGTGGCACTAGTGATAACGGCAACAAAACAACATGAACTGCCCTAATAGCTGTAATCATAAAAAAGAGAATTCTCACCAAAGCTTATACCAAAGAAACCCTAAACCCTGAACCCCTAAAACCCAAACGCCCCAAACCCTTCGAAAGCCCCCGGACGTCGTAGGACCCAAGCTGACAGCTTCCGCCGATGTAGTGCTGCCAGTTGTAGGTAAGTCTGGTGTCGATGATGGCCTTCAGCGCTTCTTCGAGTAATATAGGGGCCTTAATAATTAAAATACGGCTTTGGGGCCCATTATACTATGATTGTAATCAGGAACCCCCCAAAATGTAGGTAAGCCTGGTGTCGATGATGGCCTTCAGCGGTTTAGGGGTTTAGGGTTTAGGGTGGTTCTTCGAGTAGTGAACCCGGATGGGCATTCAAGACCAGAATCCACAGCCTTCGGCCCCAAGCACTTCCTAAACGTGCAGCTGCAAGAAGATCCATCGCCAAACGCTCTAAACCCGCAAGCCCAACAAACCTAACCCCACCAAAGCTTAAACCCGAAGCCCTCGCAGCCAACAACGCACAAAAAAATGCACAGATAAACCATAACATCCAAAATCCAATACACCAATCGACCCGAAATGCTCAGTCTCTCTACACTTCAGCCGTGGCCTCGTTGCTGAAGAGCTCGCATGCTCCACCGAAGATGTTCCCTGGCATAGGTTTTGGGTGTCTATCACACTCTGTTCCCGGGATGAGGGGTTTAGGGTTAACAATTATGGCGCTTCAGACAAAGCGCCGACGGTTTTGCTCTCAAAATACATCAGTAAAGTGTGTGAAGTTTGGATGTGGAGCTTTGCGATTGCCTGACCAAGTATCATCACAGCTTCTAGTTGCCCTTATTCGGCTTTCCGCTCTGCGTCTTGCAAGCCCTAATCCCCCTCTCATGTCAAAATGGCGGGTGCCGACCGTTGGTCATGTCTTTCCAGGACCAGAAAGTGCAATTCCGACTTGCTTCGCACGCGTGGAGGCACCAGGCGCCGTATTCCTCAACAGCAACGTCCACAAAAACAAGGAGAAAAGATTAAAGTCTACTATAGTCGACTCTGGTATACCATGGTCTATCGTGGTCTCTTTATTGTAGGCCATTATGACACATTATGATATACTAAAGTCTACCATGGTAAAGTCTGAAGACGAGTTTCGGGGCTCATGGCTGGATTATTGGTACCTGGAGCAAGCTGATGTTCCTGGAACCTTCGGGGTTTAAAGCTTAGGGTATAGGGGCTTAGGGCTTAGGGTTTAAAGCTTAGGGTTTAGGGGTTTAGGGTTTAGGGTTTGGAATCTTTGGGAGGGTTTCTGTGCACAAGGCCACAGGGTACGTCCAGTGCATGAATGCCGTAACTGCTGAAGTGCAGGACCCGTCGGGCGGGGGGTAAGCCACGTAAACTACAACTGCACATGGCGTTGCAACACCGAAACCAGAAACACTCACACTAAAGCCCTGCACCAACCAAATCTCTAAAGCTCAAGGCTTAAAGTCTAAACCCCGAAATCCCCCCAGCCCCAACAGCTCTAAACATCAAACCCCTTCTGCATGCCAAGCGTCCAGGATCGGATCGTTAGTGTACTCGGCTTCTCAAAGAGGTTGGGTTTAGGGCGTCTTGGGTTTTGGGCTGTCTGAAGGAGAAGGGTTGAGAGGTTTAGGGTTCAGGATTCCAGGGAGATAGGAGTGAAGGATTCAGACTTTAAAAAATCGCGCCTGCACTGCACTCTGCAGAAACTTCCGCTGGCCACTGGTTCCCTCAACATGACCACTACTGCGGAATCTGGTCAAGTTGCGTTCAGCGGCACGCGATATTCAGCCTTGTTCCCATTCAAGGTCGGGAAGTAGTTGCCTTGACTGTCACTGCACGAAAACCTCTCTGGCTTCTCGTTGCGCTTTGCAAGCAAGAGCTCCGTGCCGTAATTCGTAAGCCCTGACTTCAGGGCTCCTAGTCTCGTACCTACTTACATCGCAGAGCAGGGTTTAGGGTTTAGGGTTTTTATTTTTTGAGGGTTTAGGGTTTAGGGCTTAGGGTTTGGGTTTAGGGTACCCATACCCTTAACTCCTGAACCCCAAACACACGAACCCTAAACCCAAAATCCAGGCGTTGGAATTAATGAGGGTGTGATGCCACCCAGCGGCCTTGTGCATTGCCAATCCTTGTCGGCAGGGCTTGGGGTTCAGGGTTTAGGGTTTAGGGTTTAGGGTTTGGGGTTTAGGGTTTAGGGTTTAGGGTCGCTATTGCCAACCACTGCAAGTAATCGTATTGCTGCTGCCTTGGTGTAGGAATTCTACTCGGACACCACACCTCCAGCTGGTGATGACAGCGCAGGTGCTGCTGATGATGATAGCTTCTCTTTTCAGCTCCTGTGTTAAACTGACCCCATGCCCCCATCCCCCACCAAAAAAAAAAGAACTGCGGACGCTGCTGGCTGAGGTTCCAGAATCTTTTGAGGTTGGCACCGCGGCCGCCGAAATACCGACGTCCGGGACGATATCCACAGACTTTGCCATAGGGACTCCTCTTGTGGCACGGTTTAGGGTGTAGGGTGTAGGGCTTGGGGCTTTAAGGCTCCCTAAACCCTGAACCCTAAACCAAAAAAAACCGAAACCGTAATCCCTAGACCCTAAAACCCTAAACCCTAAACCGTGGGCTTTGGATTCTCGCGTTTACTGTAGGGTCTCTTGGAGGCTTCTCTCGCGGCTTTTGTCGGGGAGACCTCTGGTGTTTTAAGTGCCCTGGAACCCGGGAATCGCGAGACGTCTCCCCAAAGTCCCAAAGCTCTACGTGGAGGTTCAGGGGTAGTTATAAGGGTTCCTTAAAGGGCCCCCTTTAAAGGGATCTATAGGGTTCTTCTATAAGGGTATAGGGTTTAGGGTCTACTTGAAGGTTCATGGGGTAGTTATAAGTAGGTTATAAGTCCCTTGATATGAGTTATAAGTATAGTTACCCTACTTATCTCCCTACTTATAACATATAACTACCCATGAACCTCCAAGTGAGGGTCTCAGATGGGAGTTTCCGAAGATTAGGGGTGCCTTGTTTTGGAGTTTCAATGCGGATCCTACTATTTAGGGTGCCATATTAGGGTCCCGTATTTTGGGAACAGAAAATAAGACATTACGGGCCCCATATTTACAGCATTACTGTTTTTCATGTTTTTGGTTTGCTTCAGATTTGAAGCAACATCACTCGTGCACACGATATCGTTATCCTCATATGCATATTCTTAAATAGGATACTTGTACGTATACCCATACATGTGCTTGTTTCAACTGTCGACGTGACTATAGAGCAGGAGGTTTGACTCACTTCTTGGCTGGTTTAGGCCCGAAGGGCGAGAACACTGCTACTAAGGGGATGGCGGGGGGGGGAGAGGGGGGGGGCAAAAAAAAACAAAATATGGAGGGGGGGGCAGCGCAAAAATAAAAAAAACATCGAAAATCAAAAACTCCCCCTCCCCGGGGACAGCAAGCGACAGCCAACGCCATAGTGCGCCATACTGCAGGAGCGGACACCAACCAAGAGCCACATGATTCAATAAACCTGGTGTCCTTAGCCCATGCAAGCCTCACTACAAGTGAGTAGATACTGTATGCCGAATATTAAGATCAATGAGATTACAAATTTACCAGATAAACATCTATAGAATCTATAAAAGACCTCAGAGACTTACTGCGTATAGAAAAGTCGATATCTGAGATTACAGCTCACAAAGATGATAAACTATTTATGACTGATGACATCATATGACGAGGAGACCTTACATTAACATACATTCGATGGATGCGAACTCACGACACAACCACTGCCTGAGCAATGCCAGGTGGACAACCTGTTGAAGGGTCTGTCGTAGTCAAGCGATAACAACAATGCTTGATGTCGCATATGATGTGGTAGCATATGCGAGGACATACGGTCGGTATATATGCTGGATGTCAGATACATGTATGACCAGTCTCCTCGATAACATATACAACAAACACTGTCTTCGCCTTTCATTGACAGGTTGCGATGTAAGGAATCCGAATCCGACTATCTTATAGGTGCATGAAAACGGGAGTTTGAATATTCCACTTGTGCGATGTTCGAGCAACATGGTGGGCTCTGTCGGGGAGTTTACAACTGGAAATCATTATTGGTTTATGTTCCTGTGATCAGGATCGGCTACTCGCAGTAATCTGAATATCACTATACCAAAACTGGCTAGATATGGAAACAATATATCTCATGAGCACGTCATGGTGAAGTATCAATCTTCACGTGAACCATGCGCATCATAGTATGATATGGCGTAACACACTCGTGCGCATGTAGCATGAGGTGCTAGGGAGATGCCATACGAGCTTGGCAAGCTCACGGGATGCACGAGGACATCTAAGTCAAATCTCATAGTGAAGATATGTGTCATGAGATGCTGCCTGCATCTTGCGACCTATTCATACTTAGCTGTGACTGTTGTAACTTCATGCGAGATTGGGTTTATGTGTGAGAATAAGTCTCCGGGCTTTTAGAAAGGTTTACCGAGGGGTTTAACCAATATGTGGTGCAATCCCGCTTGCCCGCGCGGCCGGAAGGCGTAAAGGGGGAAGCCCGAACGATGCGGGCATCTTATAAGGACACATACTGAGATGATCTATACGGATGGCTCAATATCATAATGATATGTTGAAGAAATTTCCTGGTGCTCTATGTTGATATGGCCATATTCAACACATAACATGCCTTTTACATCGAAGGAATGTGGCGAATATCCTGTTCAACTGCCGGTTGGGTGCCTCATTATGACGGCTCCATTACTCTTGCCAAAACTGGCATGCAGTTGCCAATGCAATCTGCCATGTTTACTTCCACCACAAGAGATACTTGACTTCTTGATGATGTCACATATTAAAAAGTTGGTTTTAGGCATAGTATAGTTCTTATACGTTTTCTTGGGTAACAGGATTTAGTTTACGGAGATATCCACAAGACACACGATGAAGCGCGTCATGGGCTTTAACAAGACCATATTAGAATGGTTGCGGCATACAGGTGCATTGCCTGCAGCATAGATATAACAAGCGGTATCGTTTACAGCTGATGACAATCGTATGTGCGTGTCGGTGTATGTTTGTGTGTGCATGTGCAAATAATGTGTTTTCACGGCAGCCAACTTATGACTAGATGGTATGAGCAACAAGACAGCGAAAATGATTAATATTGCAGGTGGATCTCCATATGTTTGCATATACAATAATGATAGCAAAGCACCATCTCCTTGAAAAGTATATTAACTCAATTATATCCTTATCCTTTGGGGGCTTGTGGGCTTCAGCCGCAATGATCACTAATCTGAATATGCCAGCATTGTAGCTGTCAGGATGTATACAGCAACATCCATGCGATGATTGTCTTCGAAGGTCGTAGGTTTTCAGTTTTCTGGGTTGGCTTCTGTGAGAAGATATTGCAATTGAAATACACAATTCCGCACACACAGCTCCAAATACTGGACAAATTATTGGACTGGGAGCTCCGAAACAAGGACAACCAATGCAATAATAATCGCAAACAATAAATACGCTTTTGAAGGAGGTTGCACTAAACAAGCTAGCATTCATACGAAAAAACGGTATCGAAACTGAATGTAGCAAAGACATCTATGCACATATATGTATATATGTACATATGCAAATGGATCCGGTAACACGATCCAGTTGATCGCCTGCATGTATACAGCTTGAGACGGTGGGAACTGTTTGAGCAACCTGCCTGTATGATGCCAAACTCAACTTGTCATGCTACAGTATATGCTGGACGTCTATATCCAGAATCATATGTTACCATGCACATGATGGGGCCTGAAAAAACGGTAGGATATGTAAGTGATTCTTTACGTTGATATACAAAAGTTATATAGATTGACCGGTCTTGTACATCATTCAAGGGTGGAGAAATGCACGGTTTCGCAGACGCATTGTATCTCATTTATCTGCAAGATTATACTATGAGACACAAAGAACAACCACAAGATTGAAGTGGCATTGATTTATCGGATAGTCTTCATGAGACTCCACAATGAAAGGTAGTCACACGTGCATCCCATGTTGATGGGAAAGTATTTCCCATATCAGGCATCAAGAGCAACAGGGTTAAGTAAGCTTGAAAACCACTAGTATGCAAATTATGACGATTGTAAGTTTTTGTAATGAAAACTCTTAGAAAACAGCATTTTGACTGGAAAATATGGGGCCCGTAATGTCTTACACTCTCTTTGGGAAACTCCCAAATCCCAAAGCCTATACAACGTTTCAGCGTACGATGACCATCTATAACCCAAACCTACACCTCGTTCTTGTCATCCAGGACCTGAGACCGGGTTCTTCAAGTCTCCTCCCAAACCCTGAGCCCTAAACCCTACGCCCTAAACCCTAAACCCCATGCCCTAAACCCTAAACCCTAAGCCGTAAGCCCTAACCCCTAAACCCCAAACCCCTAAACCCTACGCCCCAAACCCCTAAACCCAACCCTAAACCTTGAAGCGAGCTTGAAGGAAACGCAAACAAAGCCTGCGACCAAGGCTTCCAAAATATCCCGATAAGACCGACGCTGCATGTGCATTCCGTGTCTCTCTCATGAAGCCCGAAAATCCGAAACTCTACATATGGGGGTCCCTTTTGGGGTACCATAAAATATTAGGTGCCGTATTATAAGAGGTACCCGAAAAGGGACCATAATTTTGACAACCACCCATATCGAAAAAACCCAAACCTAAACCCTTGACCCTAAACCCGAATTCAGTTTGGCTCCTAGAGACGTTCAGGAACATTTGCGTGTCGAAGTCGTGCTTCTCGACCGCATTTCTGGCAGCCAGGTTTGAGAGTCGAGGCTGCAGAGTCTACTTGGAGGTTCATGGGTAGTTATACAAGGGTTCCTTAAAGGGCTTTTTTAAAGGGATCTACAGGGATTCTATAAGTGGGGTTATCGGTCCCCTAATTAGGGTAACCTCCAATTAGCAGGGCTTCGGGCTTGCAGGGTGAATTCTCGGTTTCGGTGTTTTTGCAGGCTGAAGGGTCCGGGTTTACTATACTGAACTTAGAACCCTAGCAAAAATGTGTAATTTTAGCTGTTTCTTAGGGATGATAATAACCAAAAATTCAAAATTATTTCTAAGTACCCCTATGGTTTAGGGCTGCACGGAACCTTGTGCCTACGAGGATTACATCCTCTTCAAAACTCTGGTCCACTCGGTGCACGGCGTAACTTCAAGGATCCCTCTCCTTCTATATTTTCGGAAAGAGTTGCGCAGGCACATGTGCTTAGATCCTGGGGCTCGCAGGCCCCTGCAAACGTGGCAGAGGGGCAGCGTCTCGCAGGATGTCACATTCTCCAAGTCCTCGTTGGACATGCCATTCTCTTGCAGATCGCACCAGTAATGGTCCTCGGCTCATCTTCATGATACCGACACGCCCTGCTCGACACCCCGATTTTAGGTTTAGGTTTCAGGGTGTTCACTCCGAAAAACTCGCAGACCTACTCGAACCCAACAAAAGTCTCTTTAGGGCTCCTTGATACGATTTCTTCATTTATGTCCCTTGAGAAGGTAAGTGATTAAGGTCCATCCACACGAGCCTCTGAATGCCCTGGAGCCCGAACCATGAAACCCAAGCTAAGATGCGGGGACAGGACAAACATCATGAGAAACCAGGGCATAATATGGACAACGATGACCCCGTTACAGAGGGAAAAAGAAGCCCTAAGGCCTTAGGGAATAGCTATTGGTAACTAGCATTTACCCCCCCCAACCCTGAACCCTAAACCCTAAACCCAACCTCTTGTGACAGCTCGGGTGCCCATTCCACCCCACGCAGGGCAATCAGTTCGGCAGTCTTGTTGGTTTCACCTCCAGCAGCATCTGACGCACATGCACAGGCCGCATACCATTTAGCTCAGAATACGATGCTATACTGACATGCATGCTGCGTATGTGTATGTGTATACATGTAAACCATACAGATGTGCATGAAGTCTATAGTCATGTTTGCCACGAACAAACCATACAAATGTGCATAAAGTCTATAATCATTGACACACACACACACAGCGCTGCCCCAACGGACGACAGCTTGCCGGGTGGCCGTAGATGAAAAGGCGAGCCGTCAGGGCGTAGTTCCTGAGCCGGAGGTGGGTTTAGGACACGGGAAACTGGTATCTCAAAATCCTTTCAATGTATACAGGGGTTTCTGAATCCTAAATCCCAAACCCCCAAACTCTAAACCACAAACCCTAATCCCCAAACCCCAAACACAAAAAAAAATAATACCCAAACCCCAACAGCTCTAGGGAAAGGCGGATCTCGGCCTAGTGGCTCCAGGGCAGCAATGGCAAGTCCGGGGCTGAAAAAGGGGGCCGAAATTATTAGAACACTTCTACTTGGAGGTTCAGGGGTAGTTATAAGGGTTCCTTAAAGGGCCCCTTTAAAGGGATCTATAGGGATTCGATAAGGGTATAGGATTTAGGATCTACTTGGAGGTTCAGGTGCAGTTATAAGTAGGGTTATAACCAGGGTAACTGTACTTACAACCCGAAGTACTGGACTTATAACCCCACTTATTAAAGGTTGAGGTTTAGGGTTTCGGGTTTAAGGGTTTGGGGTTCAGGTTAAGGGTTCAGGATTTTGTTGCCTAAAAGAGGGGCTGTAGTAATTAGAATGGGGTTTTTCAGGGTATGTTATTCAATCAATTAATCACGAAAAAAGCTAAGCCATAAACTTTGGTAACTGTCAGAAAGAACGGTTTGAGATGTGCCTGTGCATTTTGATTTCGGTCCATAGCTCACAGGACCGACCATGCAATCTAGACCTTATCTAGTTCATGGTTGGGAAAGGGTTAAAAATTGAAATGTATATTCCGTATTGGGTTTAAGTACCCAGAAAAATGTAAAATGATACTCAACTACGACAAAGTTGTAGGTAATTGGAGGTGCAGTGATCTTTAACCCCAAGTAGATCAATGAGAACTTGACTTTCTTGAACAGCCACCACAAAGACTCCAATCTCCCTTAGTTAAGGAATATTCCTTAAATCATACTAGGGGTCTTTTTGCATTTTAAGGTATACTCCCCGATTAAGGTCTCTGGGACCACGGTTTTCAACCCTGAACCCTAATTATGGTACCCCCCCCCAATGGTATCCCACGCTCCCCAAGCCGAATCTGTGTGTGACTGTGCAAGCTTTTTCCACACGAGGGTTCACGCCAAGCAGACCCACGCAGGAAACCCAAACCACACCACACGACAGGGGGGAGTGGGGTAACCAGCCTAAGCAGACCCACTCCCGAACCACACCACACCACACCACAGGGAGGGGGAAGCAACCCACAACCACACCACACCACAGGGGGGAGGAGGAACCATTGGGGGGGGAGGCGGGGGGAGGGGGGGGGGGCCGGCCGAACCGGCATCATATATGTAGACTCTGCTATGCTCCAAACCCAACTTCCAACTTTTGCAGGCCCGGATATTGCAAGGTTCGAGGCTCTGGGCCGGATTTTGGTATTTCTGTATGCTAGGGCTTCTAAGTTAGGATTTACTATTATGATTTCGGGAAGTATCCCCTCCCCCATAACAATACCGAGGACCCTTTGGGACTTTTGCCACATCAGATGTTATACAGTTCTGCTCCCGATCTGACTTGGGGGGGGTTGACGAACCGAGAACCGGGATCATATATATGGTAACCCCCCCAATGTACCCACGCCTATGTGTGTATATACGTACAAATATATATATATATATATATATATATATATGCTCGGCCCCCCCCCATGATCCGCCGTGGGTGGTCTGGGGAGTGGGGGGCGTTATGCAAAGTGCCCATCGAAATGGAGCTAGAGAGTAGGGGTTTTACAGTTGCGGGGAAGGGTTGATTTTTTAGGAGCCTTTCCGTGCGATGTCCCTAGAGACGTTATCTAGACGTCCTGGGCGCAAAAATTTGCCATAAGAGTATTTGGAAAAATACAGCTGTAAGGAAAGTTTCAGTAAAACCAATGGTGGCGCCAGAAAGCTACTTAAGCATTACTATTAATATTAATGTTAGTAGTGGTGTCAGCATTAGGATTAGTGTTAGTATTAGTGTTGTTATTGGTATTGGCTGCTATTTAAATAGTACGATCCTAAATAGCTGCTATTAAAAGTAATGGGTTTTGACATGGCTGCTATTAAGATAAGATAATATTCGAATTAGTATTAGTATTAATATTAGTATTGTTCTTAATATTGATATTAGTACTCATAGCAGCATTAGTATTAATAATGGAAATAGTATTAGGATTAGCTGCTATTACAATACTAGTGTTTGAAATAGCTATTAGCTGCTATTAACATAATGGGTTGGTTTTCAAAGAGCTGCCATTCGAAGTACTAGGATTATAAGTAGCTGTTATTTGAAAAATATTCGTATGAATATTTGTATGACTATCATTGGTATCAATATTAATATTAGTAATACCATTAGTATTAGTGTTAATGTTAGTCTTCATAGTAGTACTAGTATTATTATTTATACTAGCACTAGTAGCTGCTATGAAAATAACAGTATTTTCAATAGCTATTATTGCAATTAGTATTCGTATTAGCCTAAGTATTAGTGGCTATTGAAATAATAGGATGCTAACATTAATGTTAGTATTCATCGTAGTATTAATATTAATATCAATACTAGCATTAGTAACTGCTATGAAAAAACCAGTTTTTTAAATAGCTATTATTATAACGAGTATTCGTATTAGTATAAGTATTAGTGCTATTGAAATAATAGGATTCTAAATAGCTGCGATTAAAATTAATAAGTTTGAAATAGCTGCTATTGAAATAATATTCGTATTAGTATTAGTATTCGTATTAGTCCTAGTATTGCTATTATTTTGCTTATTAATATTGATATTAATGTGAGTATTAGTATTCATAGTAATATTACAGGAGAGGCCCTTCCCAACGCGTCCGGAACGGACATATTTCCAGGTGCCAAAAACCAGACCCTCCTACCTCGCTTTTGTGCAAGCAACGAAACCGTGCCTCTTTAGCTTTTCTGTTCCCTTTTGGCGGCATGCTGGCCGTTCCAAGCTGCAGCAACCGGTGAGGCTGAAACCAGCGGACAGAATGTGGCAAACTTAAACCAACTTCGATGCATGCACGACCCCGCCAACGTCGAACACAAGCAATCAGACGTCTCTGCAGGCTGCAGTTTCATGCTTCAAATCTGCGGGCACTGGCCATGGTGGACTGGTTGCATGACCTGAGAAACGTCGAGCTCTCTTTGAAGACGCTCAAGTTTTCCGTTTCTCCCGTGTTTCGATCACTCATTCAGTCACTCACTCACTGGCTCACTCACTCACTCACTCACTGACTGGCTCACTCACTCACTCACTGACTCACTCACTCACTCAAACTCTCACTCACTCACTGACTCACTCACCCATTCACTCACTCAGCCGAACATTCCCTACCCCTGTCTTCGGAAAATTGTCGTCAAAGCCTGTCGGACGTATTCTTTTCGTTATTTCGAACATTTCTGCTTCGTTGCTTCGTGTGTTTAGCACCACTTTTTGCACAGCAGTTTGTCATTGCAAGGCCACCATGCAAAAAGCCGCAGGTTCCGCGCATTCCCCACACCAGCATGCCGCAAATTGACCTCAAAGCCTTCCCGCGAAATTTTGGCTTTGTTCTTCTGGTGTGAGGCAAGTGTTTCACAGCATTTGTGCATTTCATAAGCCACGATTCAAAAGCCGCACAGTCCGTAGCACTGCATTTGGAAAATTGTCTTTAAAGCGCTTCGAACAAAATCTTTCCTTTTTTTTGCATTTCTTCCAGTGTTTGCAAGTGCTTCACAGCATTTGTGCATTTCATAGGCCACGGTTCAAAAGCCGCACATTCCGTACCGCTGCATTTGGAAAACTGTCTGTAAAGCCTTTCGGCCAAAATCTTCTTCTTTGTGGCTATTTCTTCCAGTGTTTTGCAGTTGTTTCACAGCAGTTTTGCATTTCATAAGCCACGATTCAAAAGCCGCACATTCCGTACCACTGCATTTGGAAAATTGTCTCTAAAGCCTTTCGGCCAAAATCTTCTTCTTTGTGGCTATTTCTTCCAGTGTTTGGCAAGTGTTTCACAGCATTTGTGCATTTCATAAGCCACGATTCAAAAGCCGCACATTCCGTACCGCTGCATTTGGAAAATTGTCTGTAAAGCCTTTCGGCCAAAATCTTCTTCTTTGTGGCTATTTCTTCCAGTGTTTTGCAGTTGTTTCACAGCATTTATGCATTTCATAAGCCACGATTCAAAAGCCGCACATTCCGTACCACTGCATTTGGAAAATTGTCCGTAAAGCCTTTCGGCCAAAATCTTCTTCTTTTTGGCTATTTCTTCCAGTGTTTTGTTGTTTCACAGCATTTATGCATTTCATAAGCCACGGTTCAAAAGCCGCACATTCCGTACCACTGCATTTGGAAAATTGTCTGTAAAGCCTTTCGGACAAAATCGTCTTTTTCTTGGCTTCTTTTGACTCACCCACTCACTCAATCCCTCACTCACTCACTCACTCACTCTATCACGTACTCAGTCACTTAACGCACTCAGTCACTCACTCACTCACGCACTCACCCACTCACACACTGACTGCTGGGCAGCTGCATGCCCTCCAGGCACAGGCAATCAATCGCTGCAGGCTGCTGGGTAGTTTCAGAGCACTCGAGGACAGAGATCACTTGCGCCAACACTTTCTGGGGCCATCGCGATTGGATGACGTGTGGCGACCTGAAGACCGAAAAGAGTCACAATGACAATAACTTCTGCTGTTTACCGCGCTGGATTGGAAATCATCACGTCAACATTCAGAGCACTGGAAACAGAAATCACTTGCGGCAACACCTTCTCCAAGCTACCAAACGTCAATTCTGCAGGCTGCTAGGCAGTTATGCCCTCCAGGCACAGACAGTCAAGCTCTGCAGGCTGCTTGGCAGTTTAGAGCACTTGCGCCAACACCTTCTGAGGCCATCGCAACTGGATGAGAATTGGAGTGTGCCGACCTGAAGAAACTTTGTTACACACCTTCTCAAAACGTCAACTCTGCAGGCTGCTAGGCAGTTATGCCCTCCAGGCACTGACAGTCAAGCTCTGCAGGCTGCTTGGCAGTTTAGAGCACTTGCGCCAACACCTTCTGAGGCCATCGCAACTGGATGAGAATTGGAGTGTGCCGACCTGAAGAAACTTTGTTACACACCTTCTCAAAACGTCAACTTTGCAGGCTGCTAGGCAGTTATGCCCTTCAGGCACTGACAGTCAAGCTCTGCAGGCTGCTTGGCAGTTTAGAGCACTTGCGCCAACACCTTCTGAGGCCATCGCAACTGGATGAGAATTGGAGTGTGCCGACCTGAAGAAACTTTGTTACACACCTTCTCAAAGCGTCAACTCTGCAGGCTGCTAGGCAGTTATGCCCTCCAGGCACAGACAGTCAAGCTCTGCAGGCTGCTTGGCAGTTTAGAGCACTTGCGCCAACACCTTCTGAGGCCATCGCAACTGGATGAGAATTGGAGTGTGTCGACCTGAAGAAACTTTGTTACACACCTTCTCAAAACGTCAATTCTGCAGGCTTCTAGGCAGTTATGCCCTCCAGGCACAGACAGTCAAGCTCTGCAGGCTGCTTGGCAGTTTAAGAGCACTTGCGCCAACACCTTCTGAGGCCATCGCAACTGGATGAGAATTGGAGTGTGCCGACCTGAAGAAACTTTGTTACACACCTTCTCAAAACGTCAACTCTGCAGGCTGCTAGGCAATTGTGCCCTCCAGGCACAGACAATCAAACTCTGCAGGCTGCTTGGCAGTTTAGAGCACTGGAGACGAAATCACTTGCGCCAACACCTGAGGCCATCGCGACTGGATGGGAATGGAGTGTGCCTGAAGGCTACCAAACGTCAACTCTGCAGGCTGCTGGGCAGCTATGCTTCCCAAGCACAGACAATCAAACTCTGTATGCTGCTGGGTAGTTTCATGCCCTCCAAGCTCTAGCCCAAAATATCTGCAACGTCACTAACATCGACACGCACTCGCAACACACTTGCAAAAGCTTTGACCACCACTTTCAGCAATTCTCCAAGACTCTCCTGGAACCCCTGACAGTCAGCAATTCTCCAAGACTCCCCTGGAACCCCTGAAAGTCCATGTTGCTCGAAGCTCGTTGCATGGATGCGGTGGTTGCATAACTTTGCCTTCGGGGGGTCAGGGGGGTGCAGCGGTAGTCATCACCCGCTTAGTCATATCAGCAACATTGAACTTCCATGTTTCGGCCCAAGGTGGGTTGCAAGTAACGACATGCATGTTACGACCACATACAACGCGATGCGACTTTAACCCTTGGACTCACAACGGGAAGTGTGCACTTCACGTAATTTTGTCGAGCAAGCAGAAGCCTCGATTGCGAATGTCTTGAGAATGTCTACTCGTTCGGTGATACGAGTATCTCTCCCTCTCCATCAGACTCCTCGCGAGGGAGTGGGCGCTTCTGGCCTCTGCCCAACAGCCAGCGACTGTAGCAATGCACGCACTGGCCCCATTGCTTGAAGCGGCGATCTTGCTTGTCGGCAGGGATTGATTTCGCGAAATGCCAAGTCTGGAAGCGCTGATTCCAAGCCTCGGTTTCAACATGGTTAACCGAGCCACTGTTGCAGAAAATCGTCGGCTCATTGGACGTCAAGACCATGCAGACGGACTCGGTGCCTCCAGCATTCCACAAATAATCGGCACCCAGATCGCCCCCCTTGGGCATGGCCACAAGGAAAGCTTCATTATCCACTAAGTTGAGCAGATCGTTCCAAGTCACCCACCTGTAGTCAAACTACAGTGAAACCAAGCTTTCCGCCCCTGAGACACGGTATTTACAATACTTCGGCAACCTCCCATGCTTAAAACTGTAGAATAACGCGCATTTCCGCCCCTGAGACATGGTATTTACAATACTTTGGCAGCTTCCCATGCCCAAAACTATGGAAAAACATACATTTCCGCACCTGAGACATGGTATTTACAGTACCTCGGCCGCCTCCGAAACGGAAGGTGAGTTACTTTAGGTGCTTTCTCTGAAAAGAAATACAGAAAAGGTTGAGATTAAAAGAAAAGACGGTAAGTAACTCACATCCCGTTTCGCAATCTATTTTGGGATGTGCGTTTTTCCACAGTTTTAGGCATGGGAGGCTGCCAAAGTGCTGCAAATACCACGACTTGGGGGCGGAAATCCTCGTTTCACGGTTGTTTCCAGCACACACAGATGCCATAATGCTGCAAATACCACGACTTGGGGGCGGAATTCTTCGTTTCATAACAGTTTCCAGCACACATCGCTGTCAGAATGCAACAAATACAACGATTTGGGGACGGAAACCCTCCAACCTCGAAGTTTCCAGCACACATAGCTGCCAGAATGCGAAAAACACAGGATTCGGAGGCGTCTGAAGCAAGTCAAAACGTCTCAGCGGCCCTGCAGGAGGGTTTAGGATAACAGCAATCCGCGTTTTTTAGTCTAAACCGCCCGAGACCATCCGTTCCACATCTGTTGTTTGTCACGTGGTTCCAAGTCAACCAAAACCACGTCTGATACTTTCACTGGCGGTCGTCTGTTGGGTTAAACACGAACCAATCCCTGAAAGTCAAAACGTCTCAGCGGCGATACGACCACAGCTGCAACAACGTTACGGCGCGATATGGGTGGCCTGCGTCCGCAAGTCCGCCTTGAAGGTTGAGCACGCCAAGGTCGTACCTTTGTCTAAGACAACAAGACTGACGTCCTGAAACGGGTCACTGCTTGCCTGGAAAGCCTTTTGCGGTGCCCATTCGAGACATCATGCCATGCGACAGCGCTCTCTGGCTGTCTTACACACAAAGTCGAAAACCTAAAGCCTTTTGTGGTGCCAATTCGTGATCGGCTCTTCTTAGACATCTGCCATACGACAGCCCTTTCTGGCTGTCTTACGACACAAAGGAAAAAAACGCTGCACTTTCAGCCCTCCTGCTGCTCCGCCAGCTCTGCTTTCACACGTGCAAGCTCGTTCAGATCAGCAACGGACAGCTGCTTAGCCGCCTGCTGCAAAGATTTCAATTCGTGGGTGGCAAGCTCGGATTGAAACCAGGGTTTAAGCACCAGGTCTACGACGAACAGGTTGCACATTAGGTAGCCCAAGCATTTGAACAGCATGCGTTTTTGCCACGTGGCTTTCAGTTAGAAACGTGCCGCCTTCACCAGCCTGCTTTTGCGGCGTAGCGCGGCACGTTCTTGCTTTTTCAAAGCCTTCACCTTCTCCTTCGCTTCTTGCTAACTGGTCAGCCAAGAGGACCTGCGACGAGGACGGCTTTCGGGGCCTAATTCCTCCATGCGGCCGCGGGCCTCCCCAGCATTTTTCTTGTTAGTGCTAGTTCTAGTCTTGGCTGCGATTAAAACAATAGTATTTGGAATCGCTATTAGTTGAACCAATATTAGAAGTAACACTAGTATTAGCTGCTATTAACATAACGGGTTTGTATTTGTTGAGCTGCCATCCAAAGTAATAGAATTGTGAAGTGCTGTCACTTGAAATTATTAGTATGAATATTACTATTACTATTATTCGTATTAATATCAATATTAGTATTACCATTGATATTAGTATGAATTTTGGTATTCATAGTAGTAATAAGATTGATATTAATGTGTTGACGCTCAGGTCCACGGTTGTGTTCAGCAGAGGGCATGGCGGAGGGCGATGAACGTCTTCTCTTAAGAGTGTCTATGACTGCAACCCTCCAAGGAGGAACAATCACACAGCTCAGTCCGAAGGAAACGAGTCCTAAGGGGAACCTCGCAAACCAAGAATCCCCAATGCTCGCCCCCGGAACACCCACAAAGCGACGACCTACCAACGGCCAACAAAGGCCTCACTTCAGTCGTCCTTTTCATGATCTTGAGCCACGTCGGTGCGTGTCATCCTTGTGCAAGGGGCTTCTGTGCATACCCTCGACTTACAACTACGGAGTGCATCAAAGCGCAACTTACAGGCGCCGTCACATCAACACTCCTCCTTGGGCTGCGGGAGATTTCCTCACCCTAGCCCACATACGAAAACAATTGTTGGCGCCTTTGACAATACTGGCATAATGTCATTTGACGCCGTCGAGTCGCGGCGTTACGTAGGCCATGACACGCCGCATCGTGATGCACTCGGTCACCATGCTCACTCATCACGAAAGGACCTTGGAACTGCACATATCCGTCCGGCTGCACATCCGTCTGCACTGCGATGGAGGCCGTGGTAGTTCCTGAACGCGATCTCGCCGGCACCGGCGAAGACTGAGGGGTCGCCCTCGACGACGTAGCCAAAGGAGTCGCCGGTGCGCTCCGGTCGTGAACTGGATCATCCAGTCCATAACGCGCCACCTCCTCCTGTACAGCTTGCTGTAATCGACGAAGCCGCCTAGCTCCCCGAGATTCCTCAACAGAGCCACTTCTTCTCAAAGAGATCCACTCAAAGAACCACTTGATCGCCTCCCAAACACCAATGGCAGCAACCAAACCGAGGAGGATAAGGCCATAAAGTTCCCACGGCATGCTGACTTCAATGCCTCTTTGCTCCGACTCCGTAGTCGAAGCTCTCGACCCTTGAACCATCCATCCCATAAGCACAACGAGCTTCGCAAGGACGGCCAAAGTTCCATTGAGCTTGACTGGGACGCTTGCCTGGCCCGCATCCTCGTTCGCGACTCCCCTCTCAGACCTCAAGCCCCAGAGGTTGAGTAGTTCGACTAAACGGGGGCGATTAAACGCCTTCGTTCCCAAGTCACCAAGCTGAAGCTTGCCTGCGATGTGCTCGATTCGTAGTTCACGTAGGCGAACTGCTTCCCGTAGGTGGTAGGCCCGCACTTTCAAGTGCCTCGTCTTCCAGCTGCCACCGGCCTCATTGCTAAGGCCAACAGCAGCTGAGTTGTCCACCTTCACAACTATCTCCGCCGGCACATGGTGGAGTTCCTCGGTAATCGCCGAGATGCCATAGGCCATCTGTGTGGTGTTGATGGTCTCAATGAGTTCTGCTTCCGCAACCGACAAAGACACCAAAGCTTGGCGCCCCGAGCGCCAGGCAACAGGCTGCTGGAGGTACCTCGTGAGACTGCATCCAACACTGCGGCTCCCATGCGGTGCGAAGGAGGCATCCGAGAACGCTTCAACGTAGTGGTCCTTGCGCTCCGGGTTATACTCAAGATTAAGGTCGATCGTGGCCTTCAAGTAACCGAGAGCACGTAGCCCGATGCGCTCTACCAAAATTGGATTCTTCAAACACCAAGAAGACATAGTAGATACCGTGTGCATGAGGTCTGGTCTTGACTTCCCGCTCAACCAAAGAAGCTCTCCGGTGAGAGCCTGCGCCAGGCGTAGCTGCTCGGGAGAGTACTCCTCCTGTGGACATTCGGCTTCACCTAGGAGCCACTCCTGCGGGCACGGGGTCAAATGACCCCGTGTCTCTGAGAGGCCATGATGCCTCAAGAGCTCCTCAATGTAGCCCCGCTGGTGGATCTTCACAGACCCATGGCTGCTGCGACTGATCTCCAAACCCAAAAACCTGATAGTTGTTTCTTCAGACGCCCAAGTCAGCTCGGATGCCTTCCATTCACTGGTCAGCCACTTGTGAAGCTCCTTGATGACGTCCTGCTCCCCCACATACAGGATATCGTCAACGTACACATTGACATAGGCTCGAACAGTAGTAGATCCATCTGCAGCAACCACACAAACCGACCAAATATTCTCATCAGCTCTGTGCTGCTTCAAGTAGATGTATCCATCGCCATAGGGGATCTTAGCACTGCGAAACCTCTTGTCACGGAACCGTCCCCAAAGGCGAGGAGAACGGCGGAAGCCGTAGAGGGCTCTGTCTACCCTCCATAGCTGCATGGCATACTGCACCTTTGCCAACCGGAAAACCTTCGGGGGGTAGAGGGCGTACACGGCCTCCTCCTCATCATCTTCTTCCTTAATCGGGGCCAGGATGAAGGCATTGCGAATGTCAGTTGAGGCCAAACACCATCCCAATGCAGCGCAGTGGACCAACATCACTCGCAGGCTATCCGTCTGACAGCCACCTGCGTAGGACTCTTCTATAGACTGTTTCCCCTGGAAGTTTCCGCAGATAACCAGTCTCGCCTTTCTTTTATAGAAAGAGGGGTCCCCAGGAGGTAGAGGTTGATCGTCACCGCCCGGTAGTACTTCTCCATCTGGAGGCTTCACGGTAAAAACCCCTTTCGCTGGGAGGACGATTAGCTTTCCAGACCGTTCCAAAGCCCGCTGCTCCTCAAGCGTTAGGGGAACCAAAGCCTTCGCCTTGATCAACGCGTCGGCCTCCTTAACAATTGCCTCCGCCCATCTTGGAATGAACTGCTTGACCTCATCCAAGGCAACGGTGTAGACAACCTTCAGGGGTCCAGACAATGTCTCCAGCAGAGGTTCAACTCCATGTACCTCATCTGTTCCCTCGGTCATCCGGCACAGCGACATCCACCGTTCTACTCCTGGGCGGTCAGGCAGGTTCACGGACTCCCGAACCTCAAGCGACTTGCCGGCATCGTTCACAGCATCCGCTACACCTTCAAACTCTTCGGCCAGGGACTGGGGACAAACTGAAGCCAACAGCTCCTCCTCATCCAATACCCTTCTTGACCACATCCGAGTCCACATTTCACTCTCAACGTCATCAGGAAACCAGCAGGGACCATTCGCAACTGTCGTTGGGCCGGAAACTTCGTCACATCGAACGGCCTTCAGCTCACAGACCGGGGGTCGAGGAGGAAGTACGAACCCTAGGCTCTCCAGCCCTTTCCTGGTCTCATCCTCGAGCTTTCTACATTGACCAACAGTGTGGGCAATGACAGTCCACTTTGGTCCTCCAGACCAAGGCATCGTCTTGTGCAACCTTTTAGGGTCGACTTGAACAATCTTGTTGCGGACCGGCTCGACATAACCCACTCGGTGCTCACCAGAACCCAACTCCATGGACACCGTAGGATAGCCGTCCTTGGTTCCTTCCTGCCAAATACCTCCATTCTCGAAGTTCCCGAGAGTAAGGACATAGTTGCGCGAACCCCTCATGTTGAACCGGTCCTTGTGGGCATCGGTGTTGAGGTCCTTGGCAACCGTTATGGAGGAAAACACTGCCTCCTTCCCTTCATGGTACTTCAGCATCGCAGCCAAGTAGGACGCCAAACCTCCATGTCTTGCCGTTGCCGTAGTCACTCCGGTCCAGGGTCCTCGCTGATACGCCCCCAATGTAGTATGAATGGAAGGCGGATCATTGGCCTGCCATGCGGCGGCCCTTTGCTTCTTTGTCTTCCGGAACCGCTCGCTTTCTAACACTGCCAAACAATCCTCCATGGAAAAACGGCCTTCACGTAGATATCGCTCAGCAACGGGTTCATCACTGGGACGACAGGACCCCTTGGAGGTCGAACTCTCAAGCCCTTCTTCGTTACCCACAGACATCCCATCTGAGACAATATCCTCCGATGAGGGCTCCACATCGGCCTTGGCCAACATGGCCAGAGCCTTCACTCCAGCCTTCTCGTTCCCAGTGACGACACCTTCCTTATCAGGAACTGGAAGAAGACCGATCCCACCAGCCAGATCCACAATAGAACTCTTCCTGCGCACTCGCCGAAGGGGAGGGTGGAGAGGAAGTTCGGCATCTGCTTCTGAACCTCCGTCTGCCGCGGGTGGATCCCTGAACTGTCGAATATTGGTGGTGAACCACAAGTTCCCTTCATCCGTCAACACCAAGTGACCTCCAGGAACCGATCGCACAGGGCCAAGATATATGCCCTCAACCCATTTCGGCAGGAGATCAGTCCTGCCTCCTTGGCCATAACCCTTCCGTCTCGTGAAGACCTTCGAACCAAAGCGAGCAACCGACGGAGAAGGCTGACCCCATACCTCAGCCTGTTGCTGAGCCGATGCGGTCTCCGCTGCATACGGCCACAAGGAAGCGACAACCTCAGTAGGCAGCCCGCTCAAATCCTTGGCCTGCTGCAGCAATATGCGCATCCGCATTTTGAGAAAACGAACAGCTCTCTCAGCAGTCCCATTTTGCGAGGGATCATCACCCTGAGTGGTTGAAAGATCGATGTCCCGACTAGCTGCCCACTGTTCCAAGGACTTGGTGGTGTACTCCCGGGCGCGGTCGGCGTGTAGCTTGTGTACTGGTAGGCCGCACGACCTTAGCTGGATGTAGGTCTCCTGCACCGCCTTCAAGGTATCCGCACTCTTCCGGGCCTTCATGGGTCGGACGATGTAAACTGAAGAAAACTCCATAGGTTCTGCGAGCCTCTTCAGGCCCTCTACCTCAGCATCCTTTTCAACCCTGGGTGCTTCTGGATCCATGGGCAGGGGATCTGCTCGAGGCGCATCTGGCCTGTCACAAACTTCGGAAGGATCACCATTTTCAAACAGCCAATCTTCTCCTTCAGCCGGACCAGAGACCACTTTGTCATCCTCCTTCACCTCGGCCGTCTCTGCTTCCACCATGGTGCCCGGCAGCCTTGGAAATCGGTAACAGGCCACAAGAAGGTATTTGTGACCAGCCGGCCCCGTGGACCGAAAAGGACCTGCCGTATCTATCGATAGAGAATAAGCAGTAGGATGGCTCACCTTCCTGTGCGGTTTGCCAGTGGATCTTTCGATACAGACCCTGCAGTCCTTTCGATACGGCAAATGGTCCCGTTGCAAATGGAGACGCCATTCATCTATATCAAAGCGGCATAGCCTGGGACCTTCACCCCCTGGTTCATCTTGTTGTGGATCAGGAGGGTCACCTTCATCATGTGCCTCTTCCATAAAGCCCATCCAAGACCTCTTCATCAAGGAAGACAACAAGCTTTCCCTCCGTCTCAACCCAACCCATGATCGTAACGCATGGGCAACATTCGCGACCAGCTCCAACGGCCACATAGAACCAGTGGGATCACCGGGAAGGGCTGCTCCAAGCTCCGCTCCTTGTAAGTGCCAGAGGTCAAGGTTGCCCCCCAGCACCGTTGGAGTGCCATTCATCACACACTCCACCTCTCCCATCAGGGCATCCATAGAGAAAGCCCGCCACAAAGGAGAAGCAAAGAGAGACAGGCGATCATCACGGCCTCCCCCATCAGGATGCTCCAACAGGAAACCAACATGGGGCTTCACCACAGATCTTCGCAACATTCCCTGTCTCCAGGCCTTGCACCGGCCCTCTTCAGCTATATACCACAACATCATCATACGTGTGATCAGCTGTGTCTCCTTCTGGTACTGCGGATGGCCTTCGTCCGGTCGCACAGGAGTCGGGAAGCTTTGTCTCGGCGGGCCTCCAACAATCGCTTTAAGGCGACCTGACAAGGCCGCCCAACACAGCAACTTGAAAACACCATCTCGCCGAGTAAGATCCAAGGCTCGACTGTCTGTAACATCGACATTGACCATCACTTCTTCACCTTCCAAGGCCACGCTCCAGAACGACGATCTCATAGTTGAAGTACACTTGGCAGCCATTGCCTTCTCATTTCCAGAAAACAAGTGAACCGTCCAGGAGGTGCTAGCGAACATAGCCTTGCGCTTCGCTCTCGACCACGGCATTCCCTTTAACAGCTTCCATCCATCTTGGAGACCGCACGGAACATCCTCTGGAATCCCCAACAGCGCCTCCGCGGGCACACTGGCGAAGGTAGGGCAACGATGCAGGAACCCAGCCATAGAAGTCCTTTTGCCCTCCTCACAGAAAGCACGGAGATGGCGCTGCCAGGTCCACTCCTCTCTTCCTTGCTCCCTCAGCACACGAACCTGTGCTTGAAGCCCTTCAACAGTATGTTGAAACTCCCTCACCCGTGCCTGTTCCAGCTCCGCTATAAGGGTCAGGGCCTGGCTCACTGGCAAGACCGGACAATTCCCCCGTAGTCGCACCTGTAGACGTCCATGTACAGGATGATGCACGGTGAGCCTTGACTGAGTCCACTTGATTTGACATCCCAAAAGTTGGACTAGCTGTCCCATCGGGATGATCGGGGCATTGTCTTCACCTTCGGCAAGGAGGGTTCCCTCAGCCGTTTGGGGCAACAACGCCCCTTCTCCAGTTGCCAAAGAGACGTTCACCCGCCGTGCGCGGTCCAGCTCCTCCTGAGTTCTCGGAGGTCGGAATGGGTGGCTCGCTCCACTGTCCAACAAGGCTTCAGCCTCCTCCTCAGGGGGTGCCGCCGAACTGGAAGCCAAGGAGGTAGCATTGCTTCATACCAGGCCACGGCACTGCTAAACGAACACACTCCTTGGCCCGGCTCCTGAACCCTCATGGTCTTCAGGCGCCGCACTTCATCCAGCTGTTGTTGAATGAGTGCAAGCGGGTCTGCCGGCGCGGTCGCCGACTCACTTGACTGGGCTGCCAAGGCCTTCAACATCTTATTGGTCTCAGTCAAGATTTCGGACATTTTCGTGGCATCTATTTTGTTGCCGTTACCTCCAGAGCCTGCAGCCTCAGACTGGGCAGGCGCAGCCGTCGTAGTAGAGGTCGTCGAAGTAGCCTTTGCCAGAGACGGAGCAATGGGTGAGGCTGCCGATGGGGTAGTAGATGTGGCTCCCGAGCTCTTTGGCGGAGGCGGAGGCGCCGCTCTTTCCGGCGATGCGGTGCTTCCAGCATTGCACTCCTTGGCCCGGTGGTGCTTCGACCCGCACAATAAACATCTTTCACCTCGGTTCAGGCCGGTCCACGAATGAACAAAGCCACATTGCTTTCCGTTCCGACACCCTTGATCCGAGCTGAAGAACTGACAAGGGCGCTTTGCACTCGGCGCCCCGCCCTTCTGCTTGCCCTTTCCACCACCACCAGCGTCCCCAGTAGGCTGCACACCCTTCAGAGACGGAGGAGTTGTCGTAGTAGCAGCCGACGGCGTCATAGCAGCATTCCCCGTAGTCGCGGCAGGTGCCGGTGATTTCTTATTGCCGGCCCCAAGCTGTTCCAACTCCGCAAGCAAATGCTGAAGAAACTTCATGACATTCTGCTGGCTCGGCCTCGAATCGATCTGCAGCTCCGTCTTCGCCAAAGCCACTCTGAACTTGAAGTCGCTGTGGATCTCGGCGGTGCGCTTCACGATGTTCGACAGCGACCGGACCTGCAACGACTCGTCCGGCAAGGCAATGTTGAGGTCCGCTGCCCTCTGCAATAGCCGGTACCACTTTCTGATGGCCAACACCGCTTCTGCCGGGCCCGGGCTAGACTCACTGACGTCCAGCTGGCGTAGCAACTGCGCCCTGTCTTGGGCACCGCCTGGTTGGAAGACCACCATCAACCTGAACAAGATCTGATGGACCCCTTGAACTCGATGGGCCACGAGCTCATCCCTAACTCCCTTCGGGAGGGAGTTAAGAAGAAGGGATGCAACCTTCCTCTCCAACTTCTTGTAGCGATCCTCCTTGAGGTCATCTGGCAACACTGCCTTCACGCTCAAGCGCTTCATTGGCGAAAGCGTCTGGTACTCGCTGTAGGCCCGTTGAGCCACCTGTAGGGTTCGTTGCCACCAATCTGTGGCCCCCGATGCCAAACTTCCCACTTGTTGTTCCGTGAGGTACAGGTAGTCCTGGAAATCCGTTGCCCCAGACTCCGGAGTGTACTCTGGAAGCTTTGACAGCTCCACCACGGCCTTCGCTTCCAAGTCCATTGCATCACCGCCCCTTTGCTTCAACAGCACTTGTTGCAGCTGAGACATGCCTGTAATCAGTACGTCCAATGGGCTCGGAGCGGCCTGGCGTGCTGTGGCTTCCTCGGGCGCTGCCCGACCTTGAGGTCCAGACGGAGGTTGAGGTAGATCCTTAGCCTTCGGCTCGACTGGTCTCCTGTGTCGATCCACCTAAGCCCGGTGGGTAATCTCCCAGGTAGTCTCCGAAGGTGCCCTCTATCTCCGGTGGCTTTGCTCTGTAAGCCTCCTCCGACGGCCCCAACCCATATAGATCTCCATCACTTAGTCCCTGAAGAAGATCGCCAGCTCCGCGACGAAGGAAACGGCCTCGCACATTGGCTGCCATTGGTCCATTGCGTCCCATCCGACCCGGGCTGGACGAGGTACCGCGTCCTCGTGGCTCCGGACTAGCACTCCTCGAGGTCCTGTCCAACCACGTACGACGACCTTCTGCTCCACGGCCTTGGGCGCCTCCTTCACCTCCTGGAGGCAGACGTACACCACTGAGATCACCCCGTAGCTCAGGACATGGACCACTCGGGACATACGGCTCAAACACTGCGGGGCCACTATCGCCAACCAGCTTCGTCGACAACAGACCACCTTGCGGCTTCTCTTCAAAGCTGAAAGGGACCCGATCACCTCCAAGTACTCCACGACTTGTAAGAGGAGCCCGACCATCATCAGGCACCGAAGCACTGATTGTGCGGTTGTCACCACGTTGCTCGGCCGCAGAATAAGCCCGATCACCCCCAAGTACTCCATGACTTGCAAAAGGAGCCCGAGCATCCGCAGGTACACCTTGATTCGAATAAGCCCGATCTCCTCCAGGTACGCCATGACTTGCAAGAGAAGCCCGAGCATCCGCAGGTACACCTTGACTCGAATAAGCCCGATCCTCTCCAGGTACGCCATGACTTGTAAGAGGAGCCCGAGCATCCGCAGGTACACCTTGCGTAGCATAAGCCCGATCACCCCCAAATACTCCAGGACTTGTAAGAGGAGCCCGAGCATCCGCAGGTACACCTTGCGTAGCATAAGCCCGATCACCCCCAAGTACTCCAGGACTTGTAAGAGGAGCCCGAGCATCCGCATGTACACCTTGCGTAGAATAAGCCCGATCACCCCCAAGTACTCCACGACTTGTAAGAGGATCACGGTCTTGTAGCCCTGACGGTGGGTTCACCTGCTGTCGCAGGCGTCGATTCTCTTCTCTCAACTCATCCAAGCCCTGTTGCTGTGCTCGAAGGGCATCCTGAACTTGACGACGGACCTCAGACTCAACCATCTCGCGGGGGATCGAGTCCGACGACTGTTCATCCGTCGCCGGTCCAGCTCGGTGAAGCCCATGCAACAGCGGAGCCTGCGAAGGCCAAGCCTCCATCGCCCTTCTCGCATCCGTCCGAACAACGGCGGATTCCCTTCCAGGGTCGCTGCAGACATCTCAGCACCAACACCGGTAGGCTCATTGTGCGGGGTGGTAGGTGACGAATGCTGAACTTGATGTTGCATCATGAACCCGGTTCCCGAGGGAGCCGCAAATTGCTGTCTCGTCACCGTAGTCAGCGTCTCCATCGCTGTATGCTGTCTGAAGAACTCACCCAGACGATGCATCCAACGTAGCGCTGCTGGCACATCACCCATATTGCGTGCCGCTCCTTGCCCTGACCCTTCGGTCTGCGGTTGGGCTGGCCAGGCCTCTGCCAAAAAGGCCGTTGCTTCCCTGCTGCCATGAAGGGCGGTCGGGGAATAAGGCAGAGAGTCTATCCCCGCCGGTGAATTGGATGCCCTCGTAGACCTCTCAACCCCATTAGGCAGCTGAGGCCTCGCATAGTCAGGTCCATTCACTTCCCCTTCCAGCCTTGCTCCGTGCTGCTCAACACTCGGCGAAGTAGCACTCGTAGGTTGGGCAATCATAACCTGTTGACGCTCAGGTCCACGGTTGTGTTCAGCAGAGGGCATGGCGGAGGGCGATGAACGTCTTCTCTTAAGAGTGTCTATGACTGCAACCCTCCAAGGAGGAACAGTCACACAGCTCAGTCCGAAGGAAACGAGTCCTAAGGGGAACCTCGCAAACCAAGAATCCCCAATGCTCGCCCCCGGAACACCCACAAAGCGACGACCTACCAACGGCCAACAAAGGCCTCACTTCAGTCGTCCTTTTCATGATCTTGAGCCACGTCGGTGCGTGTCATCCTTGTGCAAGGGGCTTCTGTGCATACCCTCGACTTACAACTACGGAGTGCATCAAAGCGCAACTTACAGGCGCCGTCACATCAACATAATGCTAGCACTAGTAGCTGCTAGTAAAATAATAGTATCTTAAAATTAAATTGCCATTATTCTAATTAGTATTCGTATTAATATGAGTATTAGTATTAGCTGCTATTAAAATAATGAACCTTTAAAGAGCTGCTATGAACAGTAGTTTTGTATTAAAAATAGTATTACTATTTTTCGTATTAGTATTAATATTAGTAGTCGTCTAAATACTAGTATTCATAGTAGTATTAGTAGTATTTATATTAGTGTTAGTACGAGCTGCTATTAACATAATCATATTCCAATTATCTATTACATTCTTAGTATTGTATTGGTATTAATTTTAGTATTTGTATTAGTTGCCTTTAAACTAATTGGATTCAAAATAGCTGCTATTAAAGGAATAGGATTGTAAAATGCTGCTATTTAAACGATATTAGCATTAATGTAAGTATTATTAGTATTAGTATTATTATGAATATTGGTATTACTACTAATATTAGTATTCATAGCAATAGTAATGTGTGGATCATCAAGACCCTGAGGTCTGAAGTAGGTTCCGGGTTGATCGGTCATTGAGGACAAAGTTGGAACACCACTTATGCAGAAAGGGCCATGGCTTCGAATTCAAGGGTCACTGTTTTCACACACGCGACGTAGTCTGACATCTGCCGATTGCAAAGTTAACGATCAGCCTATACAGTCAGTGCGCACAGAACTCAACCCATCGGGTGTACAACATGAGGAGAACTGTGCTTACTCAAGATCTCAACGCAAAGTTTCGATTGCCTCAAGGGCTGCGGTAGGTGGCGTCAACGTTGGCAAGATGATTTCTTCACTCCTCCTTGTCATTAGCCCGCGGCTTTTTGACACCTTCATCCATATGGTATCTTGCCTTAGCCGTGCTTCCACCTCGCAAGCCATTCCGATGTAGCCGTCCTGCTCGACACAGTAGCCCAACTTAACTCTGTACGTCCCGACAACCTCTGATGTCGCCAGGTGTACAAAATGTACTTCAGCTGTCGTGTCGTAGGTCGACTCGAAGGTGGAGGCTCATCCCCAAGTACGCCACTGAGGCGTCTGATCAAATCCTCCTTCACTCCAGAAAGAGGCATTCCTTCCATTTCTAAACCAGCTCTGAGGTGCTTCACCGTAAGTAACTGAAGCGTGTCTACGATCACTCGTTCCCTCTCGAACTGGCCGCCATCATCACTAGGCGTGGTCGGTAGTGGTACTCGCCTCGGAATCGGTGGGGTAGTAGACCTTGGAATCGGCGGGGTAGCTGGCCTTGGAATCGGCGGGGTAGCTGGCCTTGTTCCACCAAATATACTGGAGCGTTCCTGAACGATACGCTCCGGTGTCATAGGTGCGGATGTAGATGAAGCCATCGAGGTTCCGGATCTCTCCTCCCGCAGGACCTCGCGAAGCGACCTCTTGACTTCCTCATTGGTAACCGGCTCTTCGCGCTCCATCCACTTCTCTATCTCGGCCTCCGCCGCCGCCTTCGCCAACTCACGTAGGCGCTGGATTCGCCTGGACTTCTTAGTCCCAAAGACTCTGGCCAGGATCCACTTGTGAGCAGCCTTGCCGGCTTCCCATAACGCCACAGCCGACACACACGTCAACGTGAGTAAGACCAACAACTCAAAGGTGCCAGTCACTTGCAAGGGCTCCTTCTCTGCCAACACCGCCAACGATTGGACGGCCAACATTAGCAGAAACAAGCATCCCAGTTTCAGGCACTTGAGTGTCTGCTGGCCCGACAGGCCAGGAAGTCCCACCATGTTCCAAACTCCAAGTAGATGCAGAAGCCTTGCCTTGCTGTGCATCTTCGTAGGAAGATATGCGGGTTGGTCCTCTCCAGCTAAATGCCGAACCGCCAACTGGTTGGTTGCCACTCTGTTCAACACGTAGGAATGGCGAATCCTCAGGTGCCTCGTCCTCCAGCTTCCAACTGAGCCATTCAAGATATTGTTTGCCGCCATGTTGTCGATATACAAGGTGGGAACATCACATCCTGGCAGGATCTCCTCCAGCATAGCTTGGGTGGATTCCAGCAGCAAGGCACATGTAGAGCCTTCCATCAACTCGGATTCGCAGACAGACATAGCGATCATGGGTTGCTTTCCCGCTTTCCAGGAAACTGGGGTTCGACCAACCATGACCATACTGCAGCCAAAGCTCTTGGTACCATACGGTGCAAAGGAAGCGTCGCTATAACCCGAAAGTTCGACCCTGAAACCTGCCTCGTGCTGCGTGGGCTCTGTGGACTGCGTGGGCTCTGTGGACTGCGTGGGCTCTGTGGACTGCGTTGGCTCTGTGGACTGCGTGGGCTCTGTGGACTGCGTGGGCTCTGTGGACTGCGTGGGCTCTGTGGACTGCTTTGCTACTGCTTCGACCTTCAGCTTGAGGTTCATTGTGGAGTTCAGGTAGGCAATCACCTTCAGGCCCACATTGTAAACCTTCACTGGTTTCTTTGCAGTCATCGCGGCCATGTAGTTCACGACATAGAGGATATCTGGCCTCGTTCGGTAAGCAAGCCAAAGGCATTCTCCAGTTACCTTCTGAGCTCGGGTAAGCTCATCAGCGCTGTAGTTCTCCATCTCCGCTTCCTGCTCGTCGTCTTGGATCCACTCCTTTGGACATGGGAGCATCGCCTTGTCCTCCGGATCCAGACCATGAAGCCTCACCAAATTGGTGACGTAGCCGGCCTGTCCTAATGTGAACGTTTCCTCCTCCTGAAGTAGCTCCATTCCCAGGTAGCGAAGGCCCTTGTCCGAAAACTCCAGGTCTGAACATGGCCATATAGAAGAGATCTTGCCATGTAGCAACAGAATAATCGCTCGCTTCGCCAGGTAGAGGAGGTCGTCCACGTAGGTCACTAGGAGGCCCTTTAACTGTGGCCTCGGTGCCCCAATGGGCAGAAAGAGAATCAACCACAGTTCCCCATCGGTCACAAGCGGCCTCAACCACAAACGTCCCTCTGGGCTGTGTACAACGATCTCCTTCAAGACCTTCGTACGGTGGCTCGCCCATAAAGCCGGGCTTTCGCGCAATCCATAGAGTGCCCTTTTGACCACAAACACGATGTCCTCGGGAACGAGGTTCGCCTGCACCAGGATCCGAGGGGGGATCACTCCATACGTTGGACGATCCGACGGCCACTCGGCCTGAAGGAACGCCGCAGAAACATCTGTGGCGGCTGCGGCCCAACCAAGGGCAGACGCCAAGGCCAATGCCAGACGGAGCGCCTCAACAGAGGCGCCAGCCGCATACAAGTCTTGCCCATTCAGCGATTGGTTGGCAAGGTTGCCACAGATCACTATCCTCGCTTTGCGCTTCCAGCGCGCCCCCTTTGACTTCTTCTCAGTCTTCGTTTCCGGTGCTGGGGGCTTGACCGTAAACACAACTTTGCCAGGAATGAGAATCAGCGACCCCTCATTCACTAGCTTTCTCGCTTCTCCCATGTGCCTGGGCTCGATCGCATGCGTCTTCGCCTCCAAGTTCGCAAGCTCCTTGCTCATGGGCTCGATCCATTCTTCCAGGTTCGCCTTCACCTGGTCTAGCGGAACATCCAAGGTAACATCCAGATCCTTTTTGAGGTTGTGCAGATAGTCCTCGATGTCCCCAATTTTCTGGTCATCGGTCACGTTGGCCACTTTGAGGTACAGATCTTGGCATCGAGACTCCACTTCCCCAATCTGGGTGTCCACCTCCTTGATCAAGTCTCTCACCACCTCGTTGATCCCCTTGATTTCCTCCCTAATAACACATCCCACGGTGTTGAACTCCTCCGCCAGGATCTCCTCCTCAGCCAGGAAGTCACGCAACCATTCACGTCGTTCCTGTAGACGCCCTAGAACATCTTCTTGCAGTTGCTGTAGTTCCCGACTGATCTCCATGGACCTCTCCCGGCGCTCCTCAGGGTTCTCTTTCATCTGGAACATAACCGCGTCCGGGGTCCTGGAGGTTTCCTGCAGGTCCATCATTTTGAGCACCGCATGCTGTAGATTCTCAGGAACCTGTGGTGGTAGAGGAGGTGGGGAAAAACCATACTCCGTGAGCTTGTCGTAGGTTGGCTGCTTCATTCGTGAGGTTCGGGGCGTATAAGCTGTCATCACCAGTCGTCGACCTTCCCAATCCTCGGTTTGGTGGAACATTCGGGGGTTGATGTGAATCGCTGTCCCCGTCGCCAGGTGGTGGACCTTGCCTCGGCGCCAATCTCCCTTTGGGGTCTGTCTCCATTCATCGGTGACATCGTAGTTGATGGGTTCCGACTCGACCCACACACCGCCTCCCCTTTCACATGGTAGTAGAGGAAGTAGAATGTTGTCTCGGGTACCGTGATTGTGGACATCTCGGTGAATCTGCATTCCGGTGTCCTCTGTCACCAAAATAGACGTAAACTCGTTCTCCCCGGAGATCTCCTTGAACGCCTTCACCAAGTAGGTAGTCGCCAAAGGGTAGCGATCGGTATCCAAGGTAACACCACAATGGCCACCATGAGTGTATTGGCCCACAAGCATCTGCAAGCCCATTCCTTGGGTGGTCCTCGTGGTAGGCCGCGCATGGGGCTTCCACAGCTCCCACAACTCCACAACATCATTCGTGCCGTAGCGCTCGTGGTCCATAAGGTCCTTGGCCTTGCGGTCAACATCATTGAGAGGCTCACTGAGGATCTGGGCTAGTCGGGACTTTCCTCGAACTCGCCGAGCAGGATCCTCCACCTCCATCTCGAAAGGACCATGTTCCACCAAATCATCGGCGTCCACTAAGTACGGCTTGATATGCACAGACGTTGTGTAGCCTCCATCATCATGTCGTACCACACGGCCACCACGAACGTCCCCCGAATACCCTACGAAGGAGCCAGAACGCCATCGCTCGGCGAGGTCATACTTTCCACCCTCACCGAACCTCTTGTGTTTGATGTGCACTGGTGCTCCAAACGGCAACCCTTCATCGGTGCGGTCGCCCAATGCTAAATCTCGCTGGCGACGGGCAGAGAACTCCGCTGCAAGGGGCCAACAGGACATAGGCAATGACGCTGTCCGAAGAAGGGCCTTCACCCGGTTCTTGATGACCCGGACCAGCGCTTCAGCCCTGCCGTTCTGTTGAGGCTGTTGGCTCTCCCCTGTCGTGGCCAGGATGTCTCGGTCGGCCATCCACTGCCGGGTTTCTGGGACCACCAGTTCACGTCCTCGGTCGCTGTGGATTCGCACTAGGGGTAGTCCATGTTGTCGTAGTTGAAGGTAGATCTGTTGGATCCTAGAGCGGACCTCCTTGGCCGTCCGGGTTTTCATGGGCACAGCGAAGTGAAGGGTCTGGTAGTCGATGTCGTCGCCCACGTCCTTGTAGATCGCCTTAAACCGTTCATTCATGGCCTTCTGCTCCTCGTCCTCCTCCTCCTCAGGTAGGTCCGGTGCGCGCTCATCCACCATGAAGGGGTCCAATTCTCCCTCGATCTCATCCTCCTCCTCTCCAGGGATTTCGAAGTCGCGAGTCCGGTCCAATTTTGGGTGGCAATACGCCCCCACCAGGAGGTAGCGGAGCCCCTTTTCGCTGGACGATTCTCCCTTTGTGCGGAAGGGTCCGGCGATATCTAGGCCCAGAGTATAGGCAGAGGGAGCCAGGCAACGCCGGTGTGCCCGGCCTGTAGCAGATGATCTCACGCAGGTACGGCACCGACGATCATAGGGGATATGGCCATCAGCCACATGCTTCTCCCAGTAGGCCAAGTCCCGCGCATTCATCTCCTTAGGCCCGGTGATCCGACACATCGCCACCTCATGGTAGCGTCTGCTTCTCTCCCTCCATCTCACCATTTCCATTGCCAACCCCAACTTGAACCCAGTAGGCCACGAAGATGCTGGTGTTTCGTAGTTCAAGCGGGGGATCTCGTCCTCCGTGACAGACAGGCCGTCTGAAATCTCCAAGGTGGAGGCCACGAAATACACACCAGAGGCTGAGGCAACTGCATGGTAGCGAAGGTAGCGGAATTCGTCCTTGAAGCGGTGCCACGTAAAGCTTGTCCAGATGGGGTGCCAGGTAGGGGCCTCCATCATGAAGAAAGGTGAGCACAGGCTTCCCTGCGTTGCTCCTGCATGGGCCACCAACCACAACAACAGCATCCTCCGATACAGCATTGATCCCGCCTCCGAGCCACGAGGAGGGCCACCAAGAATGCCCTCGATCTGTCCCCGGGCGGCCGCCCACATCAACGCTCTCACCGCGGCCGTGTAGGTCCTGACGTCCAAACCCTTGCTTTGCCGAATGTCAAAGCGCACCACCATCACGTCCTCGGACTCGGCCTGGGCAAAGTCGTTCTGCTCGTCCCCATTGTATAGGTGAACAATCCACCTCGTCTTCAACATTCTTTTCCGTAGGGCTCGGTTGAAGGGAAGAGCCTTCAAGTAGCTTGCACCAGCCTCGTCCGAGAGGAACAGCTTGTCATCGATCCCAATGAGAGCCACCACATCTTCTTCCATTGGAGCTTGGAGAGGAGCCTCATCATCCATCAACATCCGTCTCAGCGCCGCCCTCTCTCCCGTAGCCACAAACTCGTCGAGGTGGTCGATCCATGTCACCGGTGGGCTCTCAGACAGGGTCCTCAGCGCTCCATCCGCTGTGCTTGACTCCAGCTTGTTCAACTCCGCCTGCTCCAGGTCTGCGATCAACTGGAGAGCCTCCGCCTCCCGCAACACCGGTGTGTTCCCGACCAGCTTTGTCGGCAGGAGGCCATGCTTTGGGTGGTAGATTCGGAGGCCCTTCTTCCTGCTCCATTCCAACCTACAGCCCAGCGCCTCCACCAAACTGCCAAGCGGTATGATAGTACCCCCGGAGTCGTCTTCAGCCAGGAGCGTGCCTCCATCATTTTGCTTCAGGTACACATACTTTCCGTTAGCCAATTGGACACGCACCTGTTTGGCAGCCTTGACCTCCGCCTCCGTCCTCGGTGCTCTGTAGGCATGGGACGCCCCACTATCCAACAGCGCCATCCCGTGGCTTTCACCCAAGTCCTGGGACCTGAGTAACAGCTCCAAGTCCATCACTGCCTTGTCCGTCTGGACCTGCATCGGGGCCAACTTCTTGATCTTGGCAAGGAACTGTTCCGCCAACTCACGGATCTCACCAGTGTTGGGCGTAGCCTCATTGAACAAGACCGTCGAAGCTGCCGAGGACGACCCACTGGAGTTAATCGTCGAACTCAAAGAGGCTGGGTTCTCCAAGGTCGAGGCCACAGTGGTAGCTGGCGTGGACACAGATGCCGTAGAGGGCTGTGGCGGATTCAACATAGCGATTTGAGGTCCAGCAGTGGTAGTAGATGAGGTAGTAGGCTCCCCTTGGGAGCGCTTCTCACTGCCCTTTGCCCCTCGGCGATCCCCATTTTTGGTGGGACATTCACCCTGTCTGTGACTCTTGGAACCACAAGTCCAACACCTGGACTTCTTATCCTCCTTGCTGGCAAACTGGTGTCCGAACTTACAAGAGCTTCCCCGACGACAGCCTTCGTCGGTGAGCCAGAACTTGCAGGGTTGCCTTTGCCCTTGTCCCTTCCCAGTTGGTGAAGCCGTGGACGATGAGGGTGATGTAGGTTCCAAGTTGGCCCCCTTCAACCTTGCCTGGGCTTCCTTCTGGTAGGGAATCACCTGCTGCAACTCAGACAAGACATGGTCCGCATACGTCATCACTGAGGTCAAGGACGGGCGGTGGGGTAGCTGAAGTTCTTGCTTGGCCAGGCTGAGGCGGAAGTTCACGTCCTTGTGGGTCTCGATCACCTGCCGCACCGCCGAGTCCACCGCCAACAGTAGAATCGACCCGTCTGGTAGGGCCACACCCATCTCGGTCGCCCTGACAGTCAGCTTCTTCCACCACCGCAACGCGGCAATGACCTCCACAACATTCGCACTGGACGATATCGTCTCAAGTTGCTTCAACAGACTCGCCCGTTCCGCCGCTCCTCCAGGGGCGTACACCGTGTACAACTTGTACAGCACTTCCCGCACTGTACCCAGGCGCAACATCAACACTTCCTGCTTGATGCCCGGTGTCATCGCCTGAAGGAGAAGGGCCATCACACGCTTGTCGAGACGCCTCCACCGCTCGTCCTCACCCTCCTTGCCCGGTTCCGGCTTGATGTTCAGTCGTTGTAGGGGAGGGGCCTCTTGGAACTTGCGGTAAGCGTCCATCGCGGCCTCCAGGGTAAAGTTCCACCACGAAGAGGCCCGGTCTGTAATGCTTCCCACCATCTGCCCTGCTTCGTAGATCCACTCGAGGAACGACACCGCACTTGTGTCCAAGTAGGGCTCAGGAAGTCGGGGAAGCTCAAGCGTGCCCTTCAAGATCTCCGGCTCCTGACCATCACGTCGGAGCTGCATTTGCTGTAGTTGCTGGATGCCCTGGGCCAACAAGTTGAAACTTCCTTGGGCATCACGTTCCTCCAGTACAGGCGGTAGTTCTCCTCCCTTAGCCTCGGTACCCCCATTGCCTCGGGACTTTCCTGTAGCATCACTCTGGCTACCATCTCCGAAGTTCACTGAGGTGGCCTTTGGAACGGAGCTTCCTAGCCCTGCACTCTCCCGTCCTGGTAGAAGGCCAGGTCCTCGTGGTGGTACAGGTAGTCCAGGGGGACCCCGTAGAAGACCTTCGTCATTCGAAGATCCGGTCCTTGCTCCAGGTTCCCCTTGTCCAGTTGCCCTCCTCGATGCCGTAGAGAACGACGTCGCAGCGCGCTCCCCTTCTTCGTCATCTCCTCCCGGCCGCTGAACTCCCCTGGTCGTAGGGCCCGCACCCGCTTCCAGCATCTCCACCAAAATCTTCTTCAACTCATCGTTCTCCGTTTGCAACGTAGTGACCTGGTTGTCTCGCGACTGCATAGCCATCTGCACCTGCTTGCGCACCTCCTCCTGCACAACCTCCGCTGGGATCGAGCCGGTTGACGACGGGGCTCGCTCTGGTCCTGGCGCAGGCTGCTGTGCTGGGTTCCACTCACTCATGGTCTGTCGCCGTGGTGGTTCAAGTACAGGTAGTTCGTGAGTGTTCATGTAGGACAAGGCTGTGGGGCTCTGGGAATACCATGATGTAGGAGACGGGGCAGGCGGCCTCATCCTTTCAATCACTGGCTCCACTGTTCTTTGAAGAAAACCCCGTAGCCGACTAAACCATACCACTTGCTCCCCAGAGTGTTCCACTAATCCAGGCTCGCTTCCCAAAGGAGAGACGCCCGGTGGGGGATCCCCAGCCGCATTAAGCATCCTTGCCGCCCGGGTATGCAAAGCTGTCACCAATGCAGATCGTTGCTCAGCCGCCAAAGAGGTAGTAGATCTCGTCGCCCGGTCCTGGATAGGCAAAGGGTGGGGTAACTTTGGTTGTGCTGCTGCGGCTGGCTGCGAAAATGACTGCACCATGGTCGTCTGCGGTTGTGCAGCCTGCTGCGTAGGGAGCTGTTGCTCCTCGGCTTGCTGGGTAGGATGTGACGGTGCTGCGGCTTGCAGTGTCGAAGAATGTTGCTGCACTGTTGCTTGTTGTGTAGCATGTTGTGATGCTGCGGCTTGCAGTGTAGAAGGCTGCTGAGACGAAGACTGTGGTGAAGAGGGCTGTGGGGTCGTAGATTGCTGTGTTATCAAACCAGCCTGGATACCCAAACTCTCGCCCTGAAGCCTTCGTGACGTCGCGCCCAGATCCGGTCTCACGCTCGCGCCCGTTCCGGCTTCATCTGTCTCCCTTCTCACACCATCCGCTGTGGTCATCAAAGGCGTCCCTGTCCTTCCTTCAGGTCTGTGGGGCAGCTGTTGGTCCGCATTCAAACGGGACCCTCCACTTACCACACCATTGGGAAGTCCGAACTCCTCCAAAACCCGCATCGTTGTAGGTCCCTCGCCACGTTCTGTTGCACCAGCTCCACCAGAAACAACTCCTCCGTAGCTCGGGACTGCTGTTGCCATACCTCTTACATCTGCACCAACCAGCGTAGATTGGGCGCTCATAACCTGTGGATCATCAAGACCCTGAGGTCTGAAGTAGGTTCCGGGTTGATCGGTCATTGAGGACAAAGTTGGAACACCACTTATGCAGAAAGGGCCATGGCTTCGAATTCAAGGGTCACTGTTTTCACACACGCGACGTAGTCTGACATCTGCCGATTGCAAAGTTAACGATCAGCCTATACAGTCAGTGCGCACAGAACTCAACCCATCGGGTGTACAACATGAAGAGAACTGTGCTTACTCAAGATCTCAACGCAAAGTTTCGATTGCCTCAAGGGCTGCGGTAGGTGGCGTCAACGTTGGCAAGATGATTTCTTCATAATGTTAATATTCATGTGAATACTAGTATTAGTATTAGCTGCTATCAAAATATCCGTGTTTTAAATAGCTATTAGTATAATTCGTATTCGAAGTGGTATTAATATTAGTATTAGTATTAGGATGAGCTACTAGTAAATACAAGGATTCTAAATAACAGCTATTAAAAATAGTACTAGTATTAGTGTTAGTAGTGTTACTATTATTATCATTTATGTTCATATTAGTAATAATCACCCGAGCAAAACAAACTTGTGCTTGTATGAGCCTGGCAGACTGGACATGCAGGGTTCTGATATATGTGCATATGTATGTATATATATATATATCTGCAAACACTGGAAAATCCAAAATCCTAAAATCCAAAGATTTTGACAGAATCTTTGGATTTGCGATTTTTTGGAATCGTTGGATTTCCATTTGTTTTTTTGAATTTTTGGGTAGAATCCAAAAAATCCCTAGGAAAGTTGTGGATTTCGCTGGTGTCGCTAGTCAAAATCATAATATTCCCTAGGTTTTTTTTGGCTTTGTACCGAAATCCAAAAATTCCCTAGGAAATAATTGAAATTCGTAGGTGTCGTTGCTCGATTGCAATGTATTCCCTAGGTATTTTTTGGATTTCGCTACAAAATCCAAAAAAACCTAGGGAATATTATGATTTTGACTGGCGACACCAGCGAAATCCAAAACTTTCCTATGGATTTTTTGGATTCTACCCAAAAATTTCAAAAAACACATGGAAATTCAAATATGTTTCAAAAAAAATCGCAAATCCAAAGATTCTGTCAAAATCTTTGGACTTTTGGATTTTGGACTTTCCAGTGTTTGCAAGTTCCTTTAGCAAGCCCTTCATGCGACTCAAACATAACGCAATTCAGCTTAACATCGTGCAGGCTTACTCTTGGGTACACAGTGTTCGTTTATTGCAGCGCAGCTTTGTTTGAAGCTTGCATCGTTATGCTCCGAAACGAACCCCGATTTTGTGACGCAGATTTGGGCGGCTATTTGAGTTTTGTACAATAGCACTTTTACCGGTATTTATAGTGCTTTCTATATGTTTTACATATGGAAGAAAGCCGGCGGTGGATCATGGGGGGGGTGACCATATATATTTCTATATATATATATATATATATATATATATATGAATATAGATGATCAAGAGCCATAAGGAACAGTATCAGTACAAGTTCAAGCTTCTACAATTAAACTGAAGCCCCCTTGCCGTCTTCCCCTGAATTGCATTTGGAGTCGGCAGCCCGATGAGGGCAATCCAGAAGCCCAGCCAAAAAGCCAAAGCCTGGGAAAGGGCTTCAGGTTTAGTTATCATATCAATTGTTTCTTGTTATTTGGCACTTTGATGATACATATAGTTGATTTATACTTGATTTATTGGTTTGTTGCGGAAAAAATTAACAACGTTCATGTACTGGACTCTTGTTTAAGTCACAAGCACTATGTTTTATTTCCTTCTGACTGAGGCTGGCTTTGTGGCTTCTGGGATCATCTGGTATGCCATGGCACCAGGTTGCCCCAGAAGGTGTGATGGATCGTCTGATACCTGGCTATAAGGGAGTTTCCGAAAATTCGGGATACCTTATTTTGGGGTCCTGATAATAAGGATCCTACAATTTAGGGTACCATATCAGGGTCCCCGATATTCGGAAACTCTCATAAGCTGCATGTGCACATGATAACATCAGAAACTCTCACGGATTCCTGCACTCATCCTAGTGGTCTGCGGCTGCCACTGACTCGAACTCCTCAAGCAGCAATGTAGCGGCCTTAATCGTGAGAATAGAGCTTGGGGGTATTTCATAACATATACATATCTATACAAAGATATATACTTTTGGTTTTAAGAACTCTAAGGATTGTTATTGGTAACTATTCAAGCTGCTTCTATACTAAGCCCTAAGCCCGGGGGCCTCGCCTTGTTGTTACATCTCGCAAGTACTGAAGGTCCGTGCGAGCGCGCGCAGCTGCCTGGTCCACACGAAGGTTCCTTGGGAAACACGCAAGACCACAAAACCCTAGGCCCTGAACCTTGGTGTAGGAACCGGATCAAGAGACCCTGGGACTTGATTTGGGTTCCTTCTAGGGGTGGTTGTCAATATTAGGGTTCCTTCCTGGGTCCTTGTTATAATATGGCACCTAATATTTAGGCTACCTAAGAAGGACCATAATTTTGACAACCACCGATACGAATCCTACTATGGTGGGGTCTATGGAGCCGGTGTTTCTTAATCAGGTCCCTACATTCTAGACCTACTTGTCGGGTATCATGGGGAACTCAAGGTTAACCTTCTTGGTTATATAGGGGTTATATAGGAACTATACCACCCAAAAAAGGTTAAAGGTTGCATACTCTACTACTAGGCAGACCATAGACTTTAAACCCTAAACCCTTAACCCAAAACCCAAAACCCTGAACCCTAAACCCTAAACCCTAAACCCTAAACCCTAAACCCAAAACCCAAAACCCAAAACCCAAAACCCTAAACCGAATTTGAGACCATAGACTGAAACCCTGAACCCTCAACTCCAAGGCCTTGGGCGCCAGCTTTCAGCTGAGCGGCACCTTCCCGAGGGGTCCGAGGAGTTTCTTCGCCGCGGAAGTGAAGCGCTCCTGTGAAAAAAGCTATCTAAAGGCTCCGAAAGCCCTGAGCTGCGAAACTTAGGCTTTGGGGTACACGGTTTAAGATAAAGACTGATTTTCTTAAGTATTTTGGACGGTTCCTTAGTTTGCAGGCATATTCCTTCACGAAGCGGCATTGGACTAGCTGGGTCTCTTCCCATTAATCGACCATCCAACCCTCCTCAATCCGCAAAACCTCAAACACCCGGCTTTCCGGGATTTAGGATTTAGGGTTTTTTTGAGGTTTTGCCGCAACCTTATGTGATCTATAGAGGTTTAGGAGTTCTGGGTTCAGGTTCTGGGTCCAGGGTCTGGCGATGCTTTTGCCCTCGAACCCAGTGCACTCCGAAATAACCAAACCACCCAGATGATTTTGTGTCCTTCGCAGATGTAAGATGTAAGCTTTATATTGCAAAATGACAAAGTGCGGTAAGGCTGCTAGCCCCGACTTCCCGAAGCCTTTCAGATGTAAGACTTTCGGAAGTGAGGACCATCTCAGAATCTTGAAATCCAAGAAGGTGACATAGTGTTATTCCCCAAACCCCTAAACCCCACATCCTAAACCCCCTGGACCCCCTAAGCCCCCTAAACCCTAAACCCCCCTGCCCCCTGCTATAGGGGATTTAATTCTCCGGATAGGGTTTGGGGGCCCATTATACTATAGTTCTAATACAGAATCCCAAAAACAGGAAAGGTAATCCTCAATTCTTATTGCCCCCTATACAAACTCCTGTTTCCATCTGCGACTCCTGCGACAGCGTTGGAGTCTCCTCTTCAGCGGCCGGGGCCTTTGAGTAGCTTGGGGGCTCATGTTTTGCGGTGGCTCAGCACCTAGGGTTCAGGGCTTGAGGTTTAGGATTTAAGGTTCAGGGTTTGGGGCTTAGGTTTTAGGCTTTAGGGCTTGGGGTCTGGAGTTTGGGGTTTAGGGTTAGACGGGACTTCAGTCCTTCTGGAACTTGCGATTTTGTGGCTCATTTGGGCCCAAAGGCTTTGAAGGCTTACAGTACTTCCGTGATGCCAAGATCCAAGATGTCACTGGAGCTTGAGGATAAGTCCAAGCCAAGCCGCTGCGATGTGAGTACCTTCAGGGGTGCACGAAACAGTGACCAGAAACACAAAGCTAGGGCCAGTCACCATGAAAATGTCGATCGACGCAACCTCTCAAGAACGCGTCCAAAGGATGCCACTGCGAGGTGACTCGTGTCATCAGCTTACACAGACGCCTGCGAGAATAACCAGACATGACATGAATCCCCAAATCCTCCAAGCTCCCAAAATCCTCCAAGCTCCCAGGGTTTAGGGTTTAGGGTTTAAGGGAATCCCAAAATCCTGCAAGCTCCCACGTTGCAGGATCAGGAGACTTGGCAGGTCCAGGTTATGAGTACCCTGATCCTGGTCAGAAGAAATTATACAAGTAGCTGCGGCTGCCTTGTTTATAACCCTAGCTTCTAACTCCTACTTTCTGATGATATACATCCTGCATTACCTATAATAAGGAATATACCATTATTCCCATAGTTTAGGATCCTTAAGGTAATGCAGGATTTAGATCATCAACCGTATGCCTATGATCCCTCGAAACCCCAAGTCTTTACAGATCCCTCTAAGGCACCCTTCAAACCCAGAGACTCCAATATCCCGCAATTAAGGAATATTCCTTATGATTCAAGGTATATTCCTTGATTCAGGGATATTGGAGTCTCTGGGAAGAAACCTTTAAGGAACCCACATCTACCTCCCATGATCCGTGTTCAGCCCAGACCCGTAGAGATCCCGTTAAGGAACCCCTAGTCGCCAACTTTACTGGCAAGGCCCGTAAACCTCCGAAGCGAGCCGCAACAGAACCCTTTGAGGGAACTCTTAAAGGGAACCAGCTCCATCATTACGACCGCTAGGCTGTGGCCGGCCCACCTAAAACCACCGCCAGACCGGCATGCACGTGCTGCATGACGTTCTGCTTGGTGGACTGGCAGCGCCGGTTTGGGCAATATAGAGGCCTTAATAATTAGAATAGGGTTTGGGGGCCCATTGTACTATACTTATAATAAGGAACCCCCAAAATAGTATAGGTAATTATTTAGGCCCCTACATTAAGGTTTACGGTCCAGGGCTTCGGGGCGACAGGCATCGTTTCGTCAGCACTAATTAGATTTAGGCGACTCCTGCTCCAACTCTGCGGGGATTCAGGGGGTGTTTGAGGGAGTCGGCTGCTTTGTCAAGGGTTTACGGATGAGGTTCAGGGCTCAGGGTTTAGATCTCTGGGTGGAATTCGAAGGTGATTCGTAGGTGAGTGGCGGATGCACTTCGGAACTCATGCCAGCTCAGGCTCTAAGGCTTGCATTTTGGATTTCGGTTTCATGGTTTCGGGGCTCGCGGTGCGAGCGTGATCCAAACAACTTACGTTAGAAGCATACTTGACCGAAACCCTAAACCCCCAAACCCGAAACCATAAAACCTAAACCCCTAGAGCCTAAACTCTAAGCCTTGAAATCCTAAACCATTGGTAATAGCCAGCACAGTTCGGTGAGTAGGGTCACAAAGCCTAAGGTCAAGGGCTTCAGTGTAATATAAGACCACATCATACAATAAAGTTTACTACACTATCATATCATATAAAATACCTTCATGTACTACAACATGTTCTGCAATAGCATAGATTTTTTGAGGGGTTTCTGAGTTGCGGGCGTGAAGCTTTTGCTGCTTAAGCCTCCATACTCGGCTTCTGGCATGCCTTCCCTTACCTTTGGCTAGTAGGGAATGGAGGAATGGGGTACAATTATAACTATTACTACCATTCTTCCATTCCCTACTAACCAAAGGTAAGCCTCGTGTTCATTTCCAATTTGCCCCCTTCCCTGCTGAAAACTACCCAGGTTAGGGCTTCGAGTTGCAACAGTTCAGGCTTTAGGGTTTAGGGCTTAGGGTTTAGGGCTCAGGGTTTAGGGTTTTAGGGTTTGGGGTTCTAGGGAGCCATGGGAGCTGTAATGGAGACTCTCAACAGAGGGATGTTGCTGCACGGACCACAAAAGAGGATCCTCAAGATACATAGAAACTCACAAAATGCTGAACCGCAAACTCCAACTCCCAACAAAGCCCTGAAGCCAAAGACAATGCTCCCAAAGCCCTATGAGCGCCCAACAATCCAGCCAAACGTAAACTGCTGGAGGTTTTGACCTCGGGGGTGGAGGTGTCAATACTTTATACTTCGCAGCTTTTTGGCTCCCTTTTTAAACGAACCTTAAACCCAAATGCCAACACGAAACCAACAGCGCAAACCCCTCGACCAAACAAAGCAAAATCCTGTGAAGCCGTGACTACGAAAGGAATGCCCTAAACCCCGAAACCCTCGGAGTACAAACAACACAACACGAACCCCTTGAAGCCTGGACCGCTAAACGAAGGGCCCTGTTACGGCACTCCTTATCGCACCTCTTACAGTAGCCCTTCTAGTACCCCTTCATAGCAACCCCTGTGGCATCCCCTTTACCCGAACCCCTACACCCTGGACTTAAACCCGAACCCCAGACCCCTAATTACTAAACCCTAAACCCTAAACCCCAGAGCCTTAGGACGTGCGTGACTAGCCTACCGCCTGAAGCCGGTGTCCCGGCAGGTTCTCGGGAGCCGGTCGGGGCAGCCACTTCCCATGTACAGGCTCACATGCGCTTAAGCCTGTCTGACCTCCTCAGCAACAGCAGGTACACTGCACTCGAATTGCCGTACAACAGCCCAACAAAGGTATTTGTTTTACTTTGTTTTATGTTTTTTTTGGATTGAGAACTGTAATTAGCCACCGATTATGTTGATTTTCCACACAAAGATGTAAAACTTTTTCACTTTGTCGCAGAACTTTAATAACTTTTGGGCAGTTTGTTCCATGTGAGGCATGTCCCTGGTAGATTGATTTTCACTGTTCAATGCGGTTGATCATGAGAGGTGCTTGCATGCACATGCACTGTTGCACGATAGCTTTTTGCATTTTGCCTGCATGGGCTCATGTGACACATACCGCTCCAGTCTTGCATTGAGTCTTGCATGTTGCCCGCTGAGGTCATGTGCAAGGGCTATGATGCATGAGCATTTGTTCATGAAATCTTGCTGCATGCGTTATCATGTCGCATGGTCGCATGGTAGCGTATTTTGGTGTTTCTTTTTCCTGCATCTGCATGCACAGCATTGCATGCTAATGCACTGCAGTCATGGTCATGATCATGTCAGAGTCATGTCATGTGCATGCGCCATGCGCTGCTGCACTGCATGCACTGCTACACTCACTGACGCTCTTCGACTCTTCCCTTGCTTTTGATGCACGCCACCGACAGCATGCTCTGGTGCAGCCGTCGCGGCCGCTGGCAAATGTCGGACAGACCTCAGTCAGCCAGTCAGTCAGCGGATCAAAAGGTCGTGTGTTGAAGCATGTGCAAACAGTGCAGCGGCGGGAGCCAGCAAGACCCAGCAAGACTTTTTTGATCGCAGTTTGTACTGACTGTGCAATCCGCATGAGCGACCATGCAGTACATGCAAACAACGGTGCAGAACTACTGACTACTGTTAGTGAGTTAGTGAGCTGCCAAGTGTATTATGTATCCTTGCAGCCTAGACTTGTCTGAGTTCGTATGACGTAGACGGGACGACATGACGAGTAGCAGACTTAGCATGACTCAGGACTAGACTCAGTACGACTCTATCTTCAGCATAACGTAACTCCCAGATTCAAAGTCTAAATCATCAACTCAATCAAACAATACTCGTGTAAAGCTTTGTGCCTGTGCTGGCAGAGTTCCAAGTTCCAGCTGTTCCAGCTTGTCGCAGTACTAGGTCCTAGGTCAATGAACTGCCGGTTTAATCCTGGCTCAGATCTCCAAGTAAATAAACAACTCAATGAACAACGGTTTCGACCTGGTTCAGATCTCTAAACTACGGATTGTTGAACCCACACCTCATGTAACAATGCAGCAATGCACTATGCAGACTATGACTATGCACTTTGCACCAATGCACAACAATGTTCAATGCATCGTTCTCCCATGATCGCGCTCGTTGCTTGCATGCGCATGCAGCCTGTTCACACTGCATGACGTCTGCCGGTTGCCAGCCATCTAAGAAAGAGATTGGCAGCCCACCACACCGGCCGGCCAAAAACGGACACGGAGGACGGAGGATACTGTGACTATAACCGTACTACGACGTACTACGACTTACGACACCTACGTCAGCGGTCCGACTTTCGTTTCAACACCAGGGCCAGGCTCGGTACGGTTTTGGCTGCTTTATCATGCAAGTGAGTGCCGTGCAAAATGCATGCATGCATGCTCAGCCAATCATTCACATGCAATGGTGTGACAATTGGTGGTTGATGGCAATCCCTACTTGCTCATTGCACTCCTCTGGCAGTCTCTACGACTCTACTTGAGCAAGTGCACTCCTCGAACAGTCCTCACGGCTGCCTTCTTCTGCTTTGCATCCTTCTTGTCGCCGCCTTTTTTCTTCGATCCTGCCACTCCTGCTGCCGCGCGAAGGACGCATACGGCACCCAAGCCGCTTGCTGCAACCACTTTATCTTCGTCCGCAGCTGCTTTGACCCGCGCGCCCTTCTCCTTCGGCTTCTTCTCTCGAATCAATGAAGCGGCGGGCTCTCCCGACACACCCTCGCACTGCAACCTGATTGATTGGGGTTCAGGGCTTCAGCAGCGGTCTACGGCAACGGTTTAGAGGAGGCAGCTCAGGCAGCTCGCTGACACGGCTCAAACCAATCATAGTACGCATCATACGCCAGCAGCCAGCAGTCAAGGTGGCTACAGACAGCTTTGAGTCAACAATCTAGGGTAATGCGAAGTTTACCTTGAACGATGCCAGCAAGTCGCGACTTATTATAAACGTCCTATGCGCACGTGCAGTGACACACAGCAGATTCAGGACACGAAGCCAATAGACAGTCATGTCTGTCTCGTTCCAGATCTCCTTCTGCTCAGGCTTGTCGGAGTTGTCGGGCTTGTCGGGATTGAAATGCGCTGCAGGTGTCCTTTCATCAGCAAACATGAGGGCCCCAAGCTCCTGGTCGCAAAGGTCGCGACCAGTGCACCGCTTCACCGGCTTTTCCTTCTTAATCGGCACGGCGAGCTTCGCATTGGATGACTCATTGGATGACGTGATAACCCCGGGAGCATCGTCGTCCAAGTCCACGTCCACCACCTCCACCTCCGCCTTGTTCTGTTTGGGGGTTGCCGTGCCTTTCTGCGCTCGCTGCGAAGTTTCTGGGGTGTTCTGCGCTGGCTGCGTGGTTTCTGGGGTGACCTGGAGGCTTTCCTGTGTTGCCTGCTTGCCTTCCTGGGTGACCTGGGTTGCACCGGGCAGATTGGCATGTGTGCCGATATCCATGGCAGGTGGGCTCTTTTTGGGCGGCGGTTTGGGTTTGGTCATGCTGACGGCGCCATGGTTCGAGATGTAGATCATAATGTCCTCCGACTTCAATTCCACCGTGCTGCGCTCTTTGGGACCAGCGTGCTTGGCCAGCCAGGCAGGGACCACCACGTCCCCGGCTGGCGGGGATGGAGGCGGATTCACGAAGAATTCCACGCCTCCCCACTGGAGCAGCATCAGGGACTGCGGGGTTTTGTTGAGCGAGACAGGTCCTACGAAAGGCAATTCCATGTCGTCCGGCGCGTGGCACAGCACTACCCTTTCCCGTGTGGCCGCAGCAGCAGCATCTGCGACCAGAAACACGTGAGCATCTGACTTTTCCTTTGTGTTGGCGTAAAGCCGCCACAGGAGTGATTCGAGCCCCCTGCAGATCGCCTGCACACAAGCAGCAGTCGCAGACACTGGCAGACTGGCAGACCATGGAACTCACAATTCAGACATAACGTTGCAGAGGAACATCAAGTCATGTCATGCATGCTGACTATAGCTTGATATAGCCATGGGCCATTGCGGATCGTGGTTTTGAGCAATTTCTGAACTGGACATGACATGCGTCTGTGCTGTGTGGGTGCGACCGTGACATCTGTGCACTGCCACAAAGCCTTCAGGAACACTGCATCGATGCGCACGCCCAACTCCGACTGGACATCATCCTTCTGAACCAGGAATTCTCCAAAGGCATCCCAGTCTCTGAGTACATCATGAAGCCCGCCGTCATCGTACACCCCCACGTGGGCTTTGTGAATGTCTGCAAGGCTGATCAAGGGCTTGCAGAGGCTCTTCTGCATACTTCGGACCTCTTGGCCAACCACGTCCTTTGAGAATTATCAGTGTGGAATCAGAACTTCTAATCAGGATTGATAAACACGCGTGACAGTCAGTGGTCATGTGACATGAGAGCTGGCATGCATGCAGCAGCGGCTTTGCTACTACCTACTACAAGCAGGCATTAGTGAATCATTCGCCTGGGATAAACATTAAACATGACGTCACGAGTGACGAACCCGCCAACCACGATAAACACGTGTCACGCGACAGTCATGGGACATGAGACATGAGAGCTGGCCCTGTCTAGGAAGTCTGTAAATCTGTAAATGGATGCATGCATGCAGCAGCTCAGCAGCGGCTTTGCTACTACCTACAAGTGACCTACAAGCAGGCAGGCATGCGGCATTAGTGAATCAAGCAGCAATATGCAGTGCAAGATGCAGGCAGGATCTGCAAGCGCGGCCCTACCACTCAAGAACACGAGTCACGACCACAGTAGCATGCAGCCATGCCTAGCATCATGTGACCTGTGTACCATCATGAGTATCACAGTATCATCATGAGCAGCATGCATCGCTGCGTATCCTCATCTTCAGGCTCGTCCTCATCGTCCAGCTCCTGTGCACTGGTTCGTTTGGCTTTTGAAGGGCTTCCTGCGGCATTCATCATCCGGCTGACTTGGCTCGTCACCGTGTCCCTGTCTCCATCTGCCGTGGGCGTGGCTGGCACCACTGCTTCGCCTGTCTCGATCTCGGCTGTCACGCCGCACGACTCGCGCAGAATCTTCGTGGCCTCTGACAAGGAAGTTGCATTCAAGAACATGTTGCACCATTTCGCTGCCCAGTCAGCATCTTGTGATTGGGAGAGCACCTGGGCAAAGGCACAGCTGCAGCAGAGACTGCACAGAACAATCCGGCACGGTTTCGCATGGACAAGTCAAGTGACAAGTTGACAAGCAGTCCACTGGGCAATCCGCGCCACTCCACATGTCACATTACGGCTGCCGGCTGATGGTTGCTCTAAACTTGTAAACAAACGACAAACCACGCTGCCACACTGCGCTGATCATGCGTGCCTATGCATTGTTGCAAAGTTACAAACCCCGGAAGAGAACAGACACGACACACGGTTTACATTATACATTGCATGCCATGCCACATCACTGCCACATCACATCTTGCATGCCACGTATGGTCAGCCAATTACAAAAGCAACAACATAAATATTACTCCAAGCCGCCGAATCGAATCCAGCCAATGCTGCTCCGAAATCGTGAGAACAGGTGACCAAGGAGTGGTCAGCAAGCTCAGGAGCGTCAACGGCATTAACCATCTGCTGCAACATTCGGGCACACGCCGGTTGCACTTTGAGAACACGCAAATCCAGCAGGCTGCGCAATGCCAGGATAGTGTACCTTGCCCGAAGCCCACAAATTGCACCCAGATTGCCCTCTGTGACGAAGATGTCCTGCGAACCTTCAGGAAACACCCCGGCGACTTTCAACTGGCATGACACGGCCGACGCGTAGGCTATCCAAGACGATGGGGCTGCGCCGCTCTTCCCCATTGTTTCGAGCAAGAGCTCCAGCTGAGCAGCCAGGTCGGGAAGCTCGACGAACTGTGAGAGTTTGCTATTCAAGTCCACCCTGAACTTGCTGAGGCCGGTGTGCAATGCGGAAGGTTTGGGGAGCTCGTTGCTGACGAATGCTCTGAGTTGCTCAGATTGATGCTTGTCAAAGTTCTTGATCACGAGCATGATCATCTCTTCATTGCTTGCGTTATCGTCGGCACCATCGATCGTCATGGTGACCTTCTTGCGATTGGCATAAGCAGTACACAGGCATCCGGAATGAATCACGATGACTCACTGACAAGGCAGGGCAGGTAGACTTGACTCGACAAGCAGACAGAGAGACTACAAGTGACAGCCGAGCCTAACAAGCATGAGGCATGACGCACATTCATTGACTGATGGCCGCCTGGCCCACATGGCCTACTGCAGCAAACTCCCCTCGTCCCTCATCCGATATCCTCCTGCAGACCCTCAAGCAGCCTCATGCACATGGATTGAGAAGACGTGCGACGGAGCCGGCACGGCACAGGTTGACTTGAATGCAGAACTGCCCCAGTCCTAGTCCTAAAGTCCTAAAGAAATAGACTCCAGGCAGGCACTCTTGCACACGAACTATGGGCCCGAGCATGCATGGAATGCATGGGCCAATGAATGGGCATCTCACAGAGGAGCGACGAAGACAGGCAGCGGCATCATGACAGAAGGCAGAAAACGCAGAAGACCGACTCTGTCGGTCTAGCACTCGATTCCTACTGACCGACTTACCACCCTACCGCCGACCACTACTGACTATGAGCACCACCATATCCACGGAGTGCCAGTGACTACGAGATTAGATGCGCATCACAACACGGTTTGTGGACCAAGTCAGCGCAAGAACTAACAGTTCAGGAAGTAAGCCCCTGACGGGTGCTTTGCAAAGCTCGAGCAGGTTCGAGGCAAGCGCCAATGGATTGAATTGCTTTTCTCCAAAATTGATTTTTTCTTGGTGTGAAGCATACACCAGTCTTTCGCATTCCTGCCTGAACTTCGAATAGACCTTGAACGCTTTTCCATTGACTGCCACCGAAGTTGTCCAGCACAGTTCCAAGAAGAGTGACACCAGGAACTCCTTGGTGCTTGTGAACTCCTTGTCGGAAACCGTGTATGGTAGATTGGTCCTTGCGAACGCGAGGGCTGAAAGGAAATCGTCCAGGGCACACTTCTCTCGCTCCTCGCTGCCCGAACCTGTGGCCTTTAGCCGCGTGGTGAAGGCAGTCGCTTCGCTGCCACCGCGGGTCTTGAGCCCATCTTTGCCTGTCACCACCCCAACCGGGGCCGCCAAAGATCCTGCACCTGCACTATAATTGTCCATATCCTGCATGTCCACGTCTGTGGCCTGTTTCACTGCCTCCTCCACATCATCACCGGCTTTCCTTTTCTTCAAGGTTTTCTTCAGCTGCTTCTGTGCCTTTTTGTCCTGCCTGTCTCGTTTGTTTTCCTGCATCGTTCGCACTGCAGCATCGACATCCATGGCACCGGTAGCTGAAAGCCTTCGCTGCTTTGTGGGTGCACCTGGCTCTGGCTTTTCTGTTGGATCCTTGCATGACTCGAACGATTCGCCGGCGTTGACACGATCCTTTGCCTCTTGCTCCTCTGCCTCGACAGCCTGTTGAGTGATTAGATAAGAGTGGCTAGAGTGGATTGGCTTCGGGGTTACGTTCCAACGACGCTGAACAGGCACAGCCCCCCATAAATAACAAACCCCTAAACGGCCAAAACGGTGTATAGAATGTAAGGTGATGATGCAAGGCCTGCCGCTTCAGCATCTTCTTGAATGTGACTGATTCGCCCATGGGCGTCAGCAGGTTTAACATTGCAAGCTTTCGCTCATCGTTGCTGGCCCCCGCGACACCACTTCCGAAGATGTGCGGCACAGGCCGATGTGTTCCTGATGCCAAGCTCGGAACCTCTGCTGACATGTAGGCCAGCAATGCAAACATGGCAATGGCAAAGTCAAGCAAGGAAGCACGCGCAATGATTGCAAGAGCACCATGCAGTGCAACATGCAGCATCATGTGACATGCGACATGCGGCTAACATGCGGCAGCTCAGTAGAAGGGATGCGGGATGCAGATGCAGCAATCATTCACACGAAATCACACGCCTGCATAATGCTGATGCACCTGAAGCCTAAAACTAAAACTAGCTCTGCAAATAAATCTCGTGAGAGCAACGCAAAACTTGAGGGACTCCAGCATCACAAGCTTGATCTCATTCTTGGGGTAGAACCCCTTCATGGCCTTCATAACGACCTGTACCATTTGATTTAAGCAAGCAATGCATGAAGCTGGCGTGGATGCTGACGTCAAGAAGTCGCCGTGCTCCAGATGCCATGCCTTCGGTCAATCAGCATCCAAACGGCAAACCGTGAGCTAGCACAGAGGCACGCAGGCCCTCGAATTCACCTGTGACAGCATGTAACTCCGTGACTATCACAGAACTACATGGCACGTGCCGCATGCCCACGCTGCCTACAGAGACAGCAGACACACAGACACGCATACACACAGCCACACATGCACCCACACGCACGCATTACGCATGCTCACATACACAGATGCACACTCGCTCGCCCAAGCAAGGCGGCAGACACACAGATACACATACACGGACCAACGGACAAACAAACAGAGACTGTGTTGCAGTGGCATCTGGTGTGCATGAAGGTGGTGTGGTGTGGCAGCGCTGTGTTTCTGCGGGTGTCTGTGTGGGATGGTGTCCGGCGGCACTTGTGCTGTGGTGTGTGGTGTGCCTTGTGACATTGTGTGTGTGTGTGTGTGTAGCAGTGTATGTGTGGGTGGCGCATGGTGTGTGTGAGTGTTGTCTGTGTGTGTGTGTGTGTGTGCGAGTGTGTGTGCACTGCACTGTCGCCCACGCATGCACACACATAACATACAGATATCTCCAAAACTTCGCGCCTCGAAGGACTCAAGCAATTCGAACGTCTGGAGACTGTGCCCAAAGGACTTGGCTTCTTGGAACTGCGCGATGGACTCGAAACTGGAGGAGTATTCCTGCCTCACCCACTGATCGTACTGTCGTTGATAGGTGGTCATTTTTGTGGTAATGCCTTGGTCGGCGCATCGTCTGCGCCAGCCAGCTTCTGCCTTGAGAGCTTCGTGGACTTGCCCCATGACAGTCTGGCCACTTCCGACGTGATGTCGGTTGTGTTCCGACACCAGCCACGCCACTACGTGGTCTGGCGTGTCTTTTGACAGGACCCGGCACCTTTGCAATCCCTGTTCCAATGCCATTTTCACCATCGGATGCTCCGGCGAGTGCTTTGCGCAAGCATACAGGGCCTCGCGGCGATGATTGTAACTGAGCGCAAGCAGAGGGTAGTTGTGTTGCTTGGGACCCTTCCCCCAGCGGAGCCATGGAAGTCCTGCGCGGCATGCCCAGTTAAAGATTGAGTGATTATAGAAAATATAGGAGATGACCGATGACCCGATGATTCCCGATGATCAATGATGGTCCGCCATAGTGATGACTGATGACAGTGATGACGGTGGCAAGCAGGGACAGCCATCTAACTGTGAACCATGTGCAATGACGGCAGACCAGACCGACCGACCCATCGTGCTGCAAAGCGTAGCTGCACGGCTGCTATGGCGGCAACAGGCTGACTGCATGCAACCCCCAGCAATACCTAGCAGCATCTGGCGAACGCGCATGTTGAGAGTTCAGACTGTTCAGACTGCATCCATCGACAACAACGTAACAAACATCAACATTTATCAACATCAACAGACTCAACATGTTCTACCTTGCACATGGTTGGCACGCCACCAGTCCACCAGCGCCTGGAACTACTGTACTACTGAACTGTACGACTCGACGCCCGACGAATCCATGTACACGCAAAACCTCTTGCTTTAGCATTACTGTCTGTTACATTACTGTCTGTTACATGAGGCAGCATGAGGCACATGGTACATGAGTCATAAGGCACACATGACTGACAGCCAGCCTGACAACACACAAGCACACAGGCACTGGCACACCTGCGACGTGGCGATAGGAAGGCCCTGGGAAGGCGACGAGCAAGGGCCGCAAGGGCAGTGACACACAGTGACACTCTTGGCGCAGCCAATACCACTGCCACCACTGCAGCAGCAACCAGAACCAGACTACCACTGCCACCACTACTGCAGCAGCAACCAGGGCTCCAGGACTTGAACCAGGGATGATTCAGCGACGATTTAATGTGATTAGTCTTAGTGACTCAAAGCAGCACCGTCGCACCGAACTCCGTGACTCACCGTGTTGATTCCTGTTTTGCTTGTTTTTTGCATATGCCTGACGCCTGAGGCACGACCGTCACGACCACGTACGATTGCCATATGATTTCACATCTAGCAAACCAGCCCAGCCTCATCATCATCATCAGGCTATCACAAGTCACAAGTCACAAACTCGTCACACACTGTCTCACACTCTCACACTGTACAAATGAACAATGACAAGTCAACGAGTCAACATGAGTCAACAACAATGCATGTCAACAGCAAAATTGAATCGTCCGTCAACTCATACACACACACACTGACACTGTTTCAGCAACAATACATAGACTAGTTATTCCATTAAACATATCGCAAATCATCAATCATCAACCGTACTATACCGGTATACAGTATACAACCACACTCTGCAAAGCTGCAATTTGTGAGCGCTGCGAAACACACGAAGCAACATTATCATGGTGTGACGGGCGCGACATGACCGCGATATGTTTACTTTACTTTACGTGCTTGCCCAACCTGAGCAGTCCGCTGCGAGACCGCTTTTCAGCAGTCGTTGCTCATACTCTTTGACGGTCGATTGCTGCAAAGGTCTGTTGAGTGGATCAGCGATGATGTTTGGTTTCCCGTCGGCGACGTCGAACCACGGGATCGTGATGTACCTCGAAGTCAACTGAAACACGAAAACATCAGGGTCACTATCACGGACATCGGGAGCCATGTTGATTTACATGGCTTGCTATTCCCAAGCATTGGACAGCCGTGATACTCTTGCTTGGGGTCACCGAAGATCTCAAAAATCTTTTCGATTCTCATGGCACCGGTCACATCCGAGCCAACGAGCGCCTCGATGCTGTCTGGAAGCGACGACATAGCCGTAGCCCGCACGCGGAGGGAAGAGACTGAAAAGACTTGTCAGGTCAGTCTCGCGTAGACTACGGATCAGCCGAAAATTTGCTGCCAGGGGTTTAGCAACTCCAAAGCACCCGAGATCCGAGATCACATGATCGTGACAATGTGCACCTGAATGGGCAGTGGCGGGCAGTGGGCTACACAACAGCCAGCAACAAAGCTCCCGCACGAAGCTTGACTCATTGACTCATGGTACTTTCTGCTTATGCTGTCGTGAAATCCGTGTGCAAGGCAGGGCAGATATGTGTCATGCAGTACGGTGCAGCAGCACTGTCCACGTCCAGTCCACAGCGCATGGCATAGCAAGTTCGCGTGACAGATAACACACTGCAGTGCTGGCTTTGACTACTGGAAGAACTGAGTGCTGTGGCCGGCAGTAGACGAAAACAACGACAGCCAAGCGCCAGGCAATAGACGCCGCAGATGCCGCAGGCCGCAGCCTGTCCCAGGCAAGCCACGGCCCCAACGCACACATCAACAAACTGAACAAAGAACAATCGTGACAATCGTGATAACTATGGATTTGGCTGTGTGGCTTCAGTTAGCAGCTAGCTGTAAGAAAAGGAATCAATTTCGGCAAGCACGACCACTACGGCCTTTACAGCTCCAATCTTCTAAGTATCAGTGATATGAGCACCTCCCAACGGCCCAACGCCACTTTGCAGCCGGAGAGAAAGAGTGGGCTGTGGTCGGCCTTGGCAGAGCACTTTAATGTCTTAGCATTCTGTTCTGTTATTGCGGCATCCACTGCCATGTCAAACCAAATCAGACATGCTCTGCATGACGTTACAGGGTTCTTACATGTTGACATGGTAGTGACGACATGATGACATGTAGCGCATGGCCCATGGCCCATGGAACATGAAACAATGTAAATGGAACGGGGTCTGTTGTCACATGTTGTCTGTTGTGGCTTTGTCCATGGTTCCTTGGGCAATCAGCGCAAAAAAGAAGACAGTCGCAGAGCCAGAGGTGAAACTGTGCCCACTGCCTCTACGTGCGCAGCATCACGTCACCACACCCTCATCAGGCTCATCAGGAGCACACACGTCACGTAGCTGTCGCTGACAGTCCAGTCCACTCTGAATCTGTTTCGTTCCGACTCCACACGAGTCATTCTCCAGGTCCTGGCCGCGATTTGCACCTGTGGCGCTTCCTCACAGGCTCAGCGCCACCGCCGCCGCCCTGGCTGCGCGCCCTTGGGTTCTGTAGCATGGCCGCCCTCCTCACCGACTCGTTGAAGAGCGATACTTCTGCCACAATCCTGTTTGAGGCACAGGTGTCATACACGGATACGCAGCCAACGCACAGCTCAACTTTACTTTCCTTCATTTTACTACATGTGCGTCCTTGAATCACGAACACACACACCGAGACACTGACCCAAACTCATCACATCAGAATCATCAGCCACGGATGCAGGTCGCATGCCACCTACTGGACCAACAAGGACGCACGAGTCTAAGTCACAAGTACACGAGTAAGTCGTACAGTCACAGCCACAGCCAAACCCGCCAACCCCTCCCCCCCCCCAGTACACACCGACGCACACGTCCGTGCACCCGTACTCCCACACAATTTCCACACCCACACACACACACAGCACACACACACACACAGACACAGTACCCGCACACCGCGCGCACACACACGCAGGCAGATGCACACGCGCAGGCACAGACAGAGACCGAGACACAAACAGAGACCGAGAGACAGACACGCAGACGGACCCAAGGACGTATGGATGGACGCGGACTCATAGACAGAAGCACAAACAAACAGACAGACTGACACGCGCAACGCACATGCACATTCACATGCACATGTAATCGTTCCCATGCGGCGGTCCTGTCTGTCTCTGAAGTCTGGATCCAGCACGAAGCACCATGCAAATGGATGATGTAGGTGCACATGACGTTCATGGAGTTCCCTGCCTGATTGATGACGGACCTTGCCTTCCGTGCCTGACTGGGGGCAGCTCGACGTCTAAGCTCAACGACTCAACGACTCACTGGCACACGGGCTATGCGGCAGGCGTGCTAGTAGCTCATGCTGCAACTGCAACTTGATGCAACATGCAACCTCATTTGACTCATTTGCGACCTGAGCTGATCGTTCAGACAGGTCTCTGTCTTGTTCCGCTCTAGGTGGAAGCTGCAAAGCTTGACACCGCCATTCTTGAAAGCCTTCAACTGGTGCGGGTGCACCGGAAACGCTTGTGCAACCAGCGCTTCTGTTGGGAACATCCACCTCTTGCACGAACGCTCTTCTGCATACTCGATGTCGCTGAAATACTGCGGAGTATCTGCTGAGGTGCTCCGGCTGTGCTTAGGAACGTCATCCAGCCACAGCCTCCGGGCGAGTCCAAAACGACTGCAGCACGACCCGGGTGGAACGGCGGGGGAAGCCTTTAAAAAACTCAAAGCCAGCCCAAACAAAGCCACACGCCATGTGCAAAGGAGCAGCAAACCCAAGTTTCTTATCAGCGTCTGCAAAGCACCACCAGAACTCTTCATGCCACGCCCGACACGAGCGTTCTGGTTGAGCTGGAATGCTTCACCGGGGAAGTTCTCACGGTAGGCATGCAAATTCTCAAGTTCGTAGACGTTCAAGGAATTGAGGAAAGGCTCTGCATTGTGCGGGTCCTCCTTGTCTAGCAAGTCCTGTCGCTCTATTAGTTTCATATGAACTGACAAACAATCACTAACAGACTAACAAAGGACTGACTGACAGACTGACAACCACTTGACTTCCAGCACGATGGTCATAGAGTCACGGGCAAAGCTAGGCATGCACATGCTGGCATGCAAGCGTGGTCACAGAGTCACAGGCTAAGCTGGCACATGCTGGCCTGCATGTGTGCTGACATGGCCAAGAAGGAATCACGCACTTGCAGATATGGCGAAGAATTAGGCAAATAAATAATCATGCATTTGCAGACATGTCATGATGATGTCATGTGCAGAAACAGTGGGAAGACAATCCAGCGCCCAGCGCGGTCACAAGTCATGAATGTCGCTACACGGATGCTCTGCTCTGCAATGCAATGCAAACATGCAAACGTTCAAACTCTACCAAGAACCATGAATAATAAACGTGGCTGCAAGCAGATTCCTGCACCTTTGAAAGCCGGTCGCTGCCATAGTGCTCCACCAATGCGGCCAGTGTCTCTCTCCTGGCGTCCTGATCCTTGCCGTCGCGGATGTGATGCATCGAGAGTTTGCGTTCCTGTGCCCATCTAAGTTCCTGCTCGTACTCGTCTGGCAAGACACCGTCTTTGTACTGGTGCTGAAACCAGAACTCGCGGAACGACATGGTCATGGACTCCGAAAAGAATCGACGTTGGAACCTAGCCAACGGACTTATCTCCGCCAGTCGGGCTCCCTTGTGACGAAGACGATGATACTTGCGCAATCGCGTGCACGGCCACCTGGATTCTTTGATCTCGACACTCTGTCACTCTCCGTGCCACTCTGTCTCTCTCTCTCTTTCTCTCTCTCTCTCTCTCTCTCTCTCTCTCTCTTTCTCTCTCTCTCTCTCTCTTTCTCTCTCTTGCGAGATTCAAGCAAGGGCCAGCTAGAGACACACTGCCCACTGCCTTGTTTCATGTCGCCCACAGCTGAGCTTCGTACCCGTACGCCGTGGGGTCCATCAGCACATGTTCGATGATGTAAAGGTCTCCCAGCGTCTCGTGCAGCAGCTCTGTTGGGAAGTCCTGTACATTCTCTAAGGTTATTTCCATTTCCTGGACCTCGCGCCTCAACGCGATCCATGCCAACAAATGGATGACCGTCGGGTCGGTCAGGCCCTCTTGCTTGCCTTGTTTGCTGTAGGCAGTGCATGAAGATCCTGCGGTATGCGATTTCGCCGCCTGCAAGAAACAATGCCTTTGGTGGCGAATGCACCATGCCTTTCGTTTGACAGCCTTCCGCTCCTTCATTAGTGGCAGCAAGACGCTGACGGCTAGAGCAGGTTGTTTCTGCAGCTGCGTCACAACTTCATGAAGCTCCTTTCTCCAAAAGGAACTTATGTCGGAGAAGACACATGTGTCTTCTCCGAGGTGCTTTGCCCAGAGCAGTAGCTCCTCCTGACACTCTGGGTCATACTCGATAAAGCTCCGGATGCACGGTTGAGGCACCTGTCGCGTCAAGAGCAGAATTGGACGACTGGACGTAACGTGGAAGATTGTCAGTTTTCAAGGATCAAGATGTGAGGACTGACATGCGTAGCGGACTTGGCTTTGTGTATCCCTCTCGCGTTTTCGCCTGCGTGCCTACCTGGCCTACGCGGACTTTTGTGCTGCGCGTGGCACTGTGGCCGTCTAAACATATTATGATGGCTTATATATAGCCACGTTTCAACATGCAGCAGGCACGCAAGCCGCAAGCAAGCATGAGCATCATCATGAGCATGACTCGTGACGGAAACATTGGTCACATGCACATGATGTCGCGAGCGAGACGGGGGCAGGCACAGGCCCAGTATCGAAAGCCACGAGAACGCTGCGCATCATGATGAAGCATCATGTGCCACGTGATGCCACATGTGCCTCATGCTCATGTGCTCTGTGGGCCTGTGGGCCTGTGGGCACTGTCATGTCTGAGTCTGTCTGAGTCATGTCATGTCAGAGTCATGTCATGTCTCATGTCATGTGCGTGACTGCATGCTGGCATGCTCCCTACCGCCCTACCTAAGCCGTACTACTCCATGCTCACATCATGGATGCATGGATACATCCTTCGGGCTTTTAAGCTTTTAGGGCTAGCATGAAACAGCGCTGCCGCCTGGATGTCAGGCAACAAGGCTTGCACTGTGAGATGCAGGCTCAGCAAAGCAGTTTCAGGCGACCCGATGCCAGAGAAGGCTGAGGAATGGCTGCAGTCCTGGATCCACTGTTTAAGATCTTGCATTGTCTTTGCACCATTGCCGTCCCCAACTGACTTCTCCACAAACGAGCGAAAGAAGGACAAACCTCGTTGAAAGGGATGTAATGCTTCGGGCCCTGCTGTGACGTGGTCCCAGTCCACATCCCTGCTGGACTGCAATCCCAAAAGATGCTTCAGTTTGTCCTGTCAGGCAGTGCTTCAAAGGCTCGCAGGATTTAAAACTCCCCAACAACAGCCGGTGGACTCCGGCTCGAAAAACTTGCCGTCATTCCGCTTCAATGTCATGTCACTGCTCAACTGCTGGACTGCTGGACCCTAGAATCGAAGCAGTCCTGCGCGTCCTGACCTGGGGCCCCACCCGCGCCGGGCACACTCGGAGCCACCGCCATAACACCCTTCCCGGCAGCACTTGCTGATGCACCGTCCCCGCCGCCCCGGCCACTGCGAGTGCCTCTCGCAGCAGCATGACTCAATGACTCAGCTTGTGTGTGCGTGCTATCCTGACATGTCCTACCGAATGGGGGGCCTGGAGTGCTATGATGCCATTCCGCCATAACCAGTTACCGACAGTTACAGTTACCAGTTACCGCCGGTTACCCGCTTGCCGCTTGCCTGCATCAGCATCTGCACGTTCACTGGCATGCGCCGAGGATGACGAGGCAGCCGCAAATACACGTGCGAACATATTCGCATCCGCTGAAGGATTCCTTGCACGGGCCTTTGGCACATGCCCAGCCATGATCAGCAACCGACCCTCCAAGTACCCCACTAGGCGAGTACGTGCAAGTCAGCTAGTCCTGAGACAAGTTGAACCAAGCACACAGTCGGCATGCAGGGAGTGCATAGCCGTGCAAAGCGCAGCAGTGCGAATCATATGACATGTCATGATATGGCACGGCAATGCCGCAATGCAAACAGGCAGAACTCCTAGCCTCCTAGCCTAACACTAACACTAACACACTTCTGGTACTACTGAATGAAGCAAGCAACGCTAGGCCCAGTCGGTACTGAGCGCTGGACTGAGCAGTCTGATCCTCTGGCCGTCGCAGTGTACCTGGCATGCGCGTGTTGCAGAGTGTGAACATATGAAGTCTCGGATCGCAGGACTCCTGCAGGCTCGATAGACTGGCACTTGGTACTACTATCAGCCTTTGCGGTTGCGTAAGTGTGTGGGCGTGGGTGTGTGTGTGCGTGTGTGTGTGTGTGTCACTCTCTCTGTGTGTGATGTGTGTGTGTGTGTGCGTGCGTGGGTGTGGGTGTGGGTGTGGGTGTGGGTGTGGGTGTGGGTGTGGGTGTGGGTGTGGGGTGTGGGTGTGGGGGTGGGTGTGGGTGTGGGTGTGGGTGTGGGTGTGGGTGTGGGTGTGGGTGTGGGTGTGGGTGTGGGTGTGGGTGTGGGTGTGTGTGTGTGTGTGTGCGTGTGCACGAGCGAGCAAGCGAGCGCGCTGGCTCGATTGCTCGCTTGATGTGTGTGTGTGTGTGTGTGTGTGTGTGTGGGTGTGTGTGGGTGTGTGTGGGTGTGTGTGCGTGGGTGTGCGTGGGTGTGCGTGCGTGTGCGTGCGTGTGCGTGCGTGCGCGTGCGCGTGCGTGCGCGTGCGTGCGCGTGCGTGCGCGTGCGTGCGCGTGCGTGCGCGTGGGCGCGCGTGTGTGCGTGTGTGCGTGTGTGCGTGTGTGCGTGTGCGGGTGCGGGTGTGGGTGTGGGTGTGGGTGTGGGTGTGGGTGTGGGTGTGGGCTGTGTGTGTGTGTGTCTGTTTGTGTGTATGTCTGTGTGTCTGTTTGTGTCTGTTTGTGTCTGTTTGTGTGTGTGTGTCTGTGTGTCTGTGTGTCTGTCTGTGTGTCTGTGCGTCTGTGTGTCTGTGTGTCTGTGTGTCTGTGCGTCTGTGCGTCTGTGCGTCTGTGCGTCTGTGCGTCTGTGCGTCTGTGCGTCTGTGTGTGCGTCTGTGCGTGCGTCTGTGCGTCTGTGCGTCTGTGCGTCTGTGCGTCTGTGCGTCTGTGCGTCTGTGCGTCTGTGTGTCTCTGTGTCTCTGTGTCTCTGTGTCTCTGTGTCTCTGTGTCTCTGTGTCTCTGTGTCTCTGTGTCTCTGTGTCTCTGTGTCTCTGTGTCTCTGTGTCTCTGTGTCTCTCTGTCTCTGTGTCTCTCTGTGTCTGTGTCTGTGTCTGTGTCTGTGTCTGTGTGTGTGTGTGTGTGTCTGTGTGTGTGTGTGTGTGGGTGTGGGTGTGCGGGTGTGTGGGTGGGTGTGTGTGTGTGTGTGTGTGTGGGTGGGTGGGTGGGTGGGTGGGTGTGGGTGTGTGTGTGTGTGTGTGTGTGGGTGTGTGTCTGTGTGTGTGTGTGTATGTGTGTTTGTGTGTGTGTGTGTGTATGTGTGTGCGTGCGTGCGTGTGTGCGTGCGTGCTGTGTGCACGTGTGGGCGTGTGCGTGCGTGTGTATCTGGGTGGTGGTGGATAGTGGTGGATCTCGGTGTGGCCGGTGTGGGGTCTTGGTCTTTGGGTGTGGGTGTGTGTGGATGTGGAGGTGTGGGTGTGGGTGTGGGTTGTCCTCGCTGTCTGCTTGTGATAAGTGTGGATTGCTTTTGTGCTGGCGCTGATGGCACACGCTGTTACTACTAATAAGTGCTGAGCGCGAGGTGCTAAGCATATCTAAGTGGTCTGTGCTGTACAGGTGCTAACATGATATGCATGATATGACTGATATGATATGACTAAGCCTGACCAAGCAGTGCAGTTCCCAGTACAATCGCTTGCCAGTGCTGTCTGCGCTATGCTAACTGCTACGTCGCTGTCCTACGTCATCACCGAGCAATGAAGCAAAACGTGACACAGCAACAACGTGGCAACGGCAAAATTGCAAAGTGCTGTGTTATGCTATATTGAAAGGCCACGATGCGAGCAAGTCTACAAGCGAAGCCAGCCAAGCAACAGTGACAGCTGAGCAATTGGCCATGATTGATGTTTTGAGTAATAGTCCAGGAATCGGTATTGATAATATTGATAGTTGATTTTCTTTTGGCTCAGGCCCAGGTTGATTGTATGTCTGCCGGTCCCGCTGTCTATAGGTGACTGTTGGTTTGGATGTTGCGGTTTGCGTGATTGTGTGTATGTTTGTTTGTTTGGTTGTGTGCCTGTCTGCTTGCGTGTCTGTGTCTGTGTGTGTCCTTGTGCTTGTCTATGAGTCTGTGGCACGGTTCGCCCGTTTGTCTCTCTGTTTGTCTATCTGACTGTGTGCATCTCTGTCACCGTCTGTCGCTCGTATGGGATCACTGTACCGATGTCACCGAAATGCAGCAGCAATCGAATCAAAAAAAAAAGCCAATCTTGTCTACACGTAAGGCCCTTCCCGAGGGCCCCTCGGGAGGCCCCTCCCGAAGGGCCCCTCGGGAGGCCGCTCCCAAGGGCCTCTCGGGAGGGCGCTCCCGAGGGGCCTTCGGGAGGGCCTTTCTGAGAGGCCCTCGGGAGGGCCCTTCCGAGGGGCCCTCGGGAGGGCCCTCCCGAGGGGGTCTGGGAGGGGCCTCCCGAGGGGCCCTCGGGGCCCTCCCGAGAGGCCCTCGGGAGGGCCCTTCCGAGGGGCCCTCGGGAGGGCCCTCCCGAGGGGGTCTGGGAGGGGCCTCCCGAGGGGCCCTCGGGGCCCTCCCGAGGGGCCCTCGCCTCCGAGGGACTCTCGGGAGGGAGGTCCCGAGAGTCGGGAAGGGGTTTGTCAAAGATATCATCCAAAGACCTCGACTGAGAGAGCATCCCTAAGTTTGTTTGGCCTTGTCGTTTTAGGATACAGCAGCTGGCAGCTGTGACCGGCGATCGGCGTTGGCAAACAACTCAGCACAGCAAGCAAGAATAAAAACTAATAAATTATACATGCCGACATGACTGATGCTACGCTTGCATCCACGCCTGCACTGGCTACCACGCATGTCCTGGCAGCGGTGTTGTAGCCATACTCATTATCCTCATTAGCCAAGCTTTCTGCATGCTGCATGCTAGCACGGTGCTGGCAGGCTGACTGGAGTGGAGCTTGCATGTGCATGGTCAATGCATGGTGCAGCCACATGACATAGTATCTGATCACAGCCACATACACATGCAGTCCGCACTTGGTGTTTTACTGTGTTGAGTTCAGAGCAGCTCCCAGTTTCCAGGCAACGCAAGTCAGCAAAACAACTAACCGGCCGGCATCACTCATGAGCAAAGGCTTCCAGCACACAACGGTGCGTCATCACTGGAACTACTGGAACTACCATCTGGTCCATCTGCGCGGTGCACTTCCAAGTCTTCTGAGTGCTCAGACGTCGTCTCATTCTCCTGGACCTCATCGATCTCTGTCGCACAGTCATGACTGCAACCAGCCTCGCCGTTACCAGTGCTATCCCTGCTGCCGTGATCGTGCTCCAAGACAACGTCGGAGTCGGAGTCTGAGGTCAAGTCTATGGCGTCAGCAGGTGCTGCCGTCAGGCACGGCCAGGTTTGATGCTCACCGTTGTGAGCACCATCATCGTTGGCGTCAAGGACAGCTTTAGGCGACGGCAACGTCGAGACTGTCGGGGCTGGGGTGGCACGCATCTGCACATGTATGTGCTTAGTGATGTGCTTGTGCTTGTGCCTATAGGCGGCGTGACTGTGGTAGTGATTGTGAGTGGTGGTGCACCAGTGGTTGTGCGTGTGATACTGCACATGTATCTGCGAGCCTGGCAAAACTGGACCCACTCTGTCCAGCGTCGTGGGCACGCTGGGTGGCCCAACCCCTGCTGCAACGTCTGGCTCGTGTGGACCGACCGACACTTCAGAATACGAATCATCCGAATCCGAATCATCATGCTCTACCTCCATCTCGGACCCGGAAGGGTCGGACGGAGAGACGGTCGGGACAGCATCGGCAGCCGCGTCGCCAGCCACGGCCACGTCACTGGTGTCCATAGGCACGGCATCATCAGGCGCATGACC